>VZTG01007679.1:342966-366299 GCA_013397845.1 Melanocharis versteri
TGCCGGTTCCCGCGCGGTTCCGGTCCCGGGCGGTGCCGGTCCCGGGCGGTGCCGGTCCCGGGAGGAGCCGGTCCCGGGAGGAGCCGGTCCCGGGCAGCCCCGGCCGTGCTGCTGGCCGTCCAGCAGCCCGGTGTCCCGGGCTGACCCACGGTGTCGCCCGATCGTGTGGCAGGAGGGGCGAGGCTCCCCGGGCGGGGGGGCTGAAGGTCAGAGTAGCCAGCGATGGTTTTAATTCTCTCTCAAGGAGCTCCAGTTGCTGCACAGGGGATGTTCAAGGACCCACATAAAATACGTGCTCAAAATTTTGCTAATTTGCTTCATTCTGAGTATTACTTCAAAAGCTAATGGGGTGAGGATGGCTTTTTTGTGGGTAGATGTCGTTTCTCCATTAGGGTTGAGATACAGAGGTGAAGGAGCAGGTAGCATTGTGGATACATAATTATTAAGTCTATGCTAGCTTTTTTTCATTACATAAACATATAATGTAATTATTGGAACGACTCAAACACCACCCGATATACTCAGCAGCACTTTTGGGAACTTGTCTATCAGGACTTCTCAAACTGGTCATTTAGGTTCTCCCGTGAACGCGATTACACGACTGCCCGTGCTGGCTCCTGGACAACAGCAGTTCCTCTTCAGGAGCACAGGAAAGAAAACTAAGCTGATTCTGGATTATTCACATTGTGGCATTGTTGCATTGGTGTAGGTTTAGGAAATACTCTCTTTCAGAGGAAGAAGGAACAACAAGCTTTGTTCTTCATAATGTTTTTTTAAAAAGTAGAAGAGTTTTGAGCCAAGGGCCCGCAGAGGATCTTGAGGCTCCCACTTGCCCAGCTTCCCTCCCGTGCCTCGGGCTGTGCATTCGGCTGCTCTTTGCTTCCTGCCCCTGACTCTAACCTTTGCTGAGGCCGGTGGGTGAGGTTCTCTTGTGCCAGCAACATTCTTCCAGTCGGTTCGTGCCCCTGTGTGTGTGAGAGCAGTGAAATGTAACCTGGCATGGTTTCATAACCGTCGCCGTGATTGAGGGCGCGGAGGAGCTGCCACGGGCTGCGAGCTTATCTGCTCTGTTCCTCAAGTGGCACATGCCGAAGATAACTCCCCCGGTCTGTTGGCTCGCAGGGTTGTACGTACACTTAAACTGCTCTTGATGGCTATTTTCAGTTAAATACTGAGAAATAACTTTCTTAGAAGAGTTTTATCTCCTTGGTGGAGGGTGGGTATGGGTCTGTGAAGGAGACTGCAGTGGTCCACAGCTGAAAGAAAGCTCACCTTTAGGCAAGCAGAAAGTAATTTTCCTTGTTTATGCTCTAAACTCTGGCTTATTGTCCAAAAATGGTGGTATATCTCAGACTCAGGGAAAATATTTATATCATCAGACTAAATAACAAGGTCTTTGTGGTTTGTGATCTGTGTGAGTGCACTCTGTATTTCCCTGGATGTTTCCTCAGCAGTGTGGGGTAACTGATGGAAACAAAGCAGGTAGAGATCTTCCCTTGCAGCGGGTTGCACGTGAGGAAGCTGAGGCTGTACCGCTTCTGTACCTTTAATGTTACCTCTTGTTGTTGGCTAAATGATTGCTATGCAAACTGGCTCCTGCTCTATTTCTCTGAAGTATTTTTACCTGTGTATTTTAGGACAGGGCTTGTTTATGTTATTAAGCGCATTAAAGACTACAGAGGCATGGTAAGAATAGCATGGCTTATTCCCATAACACTGGGAAGTACAAGTCACAATGGGAGTAGTTAGAATATAGAGTAGAAATTATTACTGCCCTGACTAATAGCTTTAAAATACCAAACTGCAGCTGGTAGCTGTCCTTGCTCTAAGACTGAGCTGTTTGGTAGCTCATGGGGAGATGCAGCTGCACATTTCCACATCATCTCTTTTTAAGGGAAAAGCATGGATGCAGTCGTGTTGAAAGTCCATGTTCAACACTTACTGTCCTGGGGTAAGAGAATTATATGATGCGCTTTGTTCTGAGATCTCCAAGGAAGCTTCTCCTTTTCTGTTCTGGTTTTTAATGCCCCAACACTACTATAACTTGGTGAGTATCTGGCAATAAAAGTTGTTTCCCATAGGCATTGATTCAGCCTTAGAACCTGTGAATTTAGTCTGAGCAAGGTCTGAGATGGTTTTGAAATCAAGCCGCGCATCTCCTAAGCAGATGTTTGGATATCCACATCTAAAGGGTGCCCAGGGAAATGCTGCAGCTTTGACATATGCACCAACACAAACAATAAATATCAAGGGCTAGAACCAGGCTATGTCTTTTCTCACTCTATGTGTCTACTTCTTTATGTTTTAGCACTTCTTTGCTGCTTCTGTTGCCCTCTCTTCCCATTTTTCTGAGATGACCAAGTTGTAAATCCCACTCCTTCCACGTGGTCTCAGCTAGCCAGGCTCCCCATGGCCTCAGAACCCTCCAGCCATGTCCGGAGCTGAGGGAGGTGGTCAGGCTCCCACCCTGGACATCTCTCTCTCAAGGTCCATTGGCTGACCAGAAGTGATCAGTGCTGAAGAGTGACCAGCACTGCCCTGGCCCACAAAAATGTGATTTGAGTCAATACAGTGAGTTTCTTAAATTATGCCTTTGTGTCAAGTCTTGCTCAGGCTTTTTTACACGATGGCAAATATGAACAGATTTCCCAAACGTTCCACTGTGTGAGGCACACACGTGAGTGTGTGATGAGACACTTCCCTGCTTAGCAGAGGGCCACAGAGTAGATTTCTGATTTCTCTTGCTGTATGAAGATGACAGAACTTTCTGTTCCCAGCGACTGGAAAACTGCTCTGGCACAAACAAGACAGAACTTGCTTTTGTGTATAACTCTCCAAGGCACAGTTATGCAAATCAGTTGTAAAGCAGCAGTGACTTCAGACAAACTAGACTTCAGCTGAACATTTTAGCTGGATAGACTTCTCCAGTAGGGGCTAATTTAACCCTTTATCACTTGCCACTGGAATTTGATATCTCTGAGTAGCTTCTTCATGCTGTAGCATTTTCTGCTTGACACAAAGTGTGGTGAAAGATGGATGTGACTTGGACTCAGAAAAGTGTATTTGATGGTTGTGCAAAGCACAAGACTGTATCAATGGGTATATTTACATCAGAGACAAGGATTTAGTCTGAAATTATTTCCATTTTTAGCAAAATAATGTAATAAAAAGGCTTGTTACTGGACATTGTTAAGTGTATCAGCAAAGATGCAAGGGAATATAAAGCTTCTTTATGTGCAGTTCAGATGATGGATCTCTTATGTAGGCAGTAAAATTATATTTAATAAATGATGCTGATATTGAAACAGTTTGAAAGAATAGTAATTAAGTGTGTATTTTCTGTGGCATTGATTTTTGTGAAGTGGTTTGGGCCTGTTCCATCAGAGTGGATAATGGCATTCCCAGGAAGCGTATCCCAGCACTGAACATTCCCAGCACTGCTGAGCTCGTGTGGGTGGCCCAGTTTGGCCTTCGTTCATCACAGCTCCTCAGTGATGTTTGCAGCTGTGTGATGCAGATGTGTAATCAATATGACTTTTAAATATCCGTGGTTTTCCCCTCTCCTGTTAACTTTGGCTTCTTCTTGGTGGATATTGTCCAGTCCTGTTAGGCTGCACATTCCACCATCACCATCTGGGTGTGCGTGTCTTCCTGTCCCTTGGGAGAAGGTGACAAAGCCATCTTCTTCAACTGGTCTTGGAAGCAGGAGAGAGGATGATACCCCCTCAGGGCAATTTGCAATCCAGAAAACTGGAAACTGAAGTTAAATGGAGATTAGATGTCATAGCTTCGAATACTGATTTTAATGTCCAAAGAAATACCTACTAAACTAGATTTCATTATTTTTCAGGTTTTCAGGATGAATCTGGAAAAACTCAGCAAACCAGAACTACTGACGCTGTTTAGCATTCTTGAGGGAGAATTAGAAGCCAGAGATCTTGTCATAGAGGCTTTAAAGGTAGGTTTTAAGTATCAGGATAAGAAACAAACTTGACAACAGTACTACTGTAAGTTCTGCAGGGTGCTTGTATCCAAGGTGAAGTTCAGAGGTAAAGATTTATTACTGGTTCAGAATCCCATCTTAATATCAGCAGGATTACATAATATATGCTGTATATAATTTTTGTCTTGGAATTCGTTATTGGAAGCTGGCTGCAAGAAGCATTTTGGTATTGAAATACAGTGTTACATGTGTGTTTTCGTCCATTCTGATAAAGAGCCGTGTGTTTCTGCTGGGTAAAAGGTCTATCAGAATTCCTTTGTAGGTTTTTTTCTCCTTTGGGAATGAGGGCTGCTTAAAGCAGAAACTCTTCTCTCCAAGAGGGATCACAGATTAGTCTTTTAGTGACAATAACGTCACACTGAGTAGAAAGCATCCGTGGCTTTGTGTTGACTAAGCCAGCATAAGCTGGCACTGCTGAGAGCAGCAGCCCTGAGTGCTCAGCTACTGATTCTTTCCCTTTGCTGGCACGAGCATTAGTGTAACCTTCCAGTGAGGCAGATGCCAGCTAGAACTGCTCCAAAAAGCCAGTTTCAATCCATGCCAGTGCAGCTGAGGTCGTGGTGCTGAGAGCATATGATGGGACAAAGCAGGGCTGGTGCTGGAGCCTCTTCTTGCAGGTGCAGGAGAACTGCTCGTGGTGCAGGAAAACTGGCTGGAGTGGTGTGAGCTCTGTACTGCTGACCTGGGCTGGGGAGTCTGGGCTGTGGTGCTCTCTGCACAGTTGGCTGTGTTAATATTGAGCCTGGAACTTATTTCAGAAAATACACAGTCCATGTGTAATTCTGCTGCTCTTTGAAGGATGCTTGGTTGGCATTCAGCCTCAGTAAAGCGGAAAAACCAGTGGTATAAATGATGGCAGGGGTCAATTTTGGAAGAAATTGGTTGTGTCAGGGTTGAATCTTGAAGACTTCTTCAAGCTGACCTGTCATTGCTCGTAATGTTTAGAACTTGCAGCTATTTTAAAGGATGAATGGCAGCTTGCAGGCCTGAGAGCTGCAGGGGCTTGCTTTTTCAGCAAAAGCTTCTCTAGCTTGATTCCAAACAGTTTTTAGGGGAGTGGAGGGATATCCTTCTCCAGAACAGTCGGGGTGCTTATGTTTGTTGTTAGTTGCTTCTGCATTTAGATAATCCTTTTATTTTGGAGGAATATTGTTACCCTCTCAAAGCTATTGATCAGGTGGAAGGTTTGTTCTGTGTTTGAAACACTTGAAAGTTTCTCCTCTGTCCTGAAATCTATTTTTTCACTGTGTGTGGTCAGAATGTGTTACCATAACAAGCCTCCCTTCAGTATTTCAGTGTGAAATGTGTACAATGGAGCACAGAGAGATCGATGGGAAGAAATGTAGCAGCTCCATTCCAGAGGCTTTTTATTGCCTACCTTCCAGTAGTGTAAAGCAATTATCCTTCCTGTTGAAATTTAACCCGCAGTTCCCTCTTGTGTGAGGAGATTAATACAGTAAGAATACCCTTTGACATAATTTGTCAAAGAAGAAGAAATTAAATGAAATTGTAACCTATCCTCAATAATTGAGGAGTATAAAATACTGAGCTAATCAAAGGTTAGGGCTATTTTCCCCTTCCTCTGTCAGGGATATGCTGTAGTGTTTCATCTCAAGCTTGTGAGGAAAGCTGGAGGTGGTGGGAAAGGGCAATGAAAGCTGCAAATCCAAGCTGGCTCTTTCTCCTGAGCGTGATCTCAGGGAAAGATTGCCACCCCTGGAATCTGTCTGTGCCTGCAGCACTGTGAGATGTTGTAGGTCTCCAGCTGCGCTGCTCTTCGGGTCCAAAAGCTTGTCCTCAGTGATGCTGCAGCTCAAGCCTGGCTTCCTGCTGGCAGCAGCTCTGTTGCCCTTTCCATACGTGGAAGGAAAAGTCATGTAACTGCTTAATCTGGGGCTGGGCAAAGGTTCAGCAGCAGAGAACTTCCAGCTTTGCTTTGTCCATTTATTTGGAATATACAGCTAGAGAAATTCTGGCCTTACGCTGTTTTTCTCATTGTTTGCTGATAGTAGCTGTGGTAACAGCTTTACCATGCCTCACTGGCTGAAAGACTTTGTGTGTGACTAATTAAAGGAAACCTTGCTAATCTGTTTACTCACGTTTTGATGCATAAAAGTGCTGCCCTGAAGAAAAAACAACTTCTAAGACTGAATTAAAGATTCGCACTCTTGAGAGCATTTGGTCTGACTTGCATACCTTGGACAAATTGAGTTGTAATTTACACAGAGAGGAGTTGGGACACCCGGGGCTGGGGGAAGCTGGTTGTTCCACACACAGAGGAGCTGTCTGACGTGGTCTCACAGCTCTCTCAGTTCCCTGAGCGTTATGGACTGGAGTATTATCCTGCCTAGGCAGCTGGGTTTCTTTGGAAGAGTAATAGTTTTATGTTAAATGTGGGTATATGTTGGAAGCAGGTGGAGTTCAGGCCTCTGAACTTTCTTAGGGGATTGCATAATCCTAAACCACAGCAGTGATTTTCTCCAGCAGTTACGTTAAACATGTAGATGGCAGTGGTTGGAAATCAGAATTTTATCTGCCTGTTTGCTTCCCCCATAGTAACAAAAACACATTTCCCTTCATGGGCTGATTTCACTTCTGCTTCAGATCTAAGTGCTTTTGAGCTCTGGTTGTTTGAGTCAAATCCTTTGGTACATTATAGAAAAGGACAGGCACTTGCAGAGGAAGAGTACCTTAATTTGTAAACATGTCATCGGATTGTAGTACAGTCTGCAATAATTGATATTCCTGCACGCTTAGAGACAAACATTTTGCATCTGGCATTTAGCAGAGAGAATCCATGCGTGCAGATGACAAAGCTTAAAATAGTTTTCCTCTCCCTCATGGTATCAGGCACTTGTTGGCTGGCACTGGCCCCGTTTCTCTGTGTCAGAATCGAGCTGCTGAGCCAGGCGTTCCAGACACTGCTTATTGAACTCGCTTCGTTTTTCTCCCTCTCTTCACTCCCTCTACCCAAATCTTGACCCTTTCTTTCTTGCTGTCTGACAAGCTGACTGTATTCAAAATATTCTTTCCCAGTGCTTCAGTTTGTTTCCTCTGTTTTAAAACCTCTTTGGAAAAAAAAAAGTTTTTTTTTTTTTTTTTTTTTTTTTTTGCCTGAAAGTAGCTTCCTGTCCACTACATAAATCTCAATGTTCTCCTTGGAACAGATTTTAAGCCTCACTTCTTATTGTGCTCCTTTTCCTGTAGTTACAATTGTGTTTATATCATCCAAGAAACCCAGATGCTGTCAGAGAGTTGCATAATCCTGAGAGTTAGACTCTCAGTCCTTATTGCTATGTAGGAAGGGTTGCATGAACCACAGGTTTGCCTTCTGAAATAGCACACCATGACTGGAAACAATTCAATATTTAAATGGATCTCTATTGCTGTGTTAGAGCACTTTGTTCCCTCCCCCCTGTTCTTTTAAAGAGAGTTTTCCATACGTTACAACTGAAGTTCTGTTTACTTTTAGAAAACAGGAAACAGCTTTCTGGCTTATTCTTTTATGTTAATAAGGCCTCAGGTAATTTACACTGGAATAGAAACTATTTTGTGTTAATGACTGGGAGCTGGTATTCATCTGTTTGCTTCTGAGTTCAGTGATTCACTGTAAAGCAATATTAATGCATCACAAAACTAAGTGCTGTTTGTTAGTGGATTTCAAAATTAGGTTTACAGTGCAGTTTCAAAAACTTAAGTCTACCTCTTGTTTAAATAAAAAGAAAAGTTCAGTAATACCAAACCTTCCTGCTGTTAAATCTTTCACAGATGGGGGAAATTGGGCTTATGCATCACTTAGAAAGCAGCTTCCATGGAGCAGGATTCCCATGGGTGCTGTCTTGCTGGAATGCAGGCATTCCTTACAGCTCTTCTCGCAGGCTTGGGGAATTTTTTGTTTATTTGTTGCTTGAAGCAGCACCGTTTGCCAGTCTTTCAAAAACGGACTCTGCTCACCTCCCCAGCCCGCAGGTGTGTGCGAGCAGGAGCAGAGAGGTGTGGGAATGACTTCTGTGCTGGACGGGCTCCTGCTCTGCATTTCTGGGTGTCGCGGGGTCCCCCGGTTTGGGGGTGACCAAAGTGCAGTTCCTGAGCAGGGGGCAGTCCCTCGACCACCACCCCGGGCACAGCCAGGCTTTCACCAGAGGTTTCCAGGGAAAGAAATTGCAATTTTGTGCTGCTTGACATTTCCTGAGAAAACTTCTATTTTTCAAAGCTGATAACAGGTCTGGCTTGGGCAAATGTGGGCAGCTCTCGTTTATCAGGTCTGCTCACTTGGTATAATGATGGCAATTAAGACAGATGCTGCATTTGAGCAATTTGCTTGGTGGCTCTGTGCCTGGCATTGCTGCAGAGCTGGAGCTAATGCAACGCTGGAAATCCCACACCAGCATTTTGACATTTATTTTTGGGCAAAGCAAGTGGTCCCCACCCCCATTTCCCTTCTCTCTGTCAGTGCTTGCTGTGACCTCAGCCTGTCTTTATTCCCAACTTCTGTCTCTGGGGAGAGAAGCTAATAAGGAAGTTCAAGGCAGTAAGGAGCTATTTAAAGCTTATTCCACTCTCTGCTACATGAAGGAGGAACTTCTGTGCAAATTATTACTGGAGAACTGCAAACTCAGTAGCTATAGTTAATTAAGAGTGTGTTTGTCTTGTACCGAGGGTTAAAACTTGAACTCTGAAATTACAGGGAAGAGAAATACTCTACTTGATGTCCAAAAAACACTTGAAATAGGTCTTGGAAATTCCCTGTTTGATGTTCCAGTAAAACAAGTTGTAAAGATTACTGAAGAGAGAGAGAATATTCTGTCACATAAACAAGGTTTCAGTAGAAGGAAATATTTTATTTTAAAAAAATACAGAAATAGGTTATGGGAAACGTTCATCCCAAAACAGCCCAGAAATCCCAAGAGGAAACAGTAGCTTTTTCCTAACAAAGCAAAGCCTTTGCTTTGCCTGCCTGCACAGGAAACATCTTTTCAGTTGGGTCAGATATTGCTTCTGCCCCATAAAATCAGAATTATCTCTTCCCAAACAGACTAGCAGTGGTCCATTACCCAAACTTGAGCTCAAAGCCAGCCAGTTTCACATGGAACCCTCTCTTCTTATGCCTAATTTTTCCAATCTTCTGGAATTTTATTTTTAAGGGTAGTTCACGTGTATAATTCCTTCTTGTTTTTAAAAGCACCCCAAGCTTATATGTTATCTTCTTTTCCTGTTGGGAGAGGTCAGTTTAATAGTCTTGGAAACTGCTGAACAATCCATTTAGTTGCTCCTGGAATTTGAGTGTTTTGGGGGCAAATTCAGAGTTCTGCATATTAGAGGTGATAGAGGTGGAGGTGCTAAATTAGAAGATCTAATTGCACAGAATTGCACCTTCTTTCGAAGCCCCACTGCTGGTGTTGGAGGTATGTGTGTCATCTCTGGTGTTCAGATGAAATTTTCCACTCATAAGCTAACACTGCATGTTGTAACCTTATTTCCTTTTAATTTAAGCTTGATTTCCTGTGGATTTGTGTTTTCTGTGCTGGGATCTGAGATTTAGGTTGATTTTTTTCACTTTGGGCTCACTAGTAGAGCATTTCTCTTCCATTATCAAGTTCTTTCTGTTCTGAAAGTTGAACAACTGTGTTTAAGGTAGACTGCAGTTCAGACAGGACAAAATCAGAAATGTTGAAGGTGTTTGTACGTGACTCCAGTGACAGAGAAGTTGAGCTGCAGAGCTGTCTCAGGGAGGAGCACAAGCCATGGCAGAAGCCACTCTCTGTGACACTTCCACACCTGTATAAAATAACCTCTGGAGATTCTGGCACTGTTGCTTCATTTTCCAAGAGCTGCCTCAGTGATTTAGGTGACGCAGGTGGCTGCTCTGTAGGACCTGTAGCACAGAGGTGTCACGGGCTGGAAAATCCCCATTTGCATTTCCAAGTGCACAGTGGCCCAAGTGCCAAAGCACAGGGTTTGTTATTGCAAACTTGATGTGGTCGGTGTAGGATGGCCTGGTTAAGACTTTTTCTAGTCTAGACAGCTTTAATTAAATGTTTATGCTCTGCTGGCTACTAAAGAAGAATAGCTGGACTTGAGAAAGCTCTTCGTGTTATGATAGTCTCATCTGTTTGTCATGCTAGTTCAGGAAAATACTTAATTGCTTAAAGTAGCAAGGAAGAACTTCTTGTTCTTGCCCAAACAGGAAATAAACCACCCCGCTAAATTCAACAGAGTTCAGAGCCCAGTGCTGTGAGGAGCAGAGGAAAACATGGCTTTCGTTACACCTTCAGTATTGCAAAAATTGCCTTAATCTCAGGTTTTGGAGCTTTCATTAGGAAGAACTTGCTCAGCAGTAAAGGCAAGGTTTCTTTACACAGTTGAAGCACTGGTGCCCTTCTGAAGGGTCTCTCCTGTGTTTCTGTGTAGAATGGCCAGCACTGGGATGGGTTGGGATTCAGCTTATCTGTCAAAGCAGTTAGGCCAGCAGGATGGAGATCCCAGTTCATATTTACAGACTTATTCATGCTTGAGTCACTTAGAAATTCCCTCTACACTTATATGGAGCTTTCATTGAGTTATTTTTACAAATATTTCAGAAAAACAGAAGATTCCCTGTTCCTAAAAACAAAAAACCTGTCGTTTTTCCTGTGATTCATTAAACCAGGGCTGCCTCATTATCCAGGGTTGCTCTCCCATTTCCAGGCCTGATCTTTTCCTTCCTCTCGTTTTTTTTATTGTGTAAAGTTAGAACAATATCTGAAGCTCTGATCAAAGGTATCCAGAGTTCCTGATGGATATTGCTGATAGAGAGGGAGGGGTATCTCTGAGTGTGAGCTGTTCCTCTGTGTTTGTTTACTGCAGGGCTAAAATCCAGCTCCAAACTGGAATCACAGGATGAATGTCTGTAATTTGGTCAGAGAGGATATTTTGGGTTGGGTTTTTAATACCTCTTGTCAAGGTAATGCAAATACTTTTCCTTTTAAGAGCAAAAATCTTTTTTTTTTAGTTTATTTCATGTTAATCACATGGCTGCATTTCAGAATGAGACATCAGAAAAGAGCCATTCCAAGAAGTACTGGCTTCTGAGCCATCTTTTCATTTGAGTCAGGCTCAGTCTTTCCTGTCTAAATGATGTCCTTGTGCAGTCCCATAAGAAATGGGTGACAGTTTGCCATTGCTGTTCCTGAAAGGGTTGCTGGGGAGTGCACAGTGAGGCTGGCACGGGCTGGCTCTGCATTCAGAGCAGGGAGCTTTGTTCAGCTCAATGCCATTCCCAGCACCAGCAGAGTTGGGGTTGTGTGGGACTCACGTTTAGAGCCCTCCACCAGCTCTGAAAAGCTGCTGTGCTTGCCTTGGAATGGGTTATGTGCTGTTTGTGCTCAGAAGGGTGAAGCACACCTGAGAAGGAGCAGGCAGCATTTGTTTGGAGCAGTTGCTGGAGGAAAAAACGTGTCATGTGTGTGCTCTGGCAGGAAAAGCGCATTTAGGGTCAGAGCCCTCCTGTAGGTCACGCGTGCTAAAATCTGTTCTAAATTAAACACACTTTGATAAAGGTCCCAGGGCTCACTCTTGCATTTCAGTGGTGCAGGTGACTCGTGCAGAGGAAAAACCCCCATCTTTCTCTGTGGCCTCACTGAGGACGTGCCAGTGCAGAACAGAACAGTCGTTTATGTGCTGTAGAAAAGAACAGTGGGAACTGTCGTGGAAACCAGTCCTTGCAGGACAATACGAATCAAGGGGAATCAAGCTGAATTCCCATATTCAGGTGTTATTTCCTGGCAGGTGCATCAGCTCTGCTGGGCCTGGGGTCGTGCTGTCAGGGACATGCAGGGGAATGAAGCTGTCACAGGTTTTCACAAATGCTCAGAGTTCAGCCCAGAACCATTTCACTGGAAATCAATTTATTTCTTAGAGCCAAGACAGCTCTGAGGGCTCTTTTGAATCTAGATCTGGTTTTCCTCCTATGTCTTTTGTTGCATAAATATTTGGTTTCGTATGGTTTCTTATCATGGTGGTAAACATGCAGATAATACTTTCATATCTCTCTGTTTATGAGATTTTGTTTTGTTTTTAGAACTTTACAGTCATCATTGAATAGGATCCTATTGGTATCCTGACAAAAAGATTTCCAGATGGAATGGCTGATTCATAGAATAATTGGGGTTGGAAAAGACCTCTGAGCTCATCAAGTCCAGCCACTAAGCACTGTAAATGTAGAGCCTAATATGTGTGAGTTGTCTTGATTCTCACAAGCACCAAAAGAAACCTCATTTCTTACTTGCTTCTTGAGAAACTAAACTCTGTTTAGTCTGGATGGGAACATTAAAGATTTTATTAACAATTCACAGATTTATGGCTCTTGCAAGAATGAAACTCTTTAATTGCTCAACATGAAATTCTTTGATGGTGACATAGTCAAGGAAACCACACAACTGCTTCTTTCACCGATGCGACAATAAATGATTAAATCTTTTGTTGAGCAAGAGTTGGTACTTACCCTCTTTCCTCTCACACAGCTGTGGAATGTAAGTCATGGCCGTGGCAGGTAGCTGTGGTATGAGGATGTCTGTACACTGAATGTATTGTGGAGATGCTGTGTTTTTAAGCAAGATTTGTCTTTATTTCCTTTATTTCTGACAGATAACAGGATATGAATCAGACTGTGTTAAATTCGCTTTAAATGGAAAACTGGGGAAAAGGAGTATTAACTACAAATCCCTGTCTTCTTCAGCTAGTTTAAGTATATTAAAATGCCAATTTGTTTTTGTGTTGCAGGCCCAGCACAGGGACACGTTCATTGAGGAACGCTATGGGAAATACAACATCAGTGATCCCTTGATGGCTTTGCAGAGAGATTTTGAGACCCTGAAAGAGGGAAATCATGGTGAAAAGCAACCAGTATGCTCCAATCCTTTATCAGTTTTGAAAGTGGTGATGAAACATTGCAAGAATATGCAGGAAAGAATGTTATCCCAGCTAGCTGCTGCAGAAAGCAGACACAGAAAGGTAGGTTTGCTGCAGTTAAGACGTGCAGAAGCTACAGTTGCATTTTGATAACATGTTCACTTCAGCAAAAACACTTAAGTTCCCTGAGGTTTGGTAACTGAAATGACTTGCACCTTTGTTTAAACTTCTCACTCCAGATGATGCAGCCAAATATCCCACTAAATCGTACAGTAAAATCAGACATTTTTTTGCCTTTTCCTCTTCCTGTCTACTTCTGTGAAAAGCTTCCTGTATACCTGATGATATTTAAGCATTATTTGGAAGCTTAAATTTCAGGAAGACTGAGGAGCTAAATTCGTGGTGAGCATGTATTGGGAGAGCTTAGTTTTGGTGATGAGATACAGCAGAGCCTCTTGGGAAGTTTGTATTCTGGCTTTTTTGTTGAGTTAATAGTATTTCAATTATTCATGTAATTCAGTGTTAAAGCTGAAGGAGCTCCTTCACTAGGTCCTTATGGGAAGCAGTTTCACTTCAAGAGCTCATCTTGTTCTTAAGTGGAAGAACAAATTAATGTTCTTTAAAACAAACTTTACACTGGAGTCCTCAGATCCCTGTAAGGCACTGGGGAGAAGCCTGTGTGGGAATTGCTGCTGGAGCTCCAGCAGGGACTGTCCTGTTGTCAGTGCCCCATGTCTCCTGGAGCAGCAGCTCTGCTCCTGCTGGGCCTTGGATTGATGGGCCTGCCAGGAAATTCTGAGTTTCAAGGGACGAGAGGCACAAACTAAAATAGGACTTTCCAGCTGAATATGAGGAAAAACTGACTTACTCTGAGGGTGACAGAACACTGGAACAGGCTGTGGAGGGGCTGTGGATTCTCCTTCCCTGCTGATGTTCAGAACGCTCCTGGACTGATCTGTGCAACCTGCTCCAGGTGACCCTGCCTTGGAAAGGGGTTGGACTGGATGATCTCCAGAGATCCCCTCCAGCCCCAACTGTTCTGGGATGAGGGCACCATTCATAACACTAACTTCTGAAGGATATTGCACAGTCTGGGGGAAAAGTGTGCAATTTAGGTCTTTAATAATAAAATGAACATAGATCCAGTGTGAGGTTTTCCTAACGTCTTTTACAAACTGACTCAATTTGACCTGATAATAACATATATTGAACTTGTCCAAAAGCTGCTTTTCTGTGACTTGAGTTGAACTCGGGTGTCTGAAGCTGCTGTGATTGCTCTCCCGTGTCATTGTGGCTGTGTGTAAAGGCACTGATGTCTCCCTGCCTGTGAGGGCACCTGGACATTGAGTGGCTGATGTTTGCTGGCAGGTGATCCTGGACCTGGAGGAGGAGAGGCAGCGGCACGCGCAGGACACGGCCGAGGGGGACGATGTCACCTACATGCTGGAGAAGGAGCGGGAGCGGCTCACGCAGCAGGTACCAGCCCGCAGACACCCCGGGCTCCTGCGCGGGGAGCTCGGCAGGGATGTCACGGAAGAGTAGCAGGGACCTCTTTCTGTAAGGCACTCCTAGCTTTTATCACCTTGATACGAAAAACAACCTGAAATTTCTCAGTGTGTTTTGGTAGCTGAGCAGTGCTAAAAGGTATTAATGGGCAATCAAATGCTTTGAAATCTTACTTCAGCCTAACATCGGAGGAGTTCTGAAGAACAGGGCTGCACTTAAAATTGATAGCGCACTGCAGTACTCAAAATTCAGAATAAGTCATGGAAGATCTCCTGGGGATGTTGTTCAGAGATGCTAATACATATTTAAGCCACTGTTTTCTGTTAGTCAAGCGCTGTAGCCTTTGTTAAGCATAGATAACACATCAGCATTTTAGAGCCTAAATGCCTTTAAAAGGCAAACTGACAAAGTGGTAAATGAGGTGGAAGGAAGCTTTGCTTGTTCCATCAGTGCGTGGCAGACTGGGTGTGTTTCTCACCAAAGTTCAATCGAATTTCATACAGGATAAAACTAGTAGTAACTAATAATTGTTACTATGTGCAAACTGAGTCGTTTCAGACTGTTTTGCAGATTTCTGGGGCGATAACCTCTTTCTTAGCCATTGTCATCTTTTACTGTGTAATTTCTCCAAGATACACAGTAAACCTGTTCCCTTTTGGGGTGTTGCCCTTCATTTACTTTCAGTAGGTTTTATGGTACCCTTAAAATCTTTTTTGTTCTTAACCTCCAGGTGGAGTTTGAAAAATCTCAAGTGAAAAAGTTTGAAAGGGAACAGAAGAAGCTGTCAAGCCAGTTGGAGGAGGAAAGGGCACGCCACAAGCAACTGTCTTCCATGCTTGTTGTGGAGTGCAAGAAAGCCACTGCTAAAGCAGCTGAAGAGGGCCAGAAGACAGCAGAACTGAGCTTGAAATTGGAAAAGGAGAAGAGTAAGGTGAGTAAACTGGAAGAGGAGCTGGCAGCCAAGAGGAAGCGGGGTTTGCAGATGGAAGCACAAGTAGAAAAGCAGCTCTCAGAGTTTGACATTGAAAGAGAACAGCTGAAAGCTAAGCTGAACAGAGAAGAAAACCGTACAAAAGCACTCAAAGAAGAGGTGGAATGTCTGAAGAAAGCCCTGAAAGAGCTCGAGGCTTCTTGCCAGGAGCACAGTCCCTCCGAGCCTGTGCATCCCAGCCCCTCGGTGACATCCAGGGGGGTCACGACTGACAGTCCCCTGGTGAAGTCTGTGTCCTGCCAGACCGAGAGCCTGCAGGCAGAACGAGCACACCCTGCCAGCACCAGCAAAGCTGTTCACACCGCATTTGCCAGCCCCTCTACACCTGTTCATTCCTATGCAAAATCCAATGGGCATTGTGACACAGACCTGCAGACAGGTGGGGAGACAAACGCTGCAGAGAGCCAAGTTCACAGGGAGAAATCTGCTGCAGCCTCAGAAAACGCAGTGGAGAATGGAAGTTCTCCTGTGAGAACAGAGTCACCGGTGCATCTGATGTCCCAGCTCCCTTCTGCTGGCGTGTCCCTGTCTCCCAGCAGCACAGCTGCCTCCTCTCTGACCCCTTCTCCCTGCTCCTCACCAGTGCTCACTAAACGCTTGGTGGGAGCCTCCACCAGCAGCCCTGG
The DNA here is from genome assembly GCA_013397845.1 of Melanocharis versteri. Taxonomy (NCBI): domain Eukaryota; kingdom Metazoa; phylum Chordata; class Aves; order Passeriformes; family Melanocharitidae; genus Melanocharis; species Melanocharis versteri. The sequence continues at coordinate 358,982 of VZTG01007679.1, forward strand.
CTACCAGTCCTCCTACCAGGTGGGCATCAACCAGCGTTTCCACGCAGCCCGGCACAAGTTCCAGTCTCAGGCAGAGCAGGAGCACCAGTGCAGCGGCCTGCAGAGCCCACCCTCCCGAGATCTGTCTCCCACCCTGGCAGACAACTCCGCAGCCAAGCAGCTGGCCCGCAACACGGTCACTCAGGTGCTGTCCAGGTTCACCAGCCAGCAGGGCCCCATCAAGCCTGTCTCCCCTAACAGCTCCCCTTTTGGCACGGACTATCGAAACCTGGCAAATGCCGTCAGCCCCAAAACCGAGTCTGGGCACTCTCCGAGCCCTGTCAAGGTTTCCAGCCCGCTAAGCCCGTTGTCTCCTGGAATTAAGTCACCAACCATTCCTAGAGCAGAAAGAGGGAACCCTCCACCCATTCCTCCGAAGAAACCCGGCCTCGCTCAGTCACCTGCTGCTCCTGCTCCACTAACCAAAACCTCTTCCCAGGCCTCCTCCCTGGGTGCCCCCATGGACGTGGCGAGTAGCTGCTCTAACAACACTGTCGTGTCAAATGGCAAAGACCTGGAGATCCTCCTGCCAAGCAGCAGCTAGTCTCCAGAAAATGGGAATGTGACATTCCACAGCTTAGCTTACCCTGGAGCTAAGACACTGTTTTTCCACTCCATGTTATTTATTTCCATAGTAGCAGATTCTGTCTGTATAAAGCATTTAGTACTTTTTTTTTTCTTTTTAATAGGTAGGAAAATATTTTTGTTTATGAAGAAACCTTAACTACAGCTATACAGTAGCCTCCAAATGTCTCATGGCAGCAGCCAAATCATTAGAGATAACAACCATAATCGTGTGGTGGGACCTATCAACCTCTAATGGGACTGAAATGCTACTTTTAAATTATGCAGAAATAATTTTTGCAGACTTTTTACTCCAGATGAACATTTTATAAAAGTGCCTGAACTAAGCCTGCAATATGAATGTGATTCTCGGGAAAAGGTGAGGAGGGGAACATCTAGCTGCAGAAACCAATTCTTCTGAGTCCTGAATGTTGAAACCAGCACTGGTTTTCCTTTTAATTCTTTCCATTCGCTAACATAAGTTAGCAAATGTGCTACAAATTCTGCAAGGTGACCACCAGGCCAGTGCAGCCAGCCAGGCTATGTCCTTCAGGACATAGCTCCCAGCTTTTTGAGGAAGCACACACGAGTTTTTTGGGGTAAAATTTAGTTGTGATATCCAGATTACTTCTCTGTCAGTATTCCTTGTCCACATAGTTCTTTCTGCTTTCCTGCTGAGATGTCGGTGTGCTTTAAATGGCTGAACTCTGGTTTCTGGTGTATCACCTGGAATTTTCAAGCTCTTCAAGCATTCTACTGTTGTGTGTAGAACTTCTGAGAAAAGGATCTTTCTTTTACTTGACAAAGATCTCACTATTACTTGAAAAAGTAGCTCGTCTGTACAATACAGGTTATTTGCAACAGTAACATGGGATCTTTGACTATGAACAAAAGCAATAATTTTGTTCCTCATCTATGTCAGTTAAGTCTGACTGACCTGGATTTTACCCACTAGCTATGGCCAGCTTTCCTTGGCTGCAAATATGGAACCAAATCATTGCTGCTGTGGAATTGAATATGTAGATCTGTGTAAGTATGTCACACACATACGTACCAAACACACAGTATATTAGGGAAATATTTATCTATTCTTGATCTTCTGCCTCATATGAAGAATACATGGCAATTCACTGACATTTAAAAAAAATTCTCTAGTAAGGAATTGCCTAAGTTTGAGGCAGATCATGTGTGTGAAGTATTTGGACCCAGGAGAAGGAGCTGTTTCCTGTGCAGAAACATTTGCAGCTAGAAAACCAACAGGCACAGCACAGTGGTTTTCTGAGTCACTGTGCTGAGAAATACAGGACAAACACCACAGATCAGTGGCAGAGGCTGAGAGCACGACCCCGAGTTAATGATCTCGGGTGTTGAATGTGAGCCGATCCTAAATTTAGAAACTGGACTTGCTGCTCGGTGTCGTCCAGCATTGAGCACTTCCCTGGGCAGCAGAGTCGTGTTTGCACAGAGCACAGCTCCCACTGCCTGAGACATGTTCTCCTTTGTCAGTTTTCACTGTTTCGTTAGACAGAATCCCTTTGTTGTGGGGAGGATCCCTGTGCCATGGGAGGATGCGGAGCTGTCCATGGCAGAGGTTCCTTCGGGCTCTGAGCCTCGTTCCGTAGGACGTCGGAGCTCTGTGCTGCTTTGAGGTGGCTGCTGTTGGAGTGACCCCACACGGCCATGGCAGGGGTTTAGAGGTTTGCACAGACCTTTTAGCTGCCTTTTAGGCAGTGGTATTATCGGCTGTTGTTCCTAATCCAGTGGAACAGTCTGTGTACTAACAGCAGGGACACAGACGCAGCCAGAGCTAAATGGGCAGTGGCTCTTTTGGAAGCACATTTATTACTTTTTAAACTAAGTCTCCACAGCAGATTTTTTTCCTCTTGCTGAGAGTTAATGTAAAAATGGTTGGGCAGATGGATTTTGGCCCATGTATCCCTTCTGATTGAAAAGTGAGGCTTTTGTATACACTGCTTTAATGAGTTTCTTTGCTTTTACATTAATCTGACTGGTATTATCCCCTTTCTTTATTGATAGCTCTAGAGAGAGAGATACTATGATGAAGTCTAATAGGAAATGCACTGAGTACTGTTTCTTCTAAAATATAATATGGGAAGGGGTATGCAAAAGAATGTATTTTTGCTAGTAGACTAACTTCTGAAAGAAACTAAGCACAAGGGATTAAAATTGATCTAACTAATTCAGTAAGACATTTAGAGTTAGTATTTAACTGTTGATGTAGATTCTGTGTGGAAGCAACTATATTTCTTCTCTAACTCACATGTGTCCTAAACAGACATTGTTGCAGTGTTTGTCACTGGCTAATGGAGTATAATGAAGTGCAAAACATATAACACTAGTATTAATTCATTAACACTTGTAAATTTGTAAAGCCAAATGTACCAAGCTGAAGTCTTTAATCATTTTTATAGCTGACGGCATTAAACATGTTAAACATTCGTATTATCAATAAAGGATTTTATTTTTAAGATGTGCAAATTGCTTAAGGAAATGTTTGGAGTTGGGGCTGCCCAGTAGGAAGCAGTCCTGCTGGTGGTGACTGGGCGTCTCTGCTCACCTGGAACCTGGAGCTTTAATGGAAGCTCTGAACTGTCAGAAAAAAGCAAATTTCTTGGGAGTACAGTGGATCCTGAGCAGTCTTGGCTGCTGCAGCCTGACCATATTGCTCCTCCATGTCCACCCACCTGCAGCTGCTGGTGCTGGAAGTTGGGAGGTGCCCTGGGGCAGTTGCGCTTCAGGTGGCACAGCACGCTCTGGATGCTCTAGACAACTCTGGCTTTTAGGTATTTTTAAGTAAAAACAGTTTTCCTAGAGTACCTCTTCGCCACGGTGTCATGACATTGAGTGGATAACCCTTTATATTAATGAACGCTTTGGGGCTTGGGGGAAGGGGATGCCCCAGTTCCCTGCTGATGGTTCAAACAGGACACAGACTCATGGAAATCCCCTCTGCCGCTGAGGAGTGCAGCTCGGTTATGTCACAGGATGCAGCTGGGAGCAGACCCTGGCTGCAGGAACAGCTGCTTTGGGGTGCAGCATGTCCATGCACAGAACCATCACCCCCTGCCCTGGGGAGCTGGGGCTGCTCCAGGTGCCTCCCTGCCCTCCTGCAGGGCAGAGCCCGCAGCTCCCGAGTCTCCCTAAGGTACCTCAGCAGTGACCTGGTTTTCTTATCTTTACGTCAGTTCAGTTGAACAGGTTTTGCAGCAGCCTGGGAAGAAGCTCTTTGTTCATCTCTCCAGGTTTGATGACATCCCGGAGGCCGTACCAGTCTTGGTACCAGCCGAAAGCCACCAAACTGGTGCTGCTTCCTGCCCGGGACAGCCGGAGGTGAGGAGCCCTGCCCGGACAGGAACGGGAGCTGGTGTGGCTCAGCCGCAGCCCTGATGGCTTTTTATAGCAGCAGCGGTGGCAGGTCCTTGCCCAAGCGTGGAATGCTGACAAACCCTTGGGCAAACACCCCCGTGCTGGCTCCTCGTGCCTCCGACACGCACGGTGAGCGCCGAGCACGGGCGGAACCCCGGCGGAGCCCTGGATGGGGCGAGGCTGGAGCCCCTTTTCAGCGGGATGAGCCGAACCCAGTCCTGATCCTTGTCCTGGTGCCCGCTCGCAGCCGGTTTCTGTGCAGGGGAGGTGGAATCAGTTCCTTGGGCACAAGGCATTCCTTCATCCCCTAAAACGCATCCATGCCAGTTCGGCTTCGGGGCGCGGAGAGGAGCCCAGGGTTTGTGCAGGGCGAGGAGGGGACCCGGGGAGTTGTGGGGGGTACGGAGAGGGGTCCAAGGGTCTGTGCAGGGCAAGGAGGGAGCCCAGGGACTTGTGTGGGGCAAAGAGGGGGCCTGGGGGTTTGCCACCCTCTGCACATGGGCTGCAGGCACTCCTGCATGTGGGGCTGAGGCCGGAGAGCGCTGTCCCGAGCCACCTCCGTCCCCGGACGGAGCCGGGGCTGCACCCCCTGATCCCCACCCTGCCTCCACCGCTCCGGGCCGGGCAGGAGAGCTCAAGGCAGCCTAGGAGAAGGACGAGGAGCTCAGGGACGGGCAGGGATGCTCACTGCAGCCCGGGAAGGGCTCGTCCCGTGCCCGGTGCGCGGCGCAGCGGGGCCGCTGGAGGGCGACCGGCGCCCGGGAACGGGAACGGGAAGGGGAACGGGAACGGGAAGGGGAACGGGAAGGGGAACGGGAAGGGGAACGGGCCGGGGCCGCTCCGTGCGAGACCGTGCTGGGCAGCGGCAGCGCCGCACCCGGGACGGGAAACGGGGCCCCGCCGCTGGGCTCCACATCGCAGGGAACCCCTGCCGAAGGGCAGGTCCGTCACAGTACATCCGTGTTGCAGGACATCCCCCTCGCAGGGCATCCCCCGGGAAGCGTGGTTGCCCCCAAATGCTGCGACCTCCACTTCTGCCAGGAAAAGCTCTTTTGCTGTGGCTGCATTCAGCCTGAGCACCAGCTCCGGGCCGTCGGGCACAGCCCAGCCCTGGCTCTCCGCACGCGGCCAAGGAAGGCTTCGAGCGCTGAGTGTTGTGAAAAGCTTTCGTGCTGCAGGTTTAGCGCAAGCAAACATGCCAAGAAGCTGAGCTGTGCTTACCCCACTTCCCTGCCGCGCTGATTCCGCCTCGGCCACCGCTGCTGATAACCCCGGGCGCCGGCCTGGCCCCGCCACCGGCCCTGCCAGCCCGGGAACAGCCCGCCACGGCCGTCGGAGCAGCAGGTTAAAGGACCTGGGAAAATCACTTTCAGGGCAATCATCTCTTTCGGGATGAAGACAGTGAAAGTAGCACACATAGGGCTAGATTTGGAGGTTGAAATACGACGTGCTTCGGTTGCAGTTCTCTGCTTACAGTTTGTACATCCTTCTGGTGTGGATTTCCTGGTCCTGCTCCATGCTGCATCCCCTGCTCGTCCCTGAGTGTCTATGCCTGCTCAGGGGCAGGTGGGGTTTCGTAAAATCCACGCACATGGCTGCAGCGGTGTTTGTAGGTGTGCCTGCAACACAAACCAATTGTGGTTCAGCTAATTAGGAATCAGTGAGCGTTCAGCTGAAAACATTCCCCCATGGCTGCACAATTGCAGCTTCACTGGGCCACTGATCTCATGTGCTGCATGCCTGGAGTGAGCTCTGACGGAGGGGTGGCTCTGGGGGTGCTGAGGGCCAGCTCTGCACCAAGCGGGCCCAAGGTGGGCTGGGCAGGTGCTGATCTCCGTGGAGAGCCGCCCTGCACTGGGGACGCTTTGGAAGCTGGAGCCAGTGAGGGATACAGAGTGGCTGCTCAGGTCCCAGCTTGCTGCTGGTCCCAGGTCAGGCAGGGATCTGCAGGGCTCCCCACCACAGGCACTGGTCCCCTGAACTGCCCTCCCATAGGGTGAGCAGATCTCGAGTGCCTTACAGACAAGGGAATTCAGCTGAAGAGCTGATTCTGATTGTTTTCATCCTGCTCTGAAAGCAGTAGGGGAATTTTTTCGTGTGGAGTGCAAGTGCTGTTTACACATTGATGCCACAGCTCCATGGGCTGCTCGTGAAGAGCTGGAGGAGCAGCACGTTCACTGGGCCTGGGCACAAACTCTCCTGGTGCCCCCGTGCCATGGGCAGAGACCCCTCCAGAGCCCCTGTGCTGCCCAGCACTGCCCAGTGCTCCCTGCTTGCCTCCCGTCCCGTCCCAGGATGGACCTGCAGCTGCCAGCACCCACAGCCAGGTGCCAGAAATGGGAAGATGGTGCCTGATGGCTTCCAGCTGGTAGAGCTGCAAACCCTAAATAAACCCTGGTGACTGGAGGGTGAAGAGCAGAGTGTCCTGGGTGTCCTGGAGGAGCAGCTGCCCACGGCCACGTTTTGGGCAAGGCGCAGCTCTCAGGGTGTTTAATGCAAGGTCACACGGTGATGAAATAGATCAAGACAGAGACACGGCCTGGTCAGGAGGGAGCAGGGGGCAGGACCAGTCCCACTCTCTCCCCTACAGCCCACAGCAGCTTCCCGGGTGGGTTCCTGGGAATTCCTGCGTGTGCAGCTTGCCCAGACCACGATGAGCCTTCTGAAGGCACCAGGCTGGGGTAGCCCGTCCTCCCCGGGCGCAGCAGAGGGACAGAGGCTCCGCGGGGCGCCCGGCTCTGCCACAGCTGCCTCTCGTCTGCAGGAGCCTCACGGGCAGCGCGGCCTCGGCCTGGTGATTAATCTTTTGTCACAGAGGAATAGGGAGAACCAGCAATTAATAAACCCCTGGCTTAGGCAGGAACACGGCTCTGCCGTCCCCGCCGTAAACATCGCCCGTCCCTGCCGGCGGCTCAGGATGTGCCGGCGGCCGCGCACGGGCGCAGCGCAGCTGGTCCCGAGGGAACCAGGGTCAGCACTGTTTGACGAGGAGGAATCACCAGCGGGAGGATGTTTGTTTTTGTAGCAGCTGGATGTGTCTCGGGGAGGGATGGGAACGTCTTCTGTCACTCGTGGGCCGGGAGGAGGCTGGCAGGGCAGGGATAAAGCTCCTGACAAGTTTGGACTAGCAGGCGAGTTGATTAGCTGAGAGATGAAAATTCACAGCTCGGCCCTTGCAGGGCCGTGAGCTGCCGGAGAGGTGTTTACGCGAGGGGAGAGCCCCCCGTGCCCGCCGCCCCACCGCCCGGCCCCCGGCGCTGCTGGCCGGCCGTGCCCGTGCGTCCCGGCGGCGCTGGGCTGCGCACACACCTCGGGACAGCCATGGGTC
>VZTG01007682.1:0-58865 GCA_013397845.1 Melanocharis versteri
CCGGTCCTCAACCATCCTCACTAGACCAGAAAATGTAAGACATCAAAATCATTTATCATTTATCTGTCAGATTTTAATAGGACACTGGAGAATTTCATGACAAATTGTGATGCAAACTCAACAATTTTAGCAAATAAGCGTATAAAGGACTCTGCTGTAATGCATAAAAATACAAAAAAGTATCTTTTCTCATATCTATTAGTATAGAGTTACGTACTGAAAACCCAAGAACAGGCTAAGGTAATCCATGCCTAAGCTAATCTGAATGTGCAAAATAAATGTTTCTACTGTTCTGGCTTACCCAATTCCAACAATTCTGCCTTACAAGCACCTGTGCTGAGTCCAGTAGCAATTAACAGAGCAGCTTGCAAGAACATACTTGACATAGACCTCCCCACATTAAACAGCCTTCCACATCTGGTCACTGCACTTACAATGATCTGTTGTCAATGCAATATTTGGTCACAGATTTCCTCTGTGAATCTGGGCAAACTGCTGAGGGTTTTCTGTACGTCCATTTCCCATCTGTGTAATGGTAACAAGAATTTCTTTGCTTAGTAAATGTGTCCTGGGACCATACAAGTTAAAGGATGAAGCATGCATGTAACTCCAGCAGAAAAGATTGTGCCAGCAAAACAAAGAGAAACCAAATCTGAAACTAATCACAGATCTATAAATGACTAACTCTTAATATTCAGGCAAGGGCTGGAAGCCATGAGCTGTGCACCACATTTTCTAATTTGTGCTTTTCTGAGACTAGAGAAATTAATTTCGTGGATGACAGGAGCTTACCCAGACAGTGTAAGCTCCTCAGCCATGGACCTTTGTGATCCTCAGTAAAAGTGATATCGGTGACACAATCGTGAGGGCAGTCAGACACCATCCGGTCACATCAATACTTAGATACCAGAAAAGGAATTTTAGGATTTTTTTTTGGCAGCAAACACCCTACTCGCATGCAGAGCTTCCCCAGGAACATTTTCTTTATCATCGGTCTGGTGACAGTAACAGCTGCTTTGGAGAATCATACAACCAGATGACATATATTGTCCTAGTAGAAATACCTACAGTGAGCGTTATATAAAGGAGATAACTTGGTCCCAACCAGTCTGGCCATTTCCAGTGTGTCAGGTTTTGCAGTGCCAGTCTCTTCACCCTGGAGCTCTCTATGACTGATCCTATTCTCACTTCCATGTACTGTCTCCTGGTTTTCCTCCCCTCTGCTGATGGTGCTTAACTTACCCGTCCTGCAATCGCTCGTGCATTTACCCTTCCTCATGCCCCACTCCTCAGCTGTTCCTTGCTGCCCTGACTTTTTCTCCATTAATCACCAGAAAATCAGCCCACGAAGGACATCAATCGTGTGGGCAGCTATAGGGCTTTTCCATAAAATATAAAGACTAATTTGACAGGCACACATTTTCACCTATTGTCTTAGTAAATCACTGCCATCCCACTGCCCTCCTTTATCACTTAGCTTTGGCATTTTACTTTGTCAGCTCCACTTGCTGCCATGTCTGCTTAGGCTTTGAGCTCTTCCGAAATAAGAGACTTGTTTTTCTGTACAGACAGACACTTATTAAGTGTAAGGTTCTCTAAAATAATGAAGATTTTTCTCAAGTCTCCCTTGATACATTGGTGAATTCAAAGTAGTTCCAAATAGACAGGCAGACACTGGTGCTCTCAGCAAGGAGGTCAAGGAGTGAAAAGGCCTTAAATAGTAACTATTTTGATGCATTTGAGAATAGTCAGCATGAAATTGGTTCCATTCTCTTTTAAAGGACTAAAAAAAAAAAAAAGCACCTAACAGCAGCCAAACTCAGCTCCCACAAAAGTCGAAAGCTTTGCCATTGATATAAAACTGCAGAAATGTCAAGTCCTTTCCAAAGTTCTCTCCCACACCTGGGTCATTCTGAGTCCATGTATATATGTATCTTAATGACTGCACTTCCGCTAGCATTACTAATAAAAACAAAATAAAGCCGCAGAAGAGTCCAATATTTTTCACCTAATTTTTATGATATTTATTAGCCATGCAGTCCTGTAAGTGCTGCAGTATTTCCCAGTGCAAAATAAATAAATAAAAATGTAAACATCAATGAAATATTAAAACATAAAATAAATGGAAAAAGCAAAAATGTATTTTTAACTACTGAAATCAGAATACCGACTCTACATGTACAGGCATCGGCATTGCACTAGTGATGCATCAGCTAATTGAACTCACGTTGCTCTTCATTGTGCAGACTCTCTCTCTGGCATTTCAAGAACCACGAGGTGTGTGTCAGAAGGTGGTCACATGTCCAAACCCACTCAGTACGAGCAAAGAAATGGACATGGACTCAGTGCCTGCTCATGTTGTGGGGACAGCAGGAAAACCAGGCCTTAGCCCCACACATTCTCTGTGTTTGACAAAATCGCAGTTGTTGCATTTGCAAAGCAGGCAGGTATTGCATCAACGATGTGCAGGCAGTACCCCAGGCAAGTGGAGGCAACAGCAGCACAGGCTGCTGACTTGGGATGTTACCTTCCTGCTCCTTTCTTTCCAGTGTTACTTTTGCTCTCAGGTTGCTCTAACCTTTGAAGCGAAGCATCATTTGCAGTGCAGAGTGCTTCAGATTCATTACTCCATTTTGGGCAACAAGTAAATAAGTGGGCTCTCCCAAGACAAGCTTTTATACCTCCAAATACAGGGAAGAAATTTTTACCAGGCCAATACACTGCATACATGGCACTACTACATATTGAAATATGGAGACTCAAGGGAAAAGGGTGAGAGACCTTTGGATGGCAGAGTTTAAAACAAGGTGGTGGAGGTGTGAGGAGAAAATTCATTCCAGGTGGTACTGGCATCTTGTAGTCAAATGGGTCTTGCCAAATTGAAAAGGTCTGCCTTTCCAGGAGCATCCTGAATTGCAGGCCCCTTTAAAAGATCCCTCAAGCCGGATACCTAAATGTTTTTGAAAACGTGAAGTCTTAGCAGAAGAAGGCTCAGAAGAAGGCAGGCAGGGTGCAGGTACCCTGGCAATTGACAGGTAGGTAGAAAACACAGGGCAGAGGAAGATATTTTCTTACCATAAAACCCACTGAAAACCAATAACAAAACATCCCCTTCAAATGTCAGCTCTGCAGGACAGGGTTGCTTTTGCTTTCCAGCAAGTGCCGATGCAGCATTTAAAAAGGTACTTTGCGATTATTTTCCCTTTCCTTAGCCTAAGCTTTCAGGCAGCTGTGATCTAACACTGTTTAGTGCCTCCTGTGAAGAGGCAGACACCAGCCTTTGACAGTACCTGCTAGGAGAACATGACATACTCTCCAGTAATCTTTCCTAACAGGGAGAAAATGACCTTTTGCGTAAAAGGCTTTCCCAGACTTATGCCTCAGTTTACCCAGTAGGACAAATACGACACTCAGAAGAACTCTAAAAACAGTTCAAACTAAGAAAGGACACCAGCTTAGATCCTTGCTCGCTCAGCAAGAGTCACAGCAGGAAGGCTACTGAAGCTTTTGGTGAAGGCTCAATGAGCTTTTCAACAGTAACCTGTTAAATTTCTTAGTGCAAGTAAGTGTGACAGTGCAAAGATACAGGGTCCGGCACTCTTGTCAGCTTGCAACATAAACTTAAACTTTCTAACTATTTTTAAGACATGGGTGAAGATATTTTGTCAAGAATTAACTGCACTTCCAAGGACTGGGTTTGATAGGAAAGAGTTCACAATAAAACACCTGCCCCAGCCTCACCCAGAAACAGATGAAGATTACACTGATCTTTCTGCTGCTTCACCAGCTCATTTTTATTGCAGGGAGGCATCAATCAAGAACTGGGATTTTATGAAAAGCAGAAATACTCAAGCAAGGCATATGATCAAGTTGCAGTACGTAATCATCAAAATTTTTCAAGACCTTTGTTTTTCTGGTGGAGCAAGTGCTGAGGCTGGAGGAGGTTGCCCGTCTACTCCCCCAGTGACAGAATGGCACAGTAACGCTCTGCTCTCTGGCAGAGCTGGCAGGATTTGCTAAGCAGCAGGATTTGCTAATGCAGGTCCAGGTGCTGCCAGCCCTGCAGGTAAGCTGCTCCCTGCCCCTTCCACTCACTCCCTCTCCCCTGCTTCCACTTTCTCCCTTGCCCCCTACTGGCTGCCCTTCATGCTCTGCTCCTCCTTCCTCTGCTAGCCAATATGCCCAGTTATTTCTCTCATCCATTCATCCTCTTGCTTTTTTCTTTCAGAAATATCCATTAAAACTAACTTGTATTTCAGGTCTGCTCAATGCTTAATTTAAAATATCTCTCTCTTCCTCTCTATCCGATGTCCAGAACCCTTCTCAGTCTCTGGACTCCCCTGTCCCCAGCATAGCCCACAGTCTCCAGGTTTTCCAAAGGCGTTGCTTTTAAATAAGTTATTTTACATGGTTTCTAACTAGCCAAAAGTGAGCCATCCTGCCTTGACCCACAGCTCCACTGGGTCAATGGGCCCCTGGGTACAGTAACAGGTTAATCTTTAAATCTCGTCTCTTCACTCCTTTTGTCCTGGCCTTCCTACTATTAATTTCAAATCAGATAGAGTATTTTAGAATATCATTAATTTTCATTGCAACAGAGTGTTTTTCACTTTCAAAAGCATCTCTGGGCAGTCAGAAGAACCACAGACCATGACAATCTTGAAAATGAAACCGGCTGTGGAGTACAGCACTTTACAGCCTACAGCCGCACGTGGCTGTGCATGGGGAGAAAAATGGGAACAAGGGGACAATGGCCTTGAACATGTAATTGCCAGAAGTTTAATGGGGCATAGACTTAAAAGACAGTTCAGATTTTGCTTTTTTTTTTTCCCTCTTTATTGTGATGTCCATTAATTGCTTCACTTCCCAAAAGTTTGAAGACAGACTGGTTTCCCAGGGAAACATGCAAGTGAAGGGAAGACAAAGGCTTTGCTAGCTAAAACCAGAATGCTTTCCTTCAGATCCCCAAAAGCAGTTCCTGCTCTGCTAGGGAAGAAGTAGCCAAGGAAAGTTTCGTAGCTGTCCTTACTAGTGAAGTAGAAATCAAAAGCAAATTAAAAAGAAATAAAAAGAGACTTAATTTTAGGAATTGTTAACTTCTAATTTATGTATAAGTGATAAGGCATTTTCTGGGAGGCTGAGAATTATTAAGCTGTATATGTAGTCAATATTTATAAAAACTACCAATCTCTTCTCTGTTTTCCTGTTTCTCCCAAATTAGGAACCTACAAACACTTCAGCTTCCTCTGAATCTTTGGGATCATTCAGGTGCAGCATTCAAAACTCCTCACACTAGACTCTGACGAGGAGATATCACACACATTGTACGTACAGATTTCCAGACTTGGGCTGAGTACAGACTGAGTACAGACTAATTTTATCCATTGATAACCCTGTATATCATTGCATGTTCTAATGCTCCCAAATGGTAAGGGAATGTAAATCTGGCATCTTAAATTATTACCTTATATGTGGAGACTGAGCTTTGCAGTCTGCTTCTGGGGTACACTTTCATAGTCAGTTAGGGACTTTGATTTCAGAATTAGAAAATGGAAGTTTAATAACCTGGCTAGCCCAAAATAGAAAATAGTTTAAACGTTAATAATGTACTTTAAAAAAACACCAACCCTTCCATTTTTTTCAAAACAACATTTTTTCACATTTATACATAGTTAGGCACAAAAGGCTTGGGCCAAGTCCTTTTTCCTGTACTCTTCCATCTTTTCAGTCTCCTGATGCTGATGGGCTGAACCATGAGATCTTCACTGGCTCCTTTCCACAAGAGCTCTGCTGGTTTAAGGCGTTACTGTTCATACCTCATGCTGCTTTTTACCATTCCATCGCCAAAACTGGACTAAGAAAAACCCCAGAGCATTCCTCAGCCACCCAGGTGCCAAGTCCTGCTCCTCCTCTCCCACCAGGTCTTTGACACTGACATGCCAAGCTCTGCTCACAGACCGCGATGGTGGGACATCAGCCTCTGGCACAGGCTGGAGCCACACACCTGCAAACACCCATCTTTCCCACCACTGCAGATGCTTTGGCTGTACACAGCTCCCCTTGGCTCTAGGCAAAGATCCAAACACTCCCCTGGTTTGCCAGCTGGCTGTCAGAGACCCCTGCACATTACCTTCAGGGTTTTAATGAGTTGCTTGCTATAAGTGCATAATCCATTCCCAGTGTAATCACCCAGTGGCAAATATTCTGCCTAGAGAGTTCCTTTCCTACTGAACTCATGCTAAAGATGCCAGTAAACACAAGGTCTTCCCTTAAATTTGGAGAGTCCTGTTCTTAACTGGAGAACAACTGAATTTCACTGAAACTTTATCAAAGGGAAGTGAAGCAACCTGAGTAAAAAAACCAAAAAAAAAAAAAAAAAAAAGAGAAATACGTGCCTTTTTCACAATTCCCTAATCCAGTTGCAACTCTTAACACATTTACTTTTATAACGCTTACTGTGTATTTGAAGTGCAAAGGATACAGTTCTTTTTTATGTTCTTATTCATATGCCATTTGTGCTAAAACACCAGGCAGTTGGAGTTTTGTTGTTTCTCACAGAGATCAGTTTCCCAATTCTTTTTAGTGGCAAAATTTCCATTTGTTTGATCATTTGTATTTGAATATAAAAGAACTGTGTTAATTCCAGGTGAATTTACTTGTTTTGCACCTTTCAGTTCTAAACTCAGTGGATTTGTCTTCTTGTTTAAGCCACACTCAGACTTTCTATTTCACTGTGAGATCATATATCACGGCTGAAGGGGTTATTCTAAACTGACATTTGCCTTTTGTAATCCTGTGTGGAATTGCCTAGATAGCTAAACTTTGTTCAGCCTCTGACTGAAACAGGAAGATGCAGATGTCAACAGCTGTGTGACTCAGTCTCAGACGGCTCCATACAGTGTTACATCAGGAGCAGGAGAAGTTCTCCCTGAATTACAGGTTGGCTTGGGTGCACTCCAAAGCAACAGAAGGACCAGCATCGTGGCTTACCCTGTCATATTGCAACACCCTGGCTCTGCTAACATGAGTTTAATAATGACACGTTATTTGCCTAAAGCACAACTTTTCATTGACACTTACTAAATTTCAAATAATCCCTTGTCTGGATACCTTAGGTTTGATATTTAAAACTGATGAGAACTTCAAAGACCAGCTGACAAAATCATGCTGACATGAGTTGTCTCTGAGCCTTACCAATGGTAAGGCACTCTGAGAACTCACTTTCTAAGCGTCTTAGATTTGGCGTCTGGAAAACAGGGAATCTGGTGCCTCTATCATGGAGTGCCTTAGCCACACTTGTGTGAAAGAGGAGTGGCTGCATGCATGGCATGGGACTGCTGCTTCAGGAAAAAGCAGGAAGGGACCACTCAGGCATTTGCATGGAAAGCCATATTGCAGAGAGATCACCTGTTTTCTTAATCTTAATAAAAATCAACCAAAAGGTGCAAAAGCGGAGAAGTTATTTGCACTCTGGGTCTCTACACTAGGTCTGCAGAAAGAAAGGACTTTAGGGCATTATCTATTAAAGCACTGACAGCTTTTAAGGTGAGGTGGAAAGTTCAGCCTCCACGGATGACAATTGTCCTTTGTCACCAGAGAGCTCAGAAGGAAAATTTATTACCCTCAGCTGAAAATTTAGGCTGAACTGGAATCACACCACCAGAAAGACTGTTTGCACAGTTCTACTTTAATAGTTACTGTCTTGATACTTGGGTGAGAGAGTAATAATATCACATGATGTACAGGAGCCCTCTCCAATTTTTCCACTTGACTTTTCACATCTTTCCTTCCCATCTGAAATCTTGTAACATTCTTAATCAAAGGTCACAGGAGACACTGATACACAGGCAAACTCTATATATGGCAAGGCAAGGTTATCACACCTGATAAATCCAGGCCCTCTCTAACGTTTCAGAATCTCTCAGAAGAGAGAAGCTGAACCTGGGGTAATTCCCTTTTTTTTCAAGCAAATTCTTATAGCTACGTGCATTCATGCTCCTATATTTTTATACACGTATATTTACATACACTATATATATTTGCATAAATTTATACATATATATTTACACACGCCATATACACATATATGCACATTTCAATTCAGTAGGTTCTAGGCAGACTACAGCTACCCCCCAGTTAATTTTTTCAAGTAACTCAAAAACCAGTCTTGAAAAGTAAAATAATAAAATTAATGCTTCCCATATTCAATCCAAATGAATAAAATACCTCCATCTTACATTGCAAAATTGAATAATTCATTTTCAAAACAAAAACCTTTTCAAGTGTGTTTTGAAATGTTCATGGGAAAGACATAATATTTGATTCTGCCCTAGCTTTTGCTGTCTTGCTCAATATGACAAAAGTCACCAGCAAAAGAACAGGAATAAACTGTTGTCTCCTGGAGGATAAATCCTCTCACATCATTGCTGTGAGCCATCTGCCATGCATTTTTAAGCATCTTGCCCCCTAACATCAGTATTAAGTGGCTGCAGGGAGCACTCAGCATCCCAGGCAGTTACCAACCAATTGGACGGATTTCTGGAAAACACCACTCTAAGAGCCCCTTGCTGGGGTGAATCCAGTAGGAATGGCTATGCATTTGGAAAAAAAGGGTCATCAAGTGGTGTGGTTTTTACAATAGAATAGTGCCAACTATGGCCTTCAATTATGTTTAGCATGTGAATATGTTACATTTACTACCTGAGGATTTTAAAATAATTTTAGCTTTAAGGGAAGTATTTAGTTGACGGATAAAATAAGGCATACAAAAGGAGAAAGAATGCCTCCAGCTGGCCTGCCTGGCTCTGGCAGACCTGCAGAAAGGAATAAGGCACATGGGACTATTTCCTTTACACCCATGCATTGCATGATTCAGTACATAACCTCCTTCAGCCTCCATTGCTCTGTTCCTTGGAAAGAGCCACATGATGCCCCAAAAAGCTGGGGATGTTCTTATGGCATTACCACTGTAACAAAATTTGGCTTGTACTAAAAGATCACCACTACAAACACCTCTTACAATCGGTGAAACAAAATTCTCTCAAGCTGAAACAGATAAATAATGGGAAAAATTTTTCAGAGCGAAATTCTGACAGCACCATGTCAACAAGAAAAGTACTAGAAAGTTTAAGAATGTGTAGTAATCTTTTGAGTCTTTGTATCTTCTTTGCTTGTCCCATCACACTTTATCATGCACAGTCCCTGTACTGCAACCGTGCCCATTTAAGCTTCTGTGGGTTTTCTTTTTTAGGTTTCCCACTGTATTTGTTGCAGAGAAGCATATTTGTTTATTCTGTGCAACACTATTTCAACCTGTGTCCTCTGTAGCTTTCCTGCTGTTTCTTTTCCTCTCACATTTATTACTCTACTTTCCCTTCCACCCCTAACTTTTGGGCTTGTTCTGGCTTGAATTACAAAGAAATGACAAATTCTATTGAGTGTTGCTATAAAAATGTTTCTTCTTGTATTCTGAGGTGTTGACCCCACTGCAGCTGAAGGCTCTTTTTAGATCTAAATGGTACATTTCTTCCAATCTGACCTGGTGTCTCACATGTATCCTTTAGTAACATGATTTTAGAGCAGAAAAGGCATCGAGATCCACTGTGGGATGTAGAAAAGAACATAGCCTTACAAAGTGAGTTTCTTTCGATTGCCTTTGACTATGTGTGATTTTGGGGATGCTTCTTCCTTCACAGGAACACTGTGATGCACAGGGTCTCATATATGTGAGGAAGCATTTCTCAGTAACAAATACGAATTTGACCTCTCTTCCTCAAAGTAAATGACAAAATTCCAGCTGATATTGGCCACAGTAGGAGCAGAATAACATTTTGACACTTACATATAGAGAGCTATGTATAGAGACAGGAAATATACAATCATATTGAGAAGCACATAAAGCATGTTATAAGGCTCTGGCATAGTAATAACTGAACTGCTGAGTTCATTTGTGCCCTGTCAAAGAAAAATAGCATTTCATAAATACATGCAAAGGTTCATGCAGGGAGACATTTGATCCTGGGAAGCTATCTCAGACACAATGGGTTTATTTCCTTTTTTCCCACATTTGCCCCCATTTCCTGGAAAAAAAGAGGGTTTTACTTAGAAGGATAGCCTGCCCATGCTATAATCTATGTCACTGGTAAATTGTTTGCCTTGTGAGCATAAGGGAGTTTTCACTCTCCTCTGGCTCTAGCAACCTGTTTTCTAGGGCAGCTGCCACTGCTTCAGGAGGGTGCTCTTTGTCTATTTAAAGTCTACTTGCTTACTCTTTAAAAATCCCACGCTCAAAGAAAATTGAATAATGTAGCTTCAGTTTAGCTCAGGTTCAATTTTCTTGCAATGAAAATCTCTGTCCTCCACACAATATCAAAAAACCCCACCATTTAAATACTGAATAAGCATAGTTCTTAAAATTGTCTGAAAGCCCAGCAGAGTTCTTAGTGATTAGAGTTACTAGTTATTATTAATCAGTTATTAAACTGACCACATAGCAGCTGATTTCTGGATACCCTGAGGAAATAATGCCCTTCCAGCACCACAGCTATCAAATTACCTGAGCTTTCTGCAAACACTACCTTTGCCCCAAGATGACAATGACCTGCTTGACCCTTCTCTGTTCCATCCTAAAGGACTGGTATAGCCATGCTGAAAAACCTACCTTCTTGCGCTAGAAATAAGAGAATTGGTCAATGTACAACCAGCTTATCAGTTCCCTCCCCTTTGACAATGAAGAAGGCTTAGTCAGGGGCTGAAAGACTAAAAACCATGAAAATATGTTCTGCTTTCAGTCAAGTTCACAATACCTGACTACCTGCAAATGGGAATCAGTGGGTGAAAAAGCAGTCTGAAGTTTCTTTTTTGCTGCCATTTGTTGTTGCTGCTGGGAGATGACAGACCTGTTTTCAGCCAGCAGAACTTTGACTCAAGAAAGACACAAATCATGACACCAAAATTGGCCTATATTCAATAACTGATGTGAAATTTGCAGTTCAGATTACAGTTTCTTGTCGGGTACGAATTCATTGGAGTGGGGGGTGAGGGAAAGAAGCAAAAGAAAGGGAGACAAGATGAAGAAATAAAAGGCTTAATTTTGTCACAGGCTTACTCTTGCTCTAGCAAACAGCAAAATCTCTGTGTTTCCATTAACTGTGGCTGCCTTTCAAAGCAAAATTCACCATAACATTTCCTGTATTCAAAGGTCACCACTGGCTGAGTTACACTGTCAAGTTATAGCAAGCCAAGCTCTCTTACCTCTTCTTAAGATTGGTAAAATAAGTGCTTTGGAGTGACAAACACAAAGATCTAAGCATAAACATATTTCTAGGTCCCGGACAAGATGAGATTAACTCTGTATGTGGGTGAGAGGGAGAACACCTTTCTCCACCCCTAGTTACTTCCTGATCTGCTGAATATTGATTCAAATACTGTAAATACTTACACCCATTGTTTAGGATGAAGTGACCGTCATTCAAAACCTCATTAAGCAGCCAGTAGACATCTCCATTGCAAGGAACAAGTAATGACACCAAGAAAATCTGATAACTTGTCAAAGAAAAAGTGTACAAGACATGCAAGAACAGTGGCCCTCTGCTTCTCTGTGACAGAGCACGACTCATAACGTGCTCTCTCTTCTTTGACACACACGCCTTTGTAGTTTTGAAGGGAAAGGGCAACACTGGGCAGAAGGGAACACCTGGAGAAACAAACCAGATAAGAGAGGCAAGAGATGGTAAGGTGAGCATATCAGTGTTAATGTACATGCATTTTAAACAGCCAGTAGCGAGCCCTGAGCTCGAAGGCAGAGCTGGCAATACTTACGAACACACAAGTAATACCTGCTGTCAAACAGAGGTGCGCTGCAGAAGATGGTGGCAATCAGAGTCTCTTGGAACCAGTTAATGTGAGAGGTGGAAATGCAATATAAAAAGGAAAATAATATGGGGCAACCAAAAACTCATGACAGGTGCTCGGGCAATAAACACTCCAGTGATATGATTTCCAGCATAAATAAGTGCTTATATTAAAAAGAAAAGAAAAAGGTAAAACAAAAAAGAGTTTAAGCTTTTATACATGCTAGCAACTTTTGCATGTGTCTTCTGTGTAAATGTGTCTACAGATACAAATATGTGTGTAAGCATTAAATACATCCATTAGCATATGAATACCCCAATTAACATAAAATTGAGGTAGACAAAAACCCTCTTCCAAAAGCAAAAGCACAAGCTCCTTGCAGCCCACGGAGTAAAATCCAGAGGAGAAAAAAGGAGTTACAGACAAGGAAACCAGCATGCTGTGCATACCACTTGTGTGATACCAGGCCTACATGTTTGTGGCTGAGACTCATATCAGTGTTTCAAAATGAATGTGTAAAACAGCTCAGACAAAATCTCTGTACATGGTGATTGGGGCAGACAACAGAGCTGAGCCAGCAACAGCTTCATTGTGTTGTAGGCTGAGCCAGTTCAACAGTGTTCCCAGAGTGGGAAAGGCCTTCAGATCTTCGGAACTCTTTGAGAGTTGCTTCACTGAATTCATTGTGGTGGGCAAACAGCAGAGTTTCTTGCACTGTTTTCATACTTGGTGTTCTCCAATAAATGTATTGAACTTTTTCTGAGTGAGATAAAAAATTCTTTTGAAATGCATTTTAAAAAAAATCTGATTAACCTCTCTTCTATTTCAGGATCATAAATAGCTCTGATGCTCAGAGAAGGCTGCAACCTTCTAGACAGTTCACCCAGCAAGGAGATCACTCCCACCTTCTGGATATGCAAAACTGGATGCCTGAGCATGCTATATCCTCTCCTTCTTCCATTTAATTCAATGCCTCTGATAATATTTTCACAGAATTGGCTAAACTAGGTACAGTGAAATGAGATGTGTACTTGTTTTATCTGTGATAAGGTTTTTCTTGTTTTAAAACATGAAGGCAAAAGAAGTTCCTTGAAGCAGAGCTATCCTCTAAATCTGCTCATCAGTAAATTTTACTGATTCACCATAAGCAAGGTCTCTGTTTATTAGTTCATCAGCTAGGTTAAGAAGCCACTCTTTGCAAAACCTGTGAAGAGTCCCATTGGCAAGGTGAAGTCCTATTAATACAACTGATGCAACTGGGGAAAATCAGACAAACTTAGTGCCTTATATTCTTCTATAACAATGCTTTCATACATTAAAAACTAATTAGGAATGTACCATTCCTCCACAATTTGTGTCTGGCTTATTTCAGCTTCACCATTAAGCCATGTCTAACAGAAGTACAAAGGTGTCAAGATGTGGTGATCTTGCTCAGAAGCGTCAGAGAGTTTAAAGAGCTGTTCTAACCAAAACTTATCACTGAAAATATGCTCTAAAAGTCATAACTCAAGTGTGCCTCCCCGACAGGGCAGCAAAGGTTAAGATGAATAAATGGAGAAATTTAACATCCTCAGAAAGCAGAAGAAAGATGCAGAACAACAACCAGTTATAGCATGGACAGACACCTATACATTGCTGATAAACAGATTCTGTCTTGCTTGCCTCACCCAGACTCAAAAACTCAGATGAGGTAAATACTAGCAGCCAAAGCAAGGCCCATTGTGTGTTTCTTAATGTTTTCTTTATGATGATTAATTTACTTGGAACCCAGTCAATTTGAACCTGCTAGTCACAACCCCCATAATTTCATCACAAATTACTTAAAAATGCTTTTTTACAATACAGCTGAGGAGATTTAACTCCAAGCTGTCCTTGAGATGTGATGACTTATTCTTCTTGCAGACTCAAACACTTATTAAACCGAAGACTATTTCATTTCTTTTTGGTAGGATTGATTTTCTGCTGCTTTAACTCCTTGAACTACCTTCCCAAGTGCCAGCCCACTGTTAGTGCCAGCACAAGGGAAAAAATGTGAGTGTCTGGTGGAGCTGGGAATGAGTTTGTCTCTTCAGAAGAGCCCCTGGAGCTCAGCAGCCCTGTGAAAGGGCACCTCCCCCTTGGGCTCACCAGATCCAACACAGGTGCATGCAGCCATCCACCCTCGCACTACAGCTCTGGATCCAGGGGAGCTGATGTCATCTTTAAAGTGGAAATGCTGTTTTGTGGAGCCAGACCTCTTGTGCCTTTCTGTAAGTCAGGGGACTGCATATATTTGGAATGTAAGCCAAGACTCAATATTTTTTAAAAAAATTTACTAATGGGAACTACTTGTGGCTTGAAGGTTAGTGCACTGCCACTGGTACAGTTTTCCAGCTAGGCACCTAAATATGAAGAGACCTTAGAAATACAGCTTTGGCAAGGATGAGCACATGATTTTGGATTGCTCCTTGCTGCCAAAATATACACTTGCCTCACATTTGCAATGGAAGAGTTAATATAATAGTTGTCCTGATCTGGTCTAAGGCTTTCTTTTACAGGGCTTAACCAAGCTGCATCACCTTCTCATTTATACTAGAACCCCCAAAAGTGCCTCCTATTGCACGCTGTAACCACACTCTGGAAAGTTATTAATAAAAGCGTTTATTGTTTTAACCCTGAGTGACCAAACCCAACTTTATGCCCTGTACTGAGTGTTCCTTTGAACGATTCAAGGGAAATTAATGTTATTTATCCTGAGGCTGAGAAGCAACAGGAGAATTAGCATGCATGTCACTGTCTTCAAATCCCTGCAAAAGTTGACAATTCTATTTGCAAGTATAATTCCAGACTGTCCAGGGAGATGACGGACAAGCAGGTGCAGACTTGCCTGAAAAGGAAGCTGCTTTAAGGCTGCATATGTAACACAAACAGAAGGAATCTCCCCACTTCCCTGGAAAGATCTTAAGGACATGGTTTAATGAATTGTTTGACACAAACCTGAGTATATGAAAGAAGAGAGGCAACAGAAGGCAAGCAAAGTATTAGCCGGTGCATCCTTTCCAAGCCTTCTCTTTGCCAAGGCAGGAATAGCCTTGTTGTCTCCTCTGGAAAACTGGGGAGCTGAACATTCACATTATAAGGCAATGAAAGAAGGGCACTTACTATAATGATTCAGGGAAAACACTGATGGTACTGGAATTCACTAGCAAGGAACAGCTTTTGTAGCTGGCTAAATGCAGGAGGGAAGCTTGACAGAGGCCATTTTGGTAGGAAAACTAGATGTTATGTTCAATGTATTCTGAACAAGTACTTGGCACACAAAGGGAACTCAGTCGAATGTATTCAAGAAGCAACAAGCTGTGAAATGTGTGTTTAGCTTAGTAGATTGGCAACAGTGGCTTCAGTCAAAGGAAGGACCACCTAGTTTCTCCTGTTTGGAGGTCTTACCTACTACAGTTTGTCAGACAGATTATATTCTGTTCACATAGTTTATTTTTTTCCTGTAATTTGTCCATTAATATTGATTTTTCCAGCGGAACATTCATATTAGTCAGAAATCAAATAACTTGGTAAACCCCACTACAAATTGTCACTGCAGAACATGCTACATTTCTGCTTAGTCATCTGTCTAGCCCTGGTTTTTACCCCTGAGAGAGTCAAGTCCATGGAGGTTAAAAGGTGTCCCTGCTACCCCTAGCATGTAACTGCTGAAGATCTGGTCTGGGAGCCAAGTAGAAAGAAGGCTTTACACCCCAACTGCTCGCGGTGAAACTTGCCTCTAAGAAAGAGACAGCCACAGCTCCTGTTCGCTTTTATCCCGCGACCCGATTTGTTTGGCTAACAGCAACGAGTGGAGCAAGCTGTAGGTGAGAGCAAACAGAAGTTCCAGCCTGGGGCTGGAATAAAGCCAGCTGTGTCGGTGACACCCTCAGAGCCCGCGCAGTGCACAGCCTATACAGCAGAGCAGCTCTGGGGCTGCTGCTCGGGCCGTGCCCTAGCGCGGAAGCACACCGCGTGGAGGCAATCTGATTCAGGGCAATGAACGAGTACGGGGACGTGCTTTCCCCAGGAATAATCCTTCATGTTTTTCTTATTCATTCGTAGAATAACACATCGATTTAATAACGTTTGTACTCCTCCTTACATAAAATGAGATACAGGTTTGTTTTTTGTTGTTGTGGAGTTTTTTTCTCCAAAAAAATCTCTATTGGGAATATTCATAGCAAAAGTTTGAGAAAATGATACTAATAAAACAATAAATAAAACAAGTCTTCCTTATTTAACGCCATGCTTTTAAAAAAGCGTAGTTCTGGTATTTTTGTTGTTGTTTCTGTAAAAGAGGTAAATATTTTTCTTCAAAATTTTACCTCACTTTCTCCAATGTTATGATTAGATGCATTTCTTCTAGAGTTATCTATTGATTCCAAATTATTAACTAGACTACAAGAGCTAGATACATCTGCACTTTAGAGGTAGATATTCTTCTTCAGGATAATATATAACATTTTCCTATTGACAAGCAAGAATATTATATTTAAAATTTACAATAATTGGAATACAAATTTTAGATGTACCGTAATAAACTTGTAAACAGATTTATTATTTTAAATGACACTTTATTTCCAAAGGTATTGGGGTTTTTTACCACCAATTGAAGAGGGAAAATTATTTTATTAAGTGTAAAATATGATACAAAGCTGCACAAGCTTGAACGGTTCATTTGCATTTAAAATGTCTCTTCGCACAATGTTTTCTACAATTTGTTTTTACTATCATGATCTGAGTTCTGTCTTCTCTACTCTCCCACAAAGCTTGAAAATATTGGCATAAAATCTGATATTTAAAAACAAAAACCCCTGAAATGTCATTGGGATGCTTCACATTTGTTCGCTAGCTTCTTTTCGTGGGCACTTAATTTCTTCAAGTGCAAAGACATATTTCAGTGGCCACTTGATTTAAACATATGCCACAATTTCTCACTTCACTAGATGACCCTGACATCTGACTCTAAGAAAAAACTACTATTAAAAACGATGTGATGCTATCATGATCTAGCAATGATCGATTAAACCCAAGCCTGAATTCTAATGAACTTCAAGTGACAGGCACCTCTGTTTAATGCTGAGATATTGACTCAGCAGTGCTTAGCAATATGCATCTGACGGCTGGATCAGTTTGCCATTCTTTCATACATCCCCAGATTTAACACCCAAATCTGTTTTGCCTTCCTCTGATAAGTCTCTGGCTTTTTAGTGTGTTTATAATACTGTTATAAACTTACTGACCTGCCCCATTACTACGTGCTTAGCACAGTTTATTCCATCCTTGCACAATAGAAGTTATTTATTAATTCTTTCTTTATGAGGCTGATTACTACAAGTGGATGCATACGACAGCCAACAAGACAAACCAAGCCAGGCACCATTAAAATCAGTGCTGTGTGCAGGTTTCTAACTGGTCTAAAAGAGTGCTGGCATTCAGGCACCAGGCAGCATCTTGTCACTTAAAATACAATATATTAAGTACAAGATTAGAGCAAACCCCACAAAATATTCAGCACAGTGCATCTTCCCAGGAATTCATTAGACCCCAGTACCATTGTCATGACATCTTATGAAATTGAGTTATTTAGCACTCACAGCAGATTAAGTGAGAACAGAAACTGCAGAAGTAGTCCACTAACAAAAACCCCATTCAACCCATTGAGCAGAAGTTCAGCTCCTTTATTTGAAACAAAATACAGTACTCAACCAAAAAGCAAACCCAGACTTGACTACCTCAAACAGCTGAAGAATTACTGAAAATTGTCATGTTAAAGTCCTCCATGACCAGAGCCAAGGGCCAATCTCACCAGTGGTGCAATTCCTTTGACTTCAATGGAGTTGTGCTGGCAACCACCTCAGCTGTACTTGGCCCAGTGCCATTATTTATGCAAGGCTGTGCTGTGTGTCTTCTCTTGATAAACGCCAGCACTGTAGAGCTCCGAAAAATAGAGAAAAAAACATTCTTCAATAATCACAGCAAGACAAGAAACGCAGACACACAAACTGCAGCACAGCAGATAAACAAGAATTTACAGCTGTGCTATGTGCAAGCATTCAGTGGAAGTTTTTTCTTGTATTTTAAAGAAAAATTTAATGTCAGAACTAGCTTGAGCTTCTTTCTAGTAAGTGGACTACAATTTGACTCTTTCATCTCTGCTTCGAACCACAATTTTTCAATTAAAAATAGAAGCGGGATGAGACAGATACTGACAGAGAGACCCTGGCCTGCAGATTAACAGACTTGAGGGAGTGTAGGACTTGAAAATACACTTTCGACATCTTTAAATTTGGAAATATTTAGCACTGCTACATGAGGTATGATGCAACGCAAAATCTTCAAGACTCACAGGAACATGATCATTAGTTTATATTCAGGTATCATGCCCATCAATTTCTGTTACTAGAGGCTTTACAAAGCCTTTAAATATAAACACGAAGGCTCTAACCTATTGTTTTGCTGAATCTTCACACACTTGTAAGGCAGTAGAAGGCATTAAATAGCACCTACAAAGCAGGCTGTGGCACCTGTTTCTCAGGAGCTGACTGATGTGTCAGGAATTCTGTGTCAGCATGAAGCCTGGCTGAGGAGCAGTGAATGCAAATTCTCCTAAAG
Organism: Melanocharis versteri; assembly: GCA_013397845.1. Taxonomy (NCBI): domain Eukaryota; kingdom Metazoa; phylum Chordata; class Aves; order Passeriformes; family Melanocharitidae; genus Melanocharis; species Melanocharis versteri. The sequence goes on from VZTG01007682.1 coordinate 18,490, forward strand.
CCAACATTTTCCATTTCCTATATGCTGGTGTTTTTTCTAATAAATCCATCCGGTATGTGTATATATATAAGGTCAGCTTACTTTTCTCCTCACATTTATTTGAACAATAATAATTTTTAAAAATTAGATGTCATTTGGAATCAATGAATGCATACTCACATGTCTTTCTTTTGTCTGCTTAAAGGCAATGGTTAACCTTCGTATATTCATTCACACATGCAATGAAATTGTCATGCCTTCCTGACAATGCAATAAATGAAAACGTGCAAGGGTAAATTTAAAAAAAAAGCCCAGAAGAATACATAAGCAATTGCATATTCAGTATTGCTAATACCTCATGGATCAGTAGTCTGCAAAAAAAAAGAGTTGGCCCAGTAAGTTAGGATAAAAACAGATTCTAAGAAAACATATAAAGGCATATTTCAAATGAGAAATAAGAAAGGCTTAAAGCAAATATTTACCAAAACCTGATGCCACTAAATAGCTTTGTTACCTTAGGCAGCCTATTTAACTGCTGCCCCAGCTTACCCATTTGAAGTATGAGAAAATGTCTCCTTATCTGAATGATAACTGAATTTTCCTGGGAAGGTAAAACAGCTTATAATGGAAGGGACTTTTTGAGCTTATTCAGTCTACTCTCTCTGCTGAGAGCAGGACTTGCTTTGAAGATCTTAGATCCAACTTCAGAATAAAATCAGTTTGCTCTGTACCTTACCCAGTCAAGCTTCAAGTATCTCCAGTGGTGATACTTGACCCTGCCCTAATTCTTTATGAACATTTATTTTCTCCCATTACAAATGTGCATTTCTTGCATTGCAGCTTGCACCCATTCATTTATCCTGCCACTGTGGAAGACAATCTGTCTCTGTCTCCCCTACACACTCCCTTCAGACAGCAATCAGGGCTCCTTCCCATCAGCCTCCCATTCTCAAGGCTGAACAATCCCAGTTCCACAGCCTTTCTTTGGCCATCCTGTGCTCCCGCCCTGACCAGCCTGTGTCCCACTGCTGGGCTCAGCCTCTCTCTTCTGAGGAGCCCCAAACTGGGCACAGTGCTCCAGGTGCAGCCTCTGCAGTGCCAAAGAATGGGGAAGGACTGGCTGCCCTCAGCAGTACTCCAGTGGTGAGCAGTCTTCAGCTGGGCTTTGTGGTCCTGCTTACAACTTGGTGGTCCTGCCAAGGCCGTATTTTGAACTGTTCAAAGTCTAAAAATAACTGCAGAAATTGTTAGGTAATATTTATGCAAGAAAGAATGACAACTTACGCTTTTTAATCCTACCCAAAAGATTTACCTAGCTAAATTATCAAAATTTGAACTTTCTCTGACAGAGAGTTCCTGTAGAGAGATGTCAGAGACCTTTTAGAAAGAATATATTTATTATCATGATGTACTTACGTTGCTGCCAGATGGAAGATTTAGTCAGGGAATAAAAAACTTAATTTCATCATCTGATGTGACAACTGAGTTGCTTCCTCCTATTTAAAAAGAATAAATAATAAGACGGTATATTTAATTAAAGAGCAAATCAGCATTTTTGATTGTCTTCAGTTAAAGCACAAGTCCCTCTCTCCCTTTCTTAATTTCTATATTGCTATCCTTCACTGGATCATCCACCTTAAGTGTGGTTATTTATCACTCCCTTAACACAATCATGCTATCAGCACAACACAATTACCTCACTTTTCTGGATGCTTCATAATTTTTTTTTTCCACTAGCTTCCTTCCAACAACTTTAGCTCCAGCAATGTGCAGCTATTGTAAAACCAGATTTGTTTATTTTACCTCCTTTTTAATAAGCTCCTGGAGCGCAGCCTTGCTGAGAATATTTTAGACAGTTTTGCCATTCCCATTATATCAAACACATGTACATTATTCTTCTTCATCTTCTGCCGACAAGAGCACAAATCTGCATTCCTGCAAGCTTTCTTTCCAGTGGCAATCAAGGCGTTCATACCTGAACTGTGTCAGATACAGCACCCTAACAAGTGAGCTGCTCAATGCTATCCCATCTACAGTGGTGTAATACTCTATAATCAAACACACTTTTCTACCATATGAATTTCTGGGCAGACTAGCAAACTAGCTTTTTACATTCCCAGTGATTTCGACAGTAGAGGTTAAATACACCTTTAAGGATTTCTCCAAATATGATTTTTACTTTCGATGGCTATATTAATGGTAGCTTAAAAACATAGGACTAATATGAGATTTTCAGGCATATTAAATCTGGTCTCCTGCTATTGTAAAAAAGGTTGACATGCAATCCTGCTCATAAATATATCCTATTTCATTTTACATTGATTTTCTTTTTGTTTTTTAAATCCTCCACAACCATGGAAAGGCATACCTGAAGCTTACATCATGTTCTTCTCTCCAGCCCAACTGTACTCAGAGCCACTGAAAAATCTACTGTTTCTTGTACATAATCCTTTCACTTAGGTCTTTGGTTTTATTTTTCTCACGCCTTTCATTCCCTTTCCTACTACATCAAATGATATAAATAGAGGACTTTCAACATCCTTTTAGAAAGAGACACTCCTCCCAAATCACCTCTCCACCTCTTTTGTTTTACAGTTCACCTTCCACGATTGCAGAGGATCAGGACTTCAGACTGTATCCCAAATGTAGTGTTCTCTGTGGTCAGGCAGAAAGGTATTAATGACTCCCTCAGTCTTTTGGAAGTGTTTTGCCTGAAACGTGAGGCCTTTCCATGGGCACAGCTTGGCTGTAACTGTCTTCTCTGTGTGTTGTAACTACAGCCAGAATATAAAGCCCAAGTCTCATGAGAGAAAGAAGTCTGTGCTCAAAAATATCCAAAGCTGAGGAACTGCTGCAGTTAGTGGGGGCTGAGGAGATTTTTCTTAGCACCTAGGTTGATGCTGGTTGTGAAAAACACATTGATGAGGTAGGAGAGTAATTTGTAATACAATATGGCTTTTACATGTTAAGGTTCTTAAATTTCATGACAGTGGGTGTGGAGTTACAGAGCATTAGATTATGCAGTTCAACGCTGCAACCACAACCGCCAAATATTGATACTTTCTGACAGATGCCTGTCCAGTGGGCTGAGAAAGGCAAATCAGTCTCAGCCCAGTTCTCACCTGAAAAGTCATCTTCATGAAATGCTTCACACTATACATTTGCACTAAGTGGTGATGGTAGAAGAGACAAAGATTGAATAGATGTTTTGTGCCATTTCTTTCATGCCTCTAGGCAATCCCTCTTCGTCACAGTTGAGATATTTTGCTGAGAAGTAAAGACAGGGGTGTTTATCTTCTGTCCCTGTACCCAGCTGTCTTTAGGGAGGAGCAAATAGAGATTAAATGCTTTTCAGATAGATGTTAGTCAGGTGAATTCATTTTGCTTCAAATTCTTTTTATATGCTTATATCTCACACCATGTTTGCAGGGAGAGATACACATTTTTCAAAATTTAAGACTGCTATTGAAGGTGTCATGTGAAAATTTTACCATTTACATACAAGACAGCCTAACAGACAGGGGCATGGGGGAGAAGAAGGAAGGAAACTAAAATTGCAGAAATCTCATTTATTTTTCCACAGCAGCTAGACCCCAATTATTTACTTTCCAGTCTTTTAACACCCGTGAAACATTATTTTGTGCATGACATTACACCTTACTTGGATGCATACTCATTTCCAAGTCAGACTAAGACATCTTAGCCTCTGTCACAAAGTGTCTTTAAATACCAATTACATAAATATTTAGTTGTCTAAAGATTTGATTTATTTTTTTTCTCATCATTTGTTCAGCATGCCTAGATAAGGAGAGACTAAGGGGAGCCCTCATTGTGGTCTTCAACATCCTCACGAGGGGAAGAGGAGGGGCAGACACTGATCTCTTCAGCCTTGTGACCAGTGACAGGACTCAAGGGAATGGCATGAAGCTGAGCCAGGGGAGGTTTAGGTTGGATACCTGAAATAGGTTTTTCACCCAGAGGGTGGCTGGGCACTGGAACAGACTCCCCAAGGAAGTGGTCACAGCAACAAGCCCGACAGAGTCCGGGAAGAATTTGGACCATACTGTTGGGCACAAGGTGTGATTCTTGGGGTGTCCTGTGCAGGGCCAGGAGTTGGACTCAATGATCCTTGTGAGTCCCTTCCAACTCAAGATATTCTATGATTCTATGATTTTGCATTTTATACCTCTTCATACTCACAAGTTAAAATACACAAGAAGGGACAAAAGAAATGTAAAGGTTACTCTTTGTGGATCCCTAGAAATATTACACACATTCAATTTAAATTCACAAGGAAACCCTTTTCCAAATTTCCTGGTTCATTTTCTCAAATAATAGATGTATTCCTCATCCACTAGAACAATAAAATAAAAGAGGCACAAAAATATTTTAATGCTTAATTATACCCTTTTGCTACATTATCTGTGTTTCTATCTAATTCTTTTCATTCTTGTTTTTAACAGCGAGTGCCTACACAGAATATCCCAAAGATTTCATAAACCTTCAGCTTCATAGTAGTTATCTGAAACATTCAGGATCCTGGCACAGGAGATGAGGAGACAGTGGGTAGAAAGAAATAGTGAATCATAGAATGATTTGGGTTAGAAGGGAACATGAAGACCATCCAGTTAAAACCCCCTGGCCATGGCCAGGGACACCTTCCATGAGATCAGATTACTCAAAGTTGCATCCAACCTGGCCTTGGATATTTCCAGGGATGGGGCATCCACAGCTTCTCTGGGCAACATACTTCTGTGCCTTACCACCCCTCACAGTAAAGAATTTCTTCCAAATACCTAATCTAAACCTGCTCTCTTTTAGTTTGAAGCCTTCCACTACCTGCCCTTGTCAAAACCCTCTCTCCACCATGCTAGTAGGCTCCCTTTAGCTACTGGAAGGTGCTGTTTATGCATCCCTGGATGCTTCTCTTCTCCAGGCTGACCAACCCTAACTCTCTCAAACTCTTCTCAAAGGAGAAGGCTTCCTTCCCTCCAATCACCTTCATGGCCCTCCTCTGGACTTGCTCCAACAACCAATGTCCTCCCCGTGCTGGGAACCCCAGAGCTGGATGCAGTTCTCCAGCTGGGGTCTCATGAGGGCAGAGTAGAGGGCCAGAATCCCCTGCCTTTACCTGCTGTCCATAAAAAAGGCCAACCAACAAACCAAACCAAACCAAACCAAACCAAACCAAACCAAACCAAACCAAACCAAACCAAACCAAACCAAACCAACAAAAACCCAAAAAACAAAACAAAACAAAAACCCACAAACAAAAAACAAACCAACCAACCAACCAATCAACCAAAAAAAACCCCCAAAAAACCAAAACCAAAAAAAACCCCAAACAACAAGAACAACAACAACAACAGAAAAAACCAGCAACAAAACCCCCACCATTAAATTTATAGTATCGTAAGTGCTGTAAGAGAAAGAAGATTGGTCCAATTGGACTGAAATACAAAAAGCTCAGAAAGCAGTGTGTTTAACCGGAAAATCAATGTGTGTTGACACAATAGCAGGAGTTATAGGAGAAAGAAAATAAGATTGTATCACAGTAACTGAAGTTAGAGGGAGGGAAAGTGAAATGGGGACAAAAAAATTACCAGAAGAAATTAATGTGTTGACAAGGCTGCTACTGAAACCTGATTGTCTCATTCTTGGTATGAAAAAGAATGCCAGTATTAACAATGGAAGTTACATGTACAATGAATGGCAAAATTATATGCAAACTTCAAGGTGAACTTTTTGAATTACAGGACTTGTAAGGAGCTGCAGCAAGATGATGTGCCAGGCTCATTAGCATTCTACAATCCCTGCATGGAAAACATTCCCTTTTGTACTGTGAATTCAAACTTTTACACCTCCTAGAATGATTTTATTCAGAGAGCTCTATTGCTGGGGTATTTTTATTATTTTTAATGGATAATAGAAATTGAAAAGTAAAGGACACACAATGTAAATGAAAGCTAACTAACAGGCTCCTTGCTAAGAAATGCATGGAATTATTTCTAAAGCCTGTTTAGAGGGCTAAAAGACTAAAATTCTCAAGCTACAAGATCATTCTTAAATCTTTGTTAGACTGCAGATGAATGTATTTGCAAAGGGGAAAGTCAGAATGAACAAAGCATCCATACTTAAGCAATCTCCTATGTAGCAAGTCCTCCCAGCTAATGAAGGAAGCACAGTTTTTACCTCCCCTGGCAACAAATAAAAATCAATTATTTTTGTGACTAATTTTAAAAATAATTTAATTACCTTATCTACTTTTAGAATTCTTTGGCTCTTTTCCTTATTAACACATGTTGACAGGAATGTGATAAAACATTAAAAATATGCAAGCCAACCATTTCAGATACTGTTGTATCACTGAATGATTCAACAATTCACGAAGACATAAGATATCGAACAGGTCCTTCTCCTCCAGCTACATGTATTAGGATTTTACAGAGCATAGGCTTAAACCTCAATGCATTTACTGAAAAAGGGGGGTGGTGTTGAGGGCCAGGAGGAGTATACATATTCCTTACATACTCTGTTTGGTTTGAACCATGGCCGCAGCAAATATCTGCCAGTTTACTAACTCCTACTTGTGCAGTTCTGATCGTACCACTAAGTGATTCTGGGCATTCATCATCAGGCCACTTCTCTGTTCTGAACGGGGCATTTTTTTTGCCAGATGAATCTTCGGAGGTAGGTTGTGCACAAACACGGAATGACAAAAGGCTGTTTAGCAGGTTTGGGCAGGGCCTGATTTTGGTTCTGGTTTGATTTTGCACTTAACCACACTGGTCATGACCCAATACATTTATTAATCAGACCTGTAGGGTTAAGTCCCTTGAACACTACTAATTTAAAGATGTATGGACTGTGGACTTCATATTACCTTTAGATAACCCAAGAAGATTATGGCTTTACAGAAATATCTATTTCACTACTTAGACAGACTAAATTCAGTTTAACTGGTAAAGCTTTGTCTTTAATTCCTGCTGCAATTCATTGCCTCCAATCACAGGGTGTAATAATCTGTTTTGCCAATTATACCTTTTTTCACTTCTCTGCAATTCATCATTATTATTTGATTTTTAGGTATAAAATGAAAATCACTAGCCAACAAAATTACTTAGGACCATAATGACCTAGCACAATGAAGCCATTCATCATAAGTCTCACTCTGAATAGATCCTACAAATAGTTTCAATTAATAGCTTTATACTAGTACTTCTGTAAAACATACATTAAACATCGTGCCTGATTCTGGGGGCTGCTGAGTTTGAATTAATAACAGCTGGAAGTCTTTTATGCCACTCAATCTGGATCAGAAGTAGCTGATCAGCCCAATCAGACCAGTTTTGGAAAGTCTTCACCCCAAAAGTCTTTATGTGTAGTAATATCTCACACAATTTAGCAGGAATACATTAAATAACTGTGGCTCCCAAATTAGAAATGTCAGTTAGGGCATGCTGGGAGATGAGAAGAAACACTGAAAAAGAGGAAGAAGTTGATACCAATCATTAGGTACTCTTTCATGATATTGTTTCCATGCATGCATAATTATTTGCAATTTACATTTGTTTATAGTCAGGTAAGAGACATCCATAAGTGAGAAGACAACTTTACTGCAGAATTTCCTATTCGCTATCACAGAAACCCCTCCCCCAGCAGTATTATAATGAACCCATATACATGTATCTAGTTTGACAATTTTGGCAGCAATTTCATCTCTTAAATTAATGCTGTTACCAGATCCCTGCACAGATTCCTTCTTTCACAGCACAGATAACAAAGTATTTTTTTATCCTCCACTTAGATATGCATACAATTACTATACAGAGGCTTCAATAAGGATATATCAAAGGCAAGCCATGACAGGCAACATTGTACATAGGCATTGAATTGTCCCATTTCCAAAGTTTGTATTAAATAATACATTGCCCAGAGAGGTGGTCATCCTCTGAAACATTCAAGGCCAGGTTGGACAGGGCTCTGAGGGAACTGGTCTAGTGGAAGGTGTCCCTTCTCATTGCAGGGGCTGGACCAGATGGCCTTTAAATGCCCCTTCCAACCCACATTATTCTATGATTCTAGGATCTGAACAGGAGACTGCTACAAGGAAGGTGCCATTTCTAGATGAGCGACGGCTAAATAATATTTCAATTCAGTGGTTTAAGCAACCAAATACATCTGTCACACTTCACAAATAGGTGTTACTTGATAAACATAATCTCTTTCACAACAGCACTACTGTCATACACAGTTACATAAAGTTAAATAAGTAGCTATATATCAAACTCTTATCTCTTTGGTTCTCAGTGAATGAATTACTTAATATCATTGCACAAAGGCATTACCAAAGAACAAATTTTAGTTGCAATTTCTGACTAAAAGACTCCAGACTTTTCCTTAAAGATACTGAACATCCTCTGTACAAACACCTCAATTTGTATTGAATACCTTATAGCATTTTGAAGACCACTGGCACATCTATGGCACAAAATATTTCCATATCAACATGTAGCAGGATGCTTTGTAACCAATGAATTTTGCAGCTTTAATTTCTAACATTTTCCACATGTACTGAAAGTCATTAGACAAAACAAGACATATTGGTCTGTCACCATGTAATATGATGGCCATGAATTTATACTGTAGTTGACTTAACATATTTTATTCTCTTTTTATGTAAGTTATTCTGTCTCTTTTTAATCTTAGTATAAGCACTGTGCTGTATTAAAGATCAGGTTTATATGCATATGTCACAGACTTGGTCATAACTTTTTTCATACCAGAAGCGGAAAAAATAAGCCTCTTCTCTTTTAGTGGTGATGTATCAGCTCCAGTAAAACTGTTATCATGATCTCAGAGACCACAGGTAAATTCAGAGGTACAGAGAGGAGAGAGGCTCGAGGCTCAAATAAACAGCCAATAGTTAGAGTAGTTATTTGAACCAGTTTTCCCACCTCGAGGTATTTGAGTAATTCTAGAGTATAAATCTTTATCTCATACCTCCAAGGAGTGAGTCTTGACCATGCAGGAATTCCTTATTCTAGGCTATACTTCACACTTTTTTGAAGGAGAAGAAATATCAAGAGCTAACTACTCTACCCCATTACAAAGAGTAGCCAGGTAAAGAAATCTCCACATATTAAATTTAATTACCTTGTGACCAGTCCAAGTAATTCCTAATACTATGATTGAACTTTTTGTCAGATATATATACCAATGGAAAGGAGTAATGTTCTGAAAGTTACTCTCATGTAAACCTGCTCTATTGACATGTAGATTGTGCTAGAAAGGCAGCTTGATGGCATCCTTTTATTTGTAACATGCCTGTTCCCATTTCTTTGATTGAAATGAGCAGTTTAACTTTTTGTCTGCATGACCCAGGGGTCAGCACATCACAGTTTGCCAAGCACAATGCACTTGCCAGAGCTTGTAATATTGAGGTTTCATGCATCAGCATTTCACTGCAGCCATCTCTCATCAACATTTTTCTTCCTAGGATGTTCTCGCCCCAAAATTTCTTGGCTTTGTGCATGTGCTTGCATCACATACTCCACAATGGAGGTTTTCAGTGACACATACTCAAAGGGGAATAAATAACCAATAGATGTGTTGCAGGTATTGCGGACTTCGATCAAAGAAATTTTGGGGGAAAAAACCAAGAAATTAAATAAAAGGATAATGAAAGAAACCTAGGACTTGAATTTTCCGTGTATTTAGAGGTAAATGCAGGTCAAGCACACTGGCAAGGCACTGCTTTCTGCTTTGGGCAAACAGCATCATCTCTGGAGTTAACTGGCAGAACATTTGTATAAAGATCAATTGATTCAAGATACTTGCATATGCTATAGAGTCCTTGTGGTAGTTTTAGATTCAGTCTGTATGCTGGACATGCTCTGTGCCTTTCTGAGATCTCTGCAACCATGAAAGAAGAGTGATCGAGTGTCTAGGCTGACCAGATGATGAACAATTAGGCACCAGGGTGCCAGCGCGTTTTTTGTCCGACTGAGGCTAACCAGCAGGAAATGTAGGAAAGCAGAACAGACCTTTGCTTTTGCCACCGAGATAAAACAGGTTTTAGCTCTGTGTCTGGTTTGAGGGTGGGAAAAAGGCAATTTCATTTACAGAATGAAATGGGGTTTTTTTCTCAGTGTAGATGCCATCTTAAAGAAGAAAATATATAACAATACTTTGAAAGTGACGCCACACATGCAAAAACTTTGCTGAATTTTAAAAAGACAGCCTGTGTCAACAACAAGAAGATTTCTTGCTCTAAGAAGTTCTGATTTTCTGATCCTTGTTTTCCAATACTTGTCTTAAGAAACAACATGCCTGCTTGACACAAAGAAACCATTATTAATGCATGGAGTAAGAGGACAGGAGGTCTGCTGAAAGCTTGAGCCTTTCCACCCTGGTTTATGACCAGGAGTGGATTTGGTCTATCTTTAACTAAAGCTCATAACTCTTGCTCACAATAATAGCAAGCAAACAAGCTGAGCTGCTAAACTGATAACCTCAGAAGCAGCCTAGCATGACTACACGAATCCATTTTAAAACCCATTTAACTCTGGTGCCAGCTATAAATATACACTGTAAAGTTTTATCTGAGGTCAAATATCTCGGAGAGTTTGTGTAGCGGCTGATATGGTTATAGCACTAGAGGGTTCTCCAAAAGCACACTGCTAACTGTCCACCCAGCTACACATTCAGTGAAAATCAATACTAAAGCAGGTGCTGGTTTTCAGTGCAGAGTGTTAGCATTATCACTGACCTGTCATCGATCTGATGTAGGAGTGTCATATTGAAAGAGAGTTCATCTAAAATAAAGAGATTCATATAATTTTCACTTTCTTAGTAAAGCATATTGGGTAACCACTCCTGGAATTCAAACCATCTGTGTAATTTTTGAGCAGACACAAAAATAATGTTGGTAGCATTTCTTTCTTAACCTGAAATCCACAAGATCAAGCTTTTAGCAAATTTATTTAGACATTTATGTATGAAAAAGTTCACTGGGCAACAAGAGCTAAAAAAAGCAATTTTTTGTACTAACCATGGATTTTGCTGCAGCCGTGCTGCGGTTTACCAAATAATTTCAGAATTTATGTTATATACAATATTCTACTATGAAAAAAATCCAGGTAATAACGCTATGTTTCTGGACATCATACTATATATCAAGTTCTGATATTCAAATACCCCCCAAACTCTCTATATATGTGATACTCTTTATGAATTTATGCTTTCCAAAAGAGAGAGTTAATACTTGTAATTCTGCAAGCAGTAATTCCCTTATCTGTGGTGGTGAATACAGTACAGGTTAAATGTAGTTCTTAGAAAATCCTTCACAAAGCAAAGGTTGCATTTAAAATTCTTTGTAAACTAAGGAAAACAGATTACAGATTTGCAGCACTTGAGAGCACTTACAAATAATATAAAGTACAAAAATCAACCATAAGTTCGTAAACTCCACAAACCCCAGCTTCTGTTGAATTCAAATTTGAAACACGAAGGCATTTTACACCTTCATGCCCTAAAACTCAGCTTATATTTTGTTTCTTTCACCCAACTTTTTATGAATTTACAAGGTGGCGGATCACTCTCTGTACCTTTAATGCATATTAGTTTTACTAAGGAAGAGAAATCCCAACTAATATTTCACAAAGCTGGCTGAGGACTGTTGACACCAGGAGCCAAATGCCTGTTCCCTCTGAGTATATCTCAGCCTCTCAAAGGCACCATAGACTTTTCACTTTTCTCTGAAGCACTGAGCTCAGATGTTTGTGAGAGACAAGACATTAGAGCTGATGGACCATCAGTGCTTATCTAGTAGGTAAAATCATAATTAAGAAAGAAGAACTCATTCAAGGCAAAGAGAAGTGGTAAAAGTAGAAGGCTTCAAATGTTTAAATATGCACACATGGAGCCATTTTACTAGTACAACCTTTTTAACCCGTTTCACGGCAAGGAATTTATTATATTCTGACAGAGTTAAGAGGGACCAGCAACCACTTTTCTTTTGCTCCTAGAAAGTACTTATGCTATCTCTTTCAATTGACTTTCCCTTCTGGCAAGAAAACTTCCAGCAAAAAGAATAGACTTTGAGGGGTTTTCTTTGAGGGAAAAAGGGAAAGAAATGGATTTGAGCAGATGAAGATGATCAGGTTTTCTAGTGGTGGTGGAAAGCTGTATGTGAGGAATTAAGGAAGAAGGAAAATTTGATGAAAAGTTGATGTATAAACAGAAGCATGATGTAAAAAAGCTGCTTTGCTCTCCAAGATGTTAGAGCTATTGCATGGTATGGCAATTCCAATATAAAGACAGCTATTTGAGGCACACGGCCTTATTCTTTATGGGTTTGTGAGGTTTTGGGTTTTTTCTTTTTGTTGTTGTTGTTGTTCTTGTGTTGTTTTATTTTTAAGGAGGCAGGAAGTGTTTTTTTAATTCTTTACATATCTTAGGAAAGTATATGTTTCTATATGAAGAAAGAGACACACAGTCTGTTCTAGGGAACTGATTATTTAACTTTTAAGAGGATTTTCATCATTTTGTCAAACTCGCAGGGGTAAGCATGGTCTCCCTCATCTCCATCCTGAATTCTTTCCTAGTGCATCAAACTTGTTGAGAGAAAGGACTGTTGATCTGCTGCTATCCACCTGCTCTGATCCAGTATAATTTCTTTAAAGATGAAAGGATGAAAAAATGGTCACATGACTTGAGAGCCCACACCTTGTGATACAGCACAAATAGCCGCAGACAAAGGTATAATTCACTTGAAGATGGTCCAAAGTTGAGCTTAATGAATAGCTGTCTCAAAATTTAGAAAATGTTTGCTGAGTGCACATTTACAAATTAGAGAATACCCAGCTAACATTTGTGTTGTGACCTGGTTATAGGCTGGAAAAAGCCTTCCAGCGTTACTGAGATTGTTCACTCCTTTATTGTCATTTGTTTCTGATGATGGAAATTGATCAGAAGACTAGTGCCTGACTTCTAGGAATGTTTCCTTTCCTATATTCATGTAGAATATACTATCTGACCAAAGTAGTACTGTGCTGTAATGTCTAAGGAAAGATACGGTACCAGCCTGATGACCAGGAATATTCCGCTCTATTACACCTGTTTGCCACCCCATATCTGAAGAGAGAAACGTCTCACTCCACGCTTATGTCTCAAATGAGAACCATTCCCTGGATTCATCGCTTCTTTACCACATTCACTGAACACTGCCTGGCAATTTAAAAAGCACTGTTTCCAGAATCCTCATGGCTCAGGAAAAGTCTGAAGTTCCGCATCAACCCCAGTAGCATTTGCAGTTAAACAATACTTTTAAACAATAACTAGCACATACCCAGATATGAAGCATCTTGTGATGACAGTCAAACAGAAGTAACTGGCAGGAAACCCCCCAGCATCTAGCTTGTCTTCGTGACTTATCCCCACTTTCTCCTGGAAGACTAGAGAGCACCTACTTGCTTCCTCAAGAGACCATCTTGAACAGCTTCCCAGCCAGGTCACTTCAGCATTTTTAAAAGCATTTAATGGTAAGCTGAGAGAGTAATGGGAATCCTTCCGATAGAAATCAGAACCTACGAAATACACAAATTAAAGTAGACAAATGTTAACACAATTTGTAATCTATATTTCATTAAAATAAGAAATACATGAAATAATTTGAAATAATATGTGCAGAATAGAGCTTTAAGTAGCTGAACACAGATACTAGATTTTTGCTTTTCTTTTTCTGATTTAGGTTTACCATTACTGATTTGAGGGATGCTTACTATATAAAGGAAGCTTGTGGAGCACTGCCTTTATTAGGAACCTAAATCTCCTATAAATACTTTGGAAGATGATCAAGACCTCATCCTATAGAGGTAACACAGACTCTTTTACCCTCTTCAAGTGTGTAGTCCAACGGTATTTTGTGCATTGGTATTTTTGGCTGCGTGATTATTTTTAGGAAACCGGTTCTTTGCTGTTGCTGACTTGGGCTGCGTGCAATAAACTAAGGACAGACTGGAACCAAGAGTCAATGATATTCAATTCATTAAGCCCGTGGTAGCACACTTTCCCCCTTCTGTTTGCATTTTCTGACCTTAAATGCATCCTCTGTTGAGAGCAGAGGGCATTCTTGTTTTTCTAGTATCTTGAGTGCTATGTGATTATTAATAAAATGTCAGAGAAAAATATCTTTGCCCTTTAAATATTTATATCTAAGGAGACGAACTTGGTGAGCCAGAGATAGTGTGCATTGATAGGACCAGCTGGAAAAAACAGGCATGCTCTCAGGCTTGAGCAGATCTACTCACCAGCAGATTTGGCAATTAAAAATCTCTTGCAAAACATAGGTTAAACAAAGGCACTTATCCCCTGTTTTAAGATTTAGTTATACTGCTTTTCTGTTGACGCCAAAAACTGGTGCGAGTTTTTCGTGGTTTTTTTCCCCTTAGATGGTTTAAATAAGAGATATTAAATGTTTCTTCATTGGGATGCTGTTGCATCTTCAGATCATTGTCACAGATACAAGACAACCAACTTCTATATACTTATCATCAAAGTGAGTCTGCTTAGAAATACAGATGGAAATGCCTAGAAATCAACAAAGGATAAACAAAAAGATGAATGTCTCTCTAGTTTAATTTCAAAACAGACGTGCCAACTTAACATGCTATACCTAAGTTTTGATTACACACCAAGTACCTGCTGTTTTCCTCAGTTTATCCTCTAACAAACAGCAGATAAAGTCCTCAAGTTAACTGCAGTGTATGAGAGCTTTAGTTTTATTTTTTGTGTAGTTTGTTTTAAGGGTAAACCTCAGTCCACTTTTGATAAGCCAATATATGTTCTTTACATTAGACTTAAAAGCCCAACAAAACCATATAATCCATAAAAATTCCTTAGGTACATATCTGGAGAAATTAATACCTCAATCTGAACCCCAGGTTTCCTGTGATTGCTTTAGCATTGTTTGTAACAGCAGTAGGATGTTCCACTTATTTCTCCTACCCTAATTCTCTCTTAATTTATGAAAAGGATGAGCTTGTGTCTCAGGAGGAAATGCACCACTCTGTTTTTTCCTGCCACGCTATTTATTCTCTCATGGATTTATTTACTGGAGGGCAAACATATTGTACACAGTTACTTGTGATGCTCTGCCATTGAGATGCTGGTTCTGAGCATGATACAAAATTGTTGATGTTACTCCTAAGGGTCAGTGCTCACCCTCCAAAGAAAAACTGTTATTGTTTTTTTTTTAATTTTGGGCAGTTATGTCTCATTTCCTTACATTTTCTACACTCATGTTCCCTCTATTTACCAAGTTGCTGGGCTACCTCAAGAGTAGCACCTATAAGGCCAAGTTGATTTACTTAGAGATTAATTCTACTTTGGAAATGGAAATCACCGTGACTGTTCTTGCTTTTAGACTACTTTTATGTGAACATTTGTACATATGTACCTCTGTGTGTGTATAATTTTATTTTAAGAATAATCTGTCTTCAGCAAAAAGCCTGTGTACTTCCATGTTAGCACTGAAATAGCCTAGTTAATATGTTGTACATTTCTGCATGCATTTTGCTGCAGAAAATTGTAAGTGGCTGCTATCTCGGTAATGTTTCTAGTTAAGGGAAAAAGAAATCCAGTCTGCATCATCTAAACATGTACATTCCATCAGAATTAAGGTTAATAATAAAAATTGGATCAGAATTCTTATGAGATAAAAAATTCCTGCATGTACTTCCAACAGCTGACATTCATACTCCCTTTAATACACATCCAGAAAACCAAATGGTAGCAAGTAAAAAGTTTTCAGAATTCTGCTATGCTTATGTTGATTTCCTTAAAGGCTACCTTTTCCCAGTATATACAACTAAAGGATCCAGGGCCATTGCTGAGGTTTCTAGACGCTAATGAAATAGAAATAGCTGGAGAAGAGAAGACCTTTGCATTCATAAACGGACAGAGACACAAAGCACACAAGATCTTACAATGTTTGCCATAAATAAATGTTTGAAAAACACAATAATTGCTCTATACCACCAATACATTTCCTTCTGAGAACTGAACCTCTGTGAATCATGAAGGCTAGTGCTATCGAAGGCATGACCCAATAAACTGGTGGTGACAATTTTAGCTTTTAAAACAGAAAGCTCTTAGAAAAGCTTATTTGCTTGCTGAGTGCAGCACCATAGCAGAAATGAGAGCTGTAAGAAAGGGAGCACAACACAGCTAGGGAAAAGGTGTCACGGTTTCAGGGCTGCCACCTTTTAGAACAGGAGCTGAGAGGCAGCAGGAGGGGGAAGTGGAAAGAAGGAAGAGCTTTGCTAACTTTGTATTCATGCAACGAAGCTCTCCTGAAATGACTAGCCGGCTGGAGAGAGGAACTGTCTGCCCTGAAAGTGGGTTATGGTAATTCCAGCATGGGCAGATGGGGAGAGGAAGGTCAGGAGACAGGAGTCAGGAAGGCATGTACAAACATATCTGTATTCTGCTTTCAAGTGTACTGCTGGCAGTTGTCCCGCTGCTCCTCTCTCTGCACTGCCTCTCTCCGGGGCTGAGCTGCCGGCTTCCCCGTGTCCTCTGCTGCTCCCGCTCGCCTTGCCAATGCATAGGCTGGAACACTTCCTCTGCTCTGGCTGTGCTCTTGGAGTCATAAGTGCCCCTCAGAGGGACAAGGGGGCCAGGATTTACAGCAGGATGTCAACTCTACGTAGGAGTCTGACATTTGCGGGTAGGAATACTTTAAATGTGCTTTAAACAGCGCCTGGTAGCATGCACAGGTGCAAGCATTGATGAACATACAGTAATTATGGAGATTATTTTCCTGTGCCACACTCAAGGGAAGAAAACTTAAAATAATTTTTAAAAGCATGGATGAAAAGAAAAAGGGGATTTCTGTAAGTTCTGAAATCCTTTCTCTATTATTCTGAAAAAAAAATTATTTCTGCCTCACATCTTGCTCCTTAGAAGCTCAAATAAACCTGAGTAAAATATGGCACTGCTAGTAACACTAATCAAGCTATGATTCAAGTGAAAAGGAGATAATTAATTGATTTTTGAGTCTGATATCAGTATTTGACTATATCATGTCAGGCATTACCTTTATGAAATGTCTGTTAGCACATTCACCCTGTTAGGTGAAGTTATACCTGGTCCAGTTGAGCTGGGAGTCTGGTCTGAGAGGTAAGAAGCAAGCAAGAGAAACACATCAAGAGAAGAGAGAGAACTTGCCAGACTATAATCACAAGGAAACATGCTACTCAGAAGTGCAGTCACTATTTCAACATAACACTGTCAGGAGGAGGCCCTAGAACATCCTGGAGACACAAAGGTTTCCTCTCCCTTGGGACACCCGGGGTTCAGCACAAGAGAACAGGCTTTGGTCTCTGATCAGATTATGCCTCATGCTCATCATAAGCATTTCTTACTTAATAGAGTTTGTCTGTAATAGAGCTGAAGAGAACTATTATTAAAAGATTAGGCTGCCTCCATCCTCTTGCTTAATTAATTTTTCAGTGTAGAAGGGAAACTCCATGGTCCCCAGTCAATCGCTGAGGTAACATTTTACAGTATGTGATCACAGTCAGACTGCTGAGCCTCCACGGACATCTGTGTGATGAGCAAATCACTCTGTAGCCGCTTCAAGATCAGTCAAATAATGGACACATTCAAAACTGCGCCTCAAGCTAACCAAGGAAAAGGAAAAGCCACGCATTGGATTCTAGTCCTTTGAAATTAAAATAAAACCAATTTGCTTAGGGGAAAGGTCTTGTACTAGGATAGCCTTTTTACAGAAAGTAAACAATAACACACGCAAAGTTTTCACTGTAATATTTAGTGAATATTTTATGCCAAAAGAAGAGTTTATGATGCTTCTAGATGGAAATTTGCATTGAAAAATATCTTAAGCATAAGTAGGAATGAATCAGGAACTGCATGTTGTCCTCAGATAGCCAATGACCCTGTATGAAGGGCCTTACTTTATCACTCTTTATTACTTTATTGTCACTCAGATGACATTAGCCAAGTCCTGACTCCTAAGCAATTAATTTAACTCTTCTTCTTCCCAGTTGCAGATGATAATTCTCCCACGAGGCTGTTGTCTCCAATTTCTCACAACAAACTGAAAGGTCTTGACTTCCTCCTGATTTAGCATAGGGACATTTCTGAAAGCTTTTCATCAGGTTAGCAGCTCTTTCACTGTGGCTTCCTAGCCAACACGTTTCACTGTGAAACAGAAGGGAAGGAGAAAATGAGAATATCTAACAGCTCAGTGTCAACCCAGAGTGAACACTCAGCTACAGGCTGTGTCAAACAGAGAAGAGTCCTCTCCCTCATTTTTTCATTCTAATTACTCAAGTGGATTTACTGGGGCACTTTCAGGTGAAACATGGGATCTGAATTTTGATGGTTAACCAGACAGGCATTCTAAGCCACACACATATAACTCAAAGAAGAAAATGTGAGGGATATCATGTTTTCGTGATATGTGACTTGGTCATAGCCAACAAGCAGGTCAGTAAGGAAGATGCTAGACAAAACCATTAGCTTAGTCTATACACCAACAAGGAGGTAATTTCCTTTTTGCCATTGATGTGACACCAAGTTCCAGGTCACCAGCTATTGCAATGCAACAGCACATTGCTATATCAACACAAATAAATTAAAAGTTATAAAAAAACTAATAAAACTGAATTATTCCTAACAAATCTAGCCTGAACCTATCTAATGAATGGCTGTCCATAGCTCCTTGCAATTTCTTACCAGCACTTCATCTACACAGACAGCCCCTTGTGAAAAGGTTCATCCAAGGAGAAGATCTGTCAAGTATATGGTTTTACTCAATCGAATAAATACTTGTATCTGCACCAACAATTCCTCATAGGTGAAAGCAGCATTAATCCTGATGAGACCCTTAATTCAAACACTTAAATCTTTCCATCTGCCAGTTGCCCTTCTTCAGGCAAAATGATACTATTTTCCTACATCAGAAGGTTATAATGAGGATTTATACATAAATGTTTGAATATTCTCATATATTAGAGCAAGAGACAAACTCAGAAATTTCTACAGAACTGTGAATCTAACTTAACAGCCTTTCTAGATTCAAGTCAAATAACACTAACTATTCTTGTGCCCACAGTTCAGCTCCTCTCTGCAAAGGTAACTAAACTCATCTCACAACATGTACATAAAAATGTAATCACAAATGTTACTATTGTATACTAAAATGTTAATGTTCTGCCATGAAAAATGTGTGTTGCCTTGGCAGTATTTTTATTATTTCTGTCCCACCATGTGTTTGTCATTTGTGGCAGCTTTGCTTTCTAAATCTGAAAATATGAAGAAGCCAGACTCCTGGAAAGCCACGTGTAGAAAAGCCTACACACATTTAAAATTTTGACAGTTTCAACACAATATAATGGGCTGTAGAATGGAAAAAAAATATTAGTTACCTTTCCTTCACATAAGAACCCTTAATATTGTATATGCACAATTTAAATTTCAGGAATACAGGGAGACGCTCTTTCCACTATAGCCACAGATCCCTGTAGGTGAGAGAGTTCTCTGCTGGACACCAGGAGTGTCAAGATTTGTGTCTTTTTAATGCTGAAAATTTATTCTATATCCATTATTTTCATGAGTGGATTAAAAAAAAATCCAACTCTTCAACAAAAATTTCAGCAGCAGAAGGAGCACATGAAGTTCCAGAATTTTTGTTTTGCTTTGCTTCTTGCTAAGTATAACTTGACAAAAGATGCTTTGACAATGTAGAACTTCAAAATGTACACTTCAAAATCTCCAAATTACAAAACTGTCTTACATTAGATTTTTACCTTGTTCTGAGTTTTAACTTTAACAATATTCTTCACTCATATTTTATAGTTTCCATTTGCAACTGTGATGACTAGGAATTTTTTTTTTATTGCAAGTTCTACTAAAAATTTAATAAAATTAGTTTCTGAAGAGGGCAAATTTTAAAAGACAACTTGATGGGATGCTTGTGATAAAACTTCAGAACTACATACTTCCAATTTTTCCTTTGAGCACTGAAACTTCTCAGACCTTTGACCAAAAAAATCCAACAAACAAACCAAAACCAAAAAAGTGCTTAGGGAAAGAATGTAAACAACAAGGAAGGGCAAACAAATCTTCATATCAAATATTTCCTAGTAGCAGCAATGCGTAATCGTTCTCTGGATCCAAAGACCTAGTTATAGTTTTCTATAAAAGTGCTTTCTGACAAAGCCTTTCCATAAGCTACCCAATTACATAAGCCACTCTCCTTCTAGAATGAAAACACCCCTTTTGGAAGTTAAACAGCTGGGCAAGTTTGGTTCAACCTAAAGGGAAAGGTCAGACCTAAAATTCCTGCAAGCAGCCAAACTAGACAGTCATATCTCAAAAGTGTTAGCATTTTCCAACTCTGCCAGCTAATGCCAGACCATGTGATGAGAATAAAGCCTATCTCTAGGAAGTGACTCACCAAAACATCGACATATGTATGTGTTCTCCCTCTGGAAGAGCTCAAAGCAATTTGGAGAGAGACTTAATCTTCTACTGCAATAGAGCAGGATATCACAGAGTGTGCTATGCATTTGTTTCTGTCTGTCTTACTTTTTTCTTAAATTAGGTTTAGTGTATGTGAGTCATCATAGATGTTTCCTTCCTTTTATCTTCCTTAGGAAAAAAAGACAGCTTTTAACTATTTGAGTCTCTAAATTGACAGGATTACTTAGAACTTTAAAAAGGCATTATAAACAAGTGTTATTAAGGCAAGGTTGCCTTACTGTCCTGGATGACCATGGCACACGATTCATCATTTTGTCAGTCTTATCAGTGTCAAGCCAATAATAAATTCCCTAAATTCCTGATGAAGCACTTTTTTTAGAGATGTTTTTAAGAGAAACAAAATAACAATGAATGCTTTTCCAGCTATGTTATAATTCTTTATGCTATAATTCTTGGGTAGTTGTGCTTATTTATAATTCTGACTTCTGCACATGCTCCCACTGTAGTAAATAATTTTGAACATAACAAGGTTCCATGGATTATTTGTACTGTTAATGGGAAAAGGTCTCTTTGGAAGATTTTACTATGCTTATTTGATACTATCTCTTGATGAAAAGCAGATAAATTCTACTTACATTCTGTATAGTATAGTTAAAACAATTTACAACGGCAGATGAGAATTTAATTAGCCCCAAAGTTTAAATTGTCTTTTGTTTCTGAAAGCAATTCACTTAACCTTCTTGAGGTATATATTCTTATGTCAAGAGAGGGAGTTTTATTGTACTGCATAAAGCATTAAATCTTAGCATTATTGTGTGTCAAGCGATCAAAGCATTCATAAATGGATAACTGTACCAACATTACCTGTGTGATTAGAGCTCATCAAATTATGACTTCCCATCCTGCAGCATAATCTGAATTTAGGTGAATCCTAAAACTAGATGCTAAGCAAATTCACAAACACATATGTCCTAAATACCCCCATTATTTTCACCCCTATTTTTTTACCAACTCTTACTACAGTAACTTAGCAGCAGATAATCATTGAAACATGTGCGAGACTGTGCAAAGGGGTTGATAGGATTGGTGCTCCTTCACAGCACAGCAGGATTACTCAGACACACTCCTGGTGGTGGGCTGCTCTATTTGACCCCCTACTGAAGGTTCTACTATAAAACATAGTGGTATAATCCCTGCTTCGATACTGGGAAGAAAATTAACTTTTAGCTTCTGCAGACTTACAACGGGCCTCTATTTCTCACTGATTTCAAACCTGTCTTCTGTGAAAGTCAGCTCAACCCCCTCGTTTCAGGAGGTTCCTTTAAACTAAATAAAAATGCTTGTCTGGCAAGCAGCTGAAACAATCTGAGACACCTCTTAAAAAAGGGCAGCACAGGGAGGTGGTATTAGCCCTTTTTATTACTGCAAGTCAGTTTTGATAAAAGCAACCCCATCTCAGAGATCAAGATGCTGAGCAGAACTGGCCCCTCCTTGAGGCAGAATCCATGCTGGGGGCTTTTCTGTGCCCCACCCCTCGATGCCCCCTGCCCACTGCATTCCCAGCTGCCTGTCCCAACCAGACAGGATGCCTGTTGTGGTTCACTGAAGTGCAGGGCAGGCCTCTATGTCCTTGAAACCCAGATAGGTTTTCCAGTCTGTAACTCATGATTTTGATCCCGTTTTTATTAATTTTCTAAATTCCAGGTCCAAGCCATTTTCATCTTTTGTCTCTCTCCTGTGAGTTCAGCTGTTCAGTTCAGAAGGGAGGCGTGGTCCTTTGGAAACCCAACTTCTCAATTAACCATTTGAGTGCATGAAGAATTAGGTCCTAGCATGACATTTGAACTAAAAGAAACACAGCCTTCAACAGATAGCTTGTTAGAACAACAAGATTAGTCTTTTTTTGTTTATTAAAAGTATGCTTTCACATTGGTCAGGAACACCTCTGTTCATATTGATACAGATCTCTTTTTTTTCTCCTGACTTTAATGAAAGGAGAATGAGGCATCTCAGATTTTATTACCACAGTCACTCCTGAAATGTGTATTAAATTAGAGATGTGCCAGCACTGGGATATTAACAATAATTCAGACAGCTATGGAACCACTACAGACATGTCAGTCTATTCTCTCTGGTTAACATCTGCTTCAAATAAATCCAAAGCAGATACTGTCTTGCCAAGTCCACTGTAAATCCTATGAACTTAAAATAAATACCTTCCTAAACCACCTCTTATTAATGATATATATATAAATGTGGATATATTCATAAGAAACCACGTTTCTCAGACCAAGAACTGCTCACCATTAAATAACTGTTATCTACAATAGTAGAGTGCCTTGATTCCTGAGCTGCTTTTAAAATAAAATATTTATTTATTTATTTAAAGAGGAGGGTGATAAATAAACAAAAACGGATGAGAGACTTGTATTTTCCTGTTAAGGTACCAAAAGAGTTGGAATGTCTTTAGGTGTATATGAGCACATATACACCCCTCACCCACCTTTCCTAAGCCTGATTTTGGTTTTTGGGAGCAGGACATCACAGTGCCTCACTAACCCCTCCCTACCAAAAGTAGGATAAAAGAAAATTTTAAATGTCAAATCACCACACATCTCTGGAAAGGAAACTGGGGAAGAGGGGAGGAAGATATTCACCTTGTATCATCAGGAAGATGCTACTTAACTTTATTTGATTTGCTGTTATTAACCAAGTATTTCAACTATGCCCCTTGCCTGTTCTTTATGATGCATTTTGCACACAGCATTTTCTTTGATTCCTTTTCATAAGAATTAAACTCGTGTGAGAAGTGCAAATGACCCAGGCATTTGCATCTGAAATTCACCTACAACTGTTTGAAGGTACAACACCAAAACATCTTTGTGTCCCACAGTGAAGGAAAAAAATCCAGAGCACTGTTGGCAAACACGGGAAAGCAGAAGAGGTCATGGAAACGGAGGGTATCATAGATACCTCCAAGCCACTGGGCAAACAGTCACAGCACAGCAAGTGACACATGGCAGCAAATGTGTCTGTGGTGGCAGCAGGAGCTCAGACAGGTCCCAAAATGCTGGTCACTAAGGCAGCAAATCCCTGTTCAGAGCAGCACCGAGATAAACATGCTCGTACACGAACGAACAAGTCGCGCCTCTTCCCCACCAGCTACTGGGGGAGACATGCAGAGAGGCCAGGCTAAATTTGGGAAGCTAGAGGGGCAGCCGTCAGAAGAGATCCTGCTGTAGCTGCTCTAGGGCAGATGGAAAGCACTGCTTTGCCCCAACAGACTGGCTAGGATTTTCCTTTAGAATTTGCCTCTTGGCAAACAGCAGGGGTAATTATGGTTACCATGGGCTAGTAAATAGCAGCTACCCTCAAAAATATAAGGCCTTTTTCAAATCAAGTCTGTGCAGGGAGGAAGCTCCCTCGACTTGCACTGTCATTTGAATTCAGACATTTCTCCTGCCTGCATAATTTGCTACATATTTCCAGTTTAAGCGTCTCATATGAATGTACACTTTTATACAGTTATCACAATAATTTTTAATCATCTGAGATTGATTTAGCCCCACTTTTTAATACATGCTTTATATTCTACAACCTTGTAAAGGTTGGTGGCAAATTGCTGCAGTTAGAAAAATATGCTACCATAAATTTTGAGGCAAGGCAAGCAAGAGTTAGCAGCCATTCCATGGTGTTATAAATACTCACTTTTTTTACCTGCTTTGAATATCACAAAAGAGTAGAACAAGTTATTTTGGCCAAGGGAAAGTTGATGACTTTCTGGGAGATCTGTAAGCACTTCAGTATGCTTTGCTCATTTCTGCCCTGATGCCCCAGCAATGTCCAGGCTCAAGTGTTTCACTGACTCAACTAACAATTATGGGCCTCTCTCTAATGAGGAAGATGGTGAGACGTTAGAGATGCCCCAAGAGGGAGCAGAGGGTGCAGGAGTCCTCCAGAGCAGTGCCATCACCCCAGGGTGTGTTGACTGAGCTGTACCAAGCAGTACAAATGCAGTGGCCTGTTGAACTGGCTGTGTTGCTTCTCCCTCCTGCCCTGTGCAGGGCAAATATACATCCAGTGCTGCCCACTGTCTTGAGCTACTCCAATGATTTTAGTTCTCATGAGGGGTGAGTTCAAACTGTGTGGTCCTCCAAGTATTTGGTATGCTCAGTAGAAATATTCAACCCTTATATTCTTTCCTTAAGCGAAAAATCAGGGGAGGGAAAGATTTTATTTTTAATAACATTCTGTCAAACCTAAACACATATGGGAACACGACAGCTTTCCAGAACAAAGTTTTCTTTAGAAAACTGCTCATGCCTCAAAGGCCTGAACATGGGGAAGAAGACCCTGATAATCACATCAGGGTAGTTGCTTGGGAGGAGGTAAGCCCAGCATTTAATAGCAGTCTAGACTTCACATCCTAGGTGAGTGACCCAGCCACTAAACTGTTAAGTCTTATGTTATAGCTTCCATCTCGCAACAGAAACCTTTTAAATATCCTGGTTTTCTTTCCTCTTGGAATGGGAAAGCTTCCTGAGACCATCAGCATTCCCATTCACCTCTTGTTGAAATGGCCAGGGATCATTAAGTAGCCATAGGACTGAAGTGGTCATCAAGTTTCTTGGGTTTTTGTTTGTTTGTTAGTTTGTTTTTTAAATTCTCACAGGGCTGTGTTGAAAGAACACGACTGCACTTTACAGTCTAGAGACATTTAAGGGACTGAAGCAGCCGCACAAGAAGAGAGAGTGGAACACTGAGGAGCAAAGAAAGTCCTTCTTTCTCTACTGTTGAAATCCTGTGTCTGAACAAAGCAGGAAAAATGCAGGAGTAGCTTGGGAAAAAGAGCCAATACAGTTCAAACATTTTGCACTTGCTCAGATTGGTGAGCCCTACTTAGTTAACACTTCCACAAGGTGTTAACCAGCTCCGAGGATAATCATTCTTACCTTCTGAAATGAGAAATGTTCCAGGGCAAATTTCTTTCACCTTCTCCTGTACAGCTCTACAGCTTACTAATTCAGGGTGGAAGCAATGCATGTAGCACATTACTGGCTCTTGTTGGGACCACAGATTGATCTGTGGCCAGAAACAGGGACAGGATTTCCAGCTCTGCCTTTTGAGAAACGCCTGCTAAAGGAACTATTGAAGTCTTCATGCTAAAAGTAGTACAAGACAGCTTTCCAATAATGATTAGAATCATGAAAAAGAGGTAAAATATTTACATAAACAGTTTATAACACAAAGCCAGAGTCTCTTCTCATTTTCTCAACTCCTTATCTTCTCAAATAGGGACCCTTGAAAAAAAATAATGTAAAGTCAGAAAGCAAGTGTAATTAAAAATACAGCAAAGTGATGAGATATTTGAAAAAAAAAAGTTGCAACGGATAAATAATGATTTATAGGCATATTCAAATATTCATATTCTTCTACTGCTGTTGTTTCTAGAAAACTCCTCTGCAAAAGGAAGAGCTCCCCACAAAAGTGAAAAACCATTTTCCCTGGAACACAACTGTGCAGGTAGCAATGCTTATGCATTTCAGCAAATGGAATATGTCTTAATTATCCAAACTCACCCACAAACTAAATGGTCAAAATTATAGATAATTTAGCAAGTTCATGCGAGGGCAGTCGGCTGAATTTCAGCTTTTTCTTTCTAAAACATAGGATGCAATATGATGGAACTATCTGTAAATGCTCTTGGGTTTGACACAGAAAGAATCAGGATTTATTAGGGGATATTTTAAACACGCTAATGTAATCTTTGGGTATTCTATAGAAAGAACCTACAGAGGTTCTTAGACTAGCAGTATGACGCAGAAGATTGCTATCATATCAGGATCCTTCATTTGAACAAGAACTCTGCACCTCTTTCTGAGTTTAATTCTATTTCTTTCCTCCACAACAGCACAGATCAAAATTTGAAATAGTCTATTCTGATCACAGTGTAAGATATCCATGCTTTCTGATGATGTAGATTTACGTGTGTAATGTGTTGTACATATATATACATGAATAGATGTGTATATATGTACAGACAAATGTACTATTGAATCTCTATGTGTGTATATATATTTGTGCTTTTCAGTTTAGGTGAAGTGCAAGCACAATCACACAGTTTGCTTGCTGCTGCTAGGACAACACAGCCACAGCTGGAACCTGTCTGGGACCCATGACTTACAGGTGTGTGTGATGCACAGCTGAGGCCTGAGAACTCACATCCATGCCCTCAGTAGGGGCTCCAGACCCATCTGCTCAACCTCTGCCTTTCGGCCTGCTGGGCGGTGACAGGTGTTCTGCAAAGGCTGCTGCTTTACTCATCTCTGAAAAAAACTACAAAAAAATCACAGTAAGAGAAGAGATTTTATGTATCTGGATTCTTCAGTTACTACAATACATTTTTTCATACCTCAGAAGAGGTAATTTAACTCCCCAGGTAGTAGAGAGTTAGTAACATTTTAATGGCATAATCCAAAAAAGTATTAGGTATTTCTAAAATTTTTGGGCAATATAACACCATCACCCTCTTCTCAAACTGTAATTGAAAGATAACTTGCTATGTGAGCCTAAATTGGCAAGTTTCTGTAAACAGCTTATGGCCGATACAAAACCCAAAAATAGAAAAATGTCTTCACAATGAGCATCACAGTTCAGTGAATTTAATTCGGCATAGCTTGGGTGGCTTGTGGTCTAATTCAATTTATGCTTGGACCTAATCCATGAAGAACATGGTACATGGCAATTGTCAAATTTTACCGTGTTAGGCACACTGTAAAACGAGCTGTGGACTAGCACTGTACAGCCCTGATGCTTCTTATTGGGAACAAACCCACTATTTTTGGCCTTAATTTACTTTGTAGTATCCAATCAGATCCTCTGTGTCAACACTAGAATATTTTGAGCATTATGTCTATTTGTCTGAGACCTTCTTTTGTTGCCTGGACCACATCTGGATCTGTAAGGGAATGCTTTGCACTGAGATAGAGGTTTAGGGTCTACACTTGAGCTATAACAATACAATTGTCACAGAGCTGTTTTATTTTCTGTTTAATTATTTGTCTTTTTTTTTTTTTTTTTTGACTGAATTTTATACTTGCTGGCAGAAGGGTTAAGGAAAATTACAGCTGTCAGAATGAAATATTTGCTATTGTGCCATGATGATAAGCACTGCAGTCAGTCATTTCACCACCACCACGGTCAGCCCTAGGGACTGCATTTATCAGGATCCAAAAAGGAACACCATAAGATGCAGTAGTCACAAGATTAATTTTGACAAATGCATATATAATGTACTCAGTCTGCAAAGATGGGCCACTCATTCCAACACCAAGCAGCTGAGACAATACAGCACATACTCCATTTCATGTATTTTTTTCTTATCTCGGGATGGGAGGTCCCCTTACACTGATATTTGCTGTGCCCATACAGACACCATCACTGTTCTAGGGGAATCACCTATAGACTCTACACCTTGTTCACGCATTTAAATGAGAGTTACTAATGTTCAGGACAGGGCACCACTTGTGATTGTTCTTGTTGACATAAATGCCAAAATCTTAATTTCCTGCGTTTTCTGCCTCAGTAACGGTTCCTGCTCCAAACGAAGGACTGATATCAATTATCCAAGTGCCCATCCTCCTTCCGCTCAACAGAGTCTCGTGCTGCAGATGCTGCAAATGGCCTGGCATACGCAAAATCCAGTATACGACTCTGAACAACTGCCAAGGCAGAACACAGCTCAAATATAAGGTACAATGGCAAAACTCTCCAGAGTGCTTTGCCCATTTACAGCATGTCTGACCTCAGACAGGGCTATCAGCTCCCCACTTCCACAGGAGCTGTGCATGCAAGTCTTTGTATCATTGTGTGAATAACTTGGAAAGTCCAGACAGACTGCCTGAAAATAGGATTCCAGGTGGAGAATCAGGCACATGGCCTGAAACAAGCGTTAACTTTATGTAGCCTTCATTTTCTCAAAGTGTTTCGGAATGATTTCTTGAGCAAAAAAAACTACAGAAATTGCCATCAAGGTAACATCACAATTTCTATGTCATTTTAATTTGTCAGTAGCTTACTCCTTCAAATACTTTGAACTTTTGAGTAAACTCAACTAACAGTTTTCTGTAAGACACTGTGGTTACAAATCACAGTGCTTGACACACCAAAGCCCAATGCAGTTTCCTTGATACTGATCACCTTTCAGAAAACATACGAGTTAAATTAAAAGGGTGAAATATTACTGAGACCCTCCAAGTTACCCATATCCCTTTGCAAGGCTCAGTACTGCAAATTCTATTTTCCTTCAGGTATTCACATATTTTCCTGAACACAGAGTTGAAGCATGCTGCACAGCTCATAAAACCTATTAAAAACTAGAGTCTTTCAAGAAGGGAGGAGTTATCAAATTGCACCCTTCTCCCTCTTGGTATAACTTCATCAGCACCAGCTTCACAGACAGAAATTGTGAGACCTGTCCTGTGGGCATGTTCTTCAGTGGCCAAGTCTCAGTCACTCTTGGCCGAATCTCATGATAGTTAGGAATAGTCAGTACAGAGCAAGTACTGACAACACAATAGAAAGGGAAAAATACAGCACCTACAGAGACTTCATAGCTGCTGCCATCAACAGTCATTGTTAAGGCTCAGGAGTAACTACGAAGGAGAGAAAAAAGTATATTACTGTTCCCAGCACTACTTTTTACTTACATGTAATGCTGGGAAGCTCACTTCAAAGCCTTTCTGTAGGACTGACACCAAAATAAACTTCCACAGTATGTTTGTGGAAAGCTTCCAACTACAAAATATAAACATACCTTAAAAACAATAGTCCCCCTACCATGAAAGATGCTAAAGAGTACATACATTTCTTCCAAATTATTTTTTTGAGGTACACAGTTATACAAAGTAGGATCTTGCTCTCTGGAAATGAATTTTTCAGGATGAGTGACCATGTACTGGTCACTATGTTTTTATTGATTTAAAATAGCAATAACCCCCCTTTCTCTTTAGTTAATTTTGAAAAGAAAAAGTTTTTAGTGATTCTGACAGGATAGCATAATTCCCACTTTGCTTTCTGTTCTGCTACATTAAGCCTCCACACTCATCAGAGTTCTGTGGGCTGAGTTCCTGGTTATATTTCAGTGTTACATTCCTGATTAACATGCTTTAAGCAGAAGCAATAGGTTCTCCAATTTTAAAAAAAAGTTTATTTGAAGAGAGAGACAACAACAGGACAGTCACCGTATGGGCAACATAATGCATTTAACAGTTACAGTACTTAGCATAAATGATATTGTTGACTGATAACAAATAGACTATGCTTTAATTGATAGAACAGATAAAACCACTCTTCTGTCAAATTAAACTTTGGCAAATGAGTCCATCAGCCCTTTTAAAATACAGCTTAGGAAGATTAAGATTCATGTTCCAGATGGCCCAAAAATAACCTCTAAAACCTTCCAGCTATGCTTGAATTAAGAAGCCACTATATACATCCACAAATTTGACACACCATGAATTAAGCCTACAATGATGGAGAAAGGAAAAAATGAGGCAATGAAAACAAAATTAGGAATGTTCCTTTGTCTTTAGATATCTAATTTAGACACCCAAAGTATAAGGGTAATTCCCCATGATATCTTTTATTATCAGGAAAAAAGGAATCAGTCCTACCACTTTCTATTTTCTGGAGGAATCCATTCTGTGCTCTCTTCAGAATCCCATCTGGTCTGGCAGCTTCATCTGACACTTGAACGTGAGCAGCACAAATGGTCCCCTAAGACTTACAAGAACCATCACTAACAATGATCATTTCAGATAATTAAATGTATTATTGGTGGATATTAAGAGCATTTAAGCAAATAGGTTTGTTATGGCATCCCATCACTGTGCTTTGCATTACTTGAGAAGGGGACACTAAATCCTCAAGGAAATTTTTTTCTTCTTTTTCCCCAAATAACTGAAAATATCAGATGAAGGTAACATGATTAATAAAGGAATTTTCAGACATCTGTCTAGGGGATGGAGACCAGAAGAGTCTATTACAAACAGCTTTACAAATTTTCCATTCCAATTCATGAACAAAAGCTGTTCATTTTTGCCCTGATCAGCTCAGTTGCCACAGATCTACCACTCAGATTTACAATGAGAGAGAAAAACTACAAAGATAGAAAAAACAAGAGTAACAATTTAGTATGCCCTACTATTTAAACTACAAAATATACCCAGCAGAATAGAAAGATAGGTACACAAATGAAACAGGACACACATTTCTACAGTTGTGGTATGAAGCAATCACCAGGGATAAAGATTAATGCCTAAATAGCAGACACAAACTTTACCTTGAGCTACATCCCTGATACATTTTTCTGCAAGCCTACACCTGATGGCAGCCCACATTATGGTTCAAAAGCCAGGTATCAGAGATCTGACTTCATCTGGACCAAGACTTCTTTATTTGCATACATAATTTGCAAATCTTCCCAAGGCCTGAGTTAAACAATGGCAGCTGGTCAGGAAATACACTCCTTCAAACTCAGACGAACAACACAACTTCTCCCTGGAAGAAAACAAAATGAGGAAAAGCAATCAGAAAATTATTAAAAGCGAGACATACTACATTTTGTACATTTTGAATAGTAATTTGGAGAGTATTTAAAAGGAATATTCTCATATTTGGAAAAAAGATTGGGTAAAGAACTGTCATGAAAGAAATATTTAAAACAGCCATATTAAGGGGAGAGGGAAAAAGAAAGAGAAATAATCCACTGAGGAACAGAGGAGGAAACGACACTAGTCTTAAAAATAAATTCCCCTTCCAACACACTACAAGGAAAAGACATCTAGGAAAGATACTAGTTGCAAACAACTCCTGTGAGGGAGCCAGGGATTCACAAAGATTCATCTTGTTACAGGGAGAAGACAAAAAAAAGCTGAGAATTTCAAGCATAGTAAACTGGTAAATTAGAAAAGTATTTATTCATGTGTCTGGTCTGAATGAAAAAAGGGAAGAAATAGCAAATGAAGACAAAGCACAAAACCACAGACATTTCTGAGTATGCAAAGCCTGCAACATAACATTCATTTCTTATCATGAAGTCCAGAATCATTTAGTAAGAATATGAAAGCTTTACCACAAAACCTGATAGACATTTTAGAGTACAGCATAAATACAAACAGAATTTGATTCGATCACATTGTCATACTTTTGGTTCAGACTTCCTGAGGAGTCAAACCAGCATGTTTTAACAACTTGGGATACTTTAACACTTCCAATTTGGAGATCACGCTGTAGAATAAGGTGACACAAATGTTGCAGTGAGCTGGGAGACAGAGTTAAGTAACCAGAGACCTCAGAGCTGGCACAGGTGTGTCTGTGGGATCAGATCTTCATGACTACTGTTTTGTACAGGTATGATCTACACAGCAAAGAGCAATTTGGGAGAATTCGTTAATGAATCACGTAACATTTTTCTTTAACAGAAACAAAAAGAATGTTTCCCTGCTCATGAATACCCTGCAAAACGACATCACGCTGCCAAGCTCCTCCCTTTAGCACTATCACTGACAAGAATTTCAGACTGAGGAAGAATATAAGCATAACTGACAAAGCTGAAATCATCCCTTTTTTAAGGTAAGAGATTTTTTTGCCATGGTCTTAAATAGCATTCAGAATGCAGAGACTGAAAAGAAAATGGTTCCAAAAAGTTGCTCAAATTAACAGATGATTTTTCCACTGCTTCCTTGTGCAAAGCATTCAGGGAAAATAAGCCTTTCCACCACACAACCAAGCAAGGTGCTGCATACCATGACTCTATTTCTTGTACTTTGAACATTACATTAGACAGCCAACAGATAACTGGCAGTCAAATGGATTGTGCTGTGTCTTGAAAAGCTTTTATGCTATCGTCAGAAAAAAATCACATTTTAAGGAAGGCAACCACAAAGGCACTCATAAAAGTGTAAATAGACGAGAACAGCATGCAAAAAAAAAGATTTAAAGCCCTCAAATTCGTTATCCTAAGAACAAGAGAGGTAGGTACATTTCCTTTTTGAGGCATTAGAGATTTTCCTGTGACAGTCAGTATTCCTTTTTTTTCCTTTCATAAGTGCAAGAATGATACCATGAAAAGAACAGCAGTGGAATTTAAATCTAAAGAGAAAGAGAACATTGCTTCCAGCTATTCACACTCATAATCTGTGAAATTTATGGCCTGAGAAGACAGCATTGAAATTAGCCATTCCTTCTTTAAATTGAGCTCTGGATTCTAGGGCCTAAGTAACAACTTTATGCTTTTTAATATTAAAACACAGGCAATCAAAAACCATAGATGAAGACATCACAAGAGCAAAAGTTTTAAGACTTTTTTCTTCCTTGATTTATAAGGATTAGTCTTTGGCAAAACCAACACTGATCACAAGTGGAAGAAAGACTTTTCTTTTTTCAGCAAAACTTTTTTTTCCCTACTGTGACATTATATTTCTACATTTTGTTGTTTACAACAACAATAAAACCAAGTAAAAAAAAAAAAAAAAGAAAAAAAACTCCACAAGTTCAATAGAGATAAAATGAAAAGGAATTAAACCTTTGCATGTCATAACTGAAATGCAGATGGTTCCATGACCTAGCAACATCATAGCTGGGGAGCAGAATGACCATTTTTACAGGGCACTGACAAACTGCATTTGCTAAATTAGCCAAGATTGTTGAATTCAGATAGCTTTAAAAGAAGAAATTAATTCAGTCTGATGACAAAAAGATGAAGCAATTTCCTAGCTCTACACAGATTATTATTGCTAAATTTTGACTGAATTCTCAGTTGCAATGTAAAGAATATAAGCAA
The DNA here is from genome assembly GCA_013397845.1 of Melanocharis versteri. Lineage (NCBI taxonomy): Eukaryota > Metazoa > Chordata > Aves > Passeriformes > Melanocharitidae > Melanocharis > Melanocharis versteri. The sequence goes on from VZTG01007682.1 coordinate 51,827, forward strand.
AACCCCGTTGCTATCACGACTGCCAATTAAAATTTCAGAAATCAGAAGTGTCTGCTTAGTGTCAAACACAATTTGTATATCCATAATGAGTATAAGTAGTACTTCTAATACATTTTTTTCTTAAATATGTAGTGGAAGACAGGGGAAATACATGACTTGAGCCAGATTTAATGAAAAAAACTTAATGATTAAACCATAGCTGTACTCTCACCTCAGTCAGAAAGCAAGAGATGTTGAAGTTACCAAGTCATGGAAGAGAAAAGGTATAAATAAAGAAAGAGCACAGAAAGAAAAGGGGCGAGCTGAAACTTTACTAGCAGTTTTCAAGTAAGACTATGACAGCATCGTGTCAAAATGAAAAACCTGAGAGAAAAAAACAAAGGAAGCTCAGCAAAACTGTGGGTCATTCCATCCCAAGATGCCATGGAGTTTTACTCTTCCACATCTGACTGGAAGATGTTTGGCCAGTACAGACTCATTAAGGGAAAACATCACAAGAGTGAACATAAAATCTCCACCCAAAAATGATAGTCCCAGCTCGTTACTTGTACGTATTAATAAGAGATAATTGTTGTATACTCCACACGGTGTTTGTGTGATTTTGTCTTGGCACAACAGAAAATGCCTTCACAGGAGTGACCCCAGGAGCTGAGTGTTACAGCAAATGGCATAGGAAGCTGTGATACAGTTAAGAAATTAAATCAGTTTATTATCTTCAATAGCTGCCTTAGCAGCCTCTTTTGTATTCTACTCTTGATTTTAGGTGCGTTGTATAAACAGCATCATGATGGTGGCCCAAGATTGTGAAAGGTGGTGCTGAGCCTGGTGCCAAGGATAGTTGCATACATTTAGCTACTAGATTTACTCTAGCTAATGGTTATGAAACACAATTTCGTTTATTATTACCAACAATTCTAATGAGACTGCTCCTTACTCCCCACTCCTCCCCCATCCCCACCTGCCAAAAGGTAGCTAGTTATTAAAAATGAAGAAAATGATCACTGAGAAACACAAATATAAACCTTAGTGGATCATATAGTTCCTAGAATCAAGACTCATTGATAGCTCAAAATTTCCAGTTTTCCTGATGGTTGGATATTGAATGAGTAGAAGCTGAGGGAGAAAAGCTAGCAATGATCAACCTTTAAACCATTTCTAAAAAATTTTCCCCATAAGCATAGTATGGAGAATATCTTTTTACATCTTAAGGCCTTGCTGACTTGCTCCACAGTCGGTTTCTGTATCCAAAGTTGCTTTTTCTAAGAATAAAAAAGAAATAAAAGCTCACGTATGTCAATATATATGGTTTGCAAAATGTTATCTATTCACAAAGTTGTCATTTCCAGCAGGGTGTTTTCTAAATCACCTTTACCAGTGGCAATAAAATTCAACTATAAATGAACTAATAACCATCTGCAGATCTGGGTATCTTCCAAGGAAGAAGGCAGAAAAAACAACACTCACAAGCCCTAAGAATTCAAGGTTTGGGAGCAGTTGTACCTTTTTCCCTTGTGGTAAAACACCTAAAGGAAGACAGATATTGCTCTTCTATTCTGGGCTTACTATATCAGGAAGACAGTCATGGTCTCCTGAAAGCCACTTCAGCCTCGAACTGAACTTCCTGACCCCACAGTGGCACCCATGGATCCTTGTGATGGCTTTTGCTCCCACACACACATCTACAAATATCTGAGAAAAAAGATAGCGTAGTTTGACAACTAAACACAAGAAAACTGTCCACTATTTTGTCTAAATCATTTGCTTCTTTAATTTGAGGGTGATCAGATCTTCTAGGTCTTGCTTTTGGTACTGGGGAGGATTGTTTTTGTTTTGGTCAGGAATGGGAGTAAAAGAGTGTTATTGTTTCCCCGTTTTCTAGGTCAGGCAAACAAGCACTGCAATTGCTGTGGTTAACTGCTGTCTCAAGCTGGTTTATTTTAGATATGCCAAGAGAGCAGGGGCAGTCCCATATAATTAAGCAAAGAAACTGAGAGTCCTTCTTTGGACCAAACTTACTGCTTCTTGACATCTACTGGCTGGCTAAAGAAAGCTCTCAGAATTCACGTCTTCTCCTTTCTATCTCCAGCATGCTGTTATCCTCAGCACACTTTTCTCAACTGGACCCCTCTGCAAGTCCTTTAATGAGAAGGCAGCACTAGAGGTTTTTGTTTTTTCAGAAGAGCAAGACCAGCTGCTCTCTCAGGACACTAGGGAGCCCTTTTGCTTTGCTGCAGTGTTCAAGTTTACCAATTCATAAGGCTAAAGCAGAAGAAAAGCTTCTAGTTTAAAAAGCCATAGCTGTTGCCATAGCACTTCTCATTAAAACATACTTTGTGTGTAGAAATCCTGAAAAAATCTGAACTTTCAGAGTAAAAAATTTACCTGGTTTCTGCTCATTAGAAACCCTGTGATAGGATCTGTATTAACAGGATTCTGGTGGGCTGGAAAACAGTCCCTCACAAGAACTAAAAAGGATAAGCTTTACAGCTGGTTCTGAGGTTATCATCAAGCTTTTAACACTAAAATGTAAATTAACTCTAGCTCAGGTTATTAGTCTCACCTGCAGAATGTTTCAAAGTGGATGGTACATTGCTAGTTTCACTCTGAGAGTACAAGGATTACAGAATTATATCGTTATTAAGAACCATGAGTTGCTCTGATTGCTGGGCTCACTTAGTGAGGTATTAACAGATAACAAAATTATCTATGGCAGGCCTAGCTTTTTCTTCTTTTTGTTAAGTGCTTTCCTGAGAACTATACAAATAAAATGCCAAGACACACTTCTCTCAATGAGCAGCTTAAGTTCTCAGAGAGCACAGTAGTCAGGCAACTGATAAACTCTGGCTAGCTCTTCCCATCAACTTTTCACAATTAAAAAAGTCCACCACACACCATCAGAAAAAAAAAAACCAACATCAAAAACTAAACCAAACAAAAAACCAAACCAAACCAAACCAAACCAAACCAAACCCAACCCAAAACCCTAACTAACCAACCAACCAACAACAAAACAAAACAAAAACAAACAAACAAACAAAACAACAACAACAACAACCAACAACAACCACCAACAACAAACCAACCAAAAAAACCCCAGAGGAAAATAGCACACAACTAGGAAATTTTGACCCTTTATTCCGGCATGTTTCCAACCTGTAACAAGGTCAGACTATGGATACATTTAACTTGATCTCCTTGAGTGACTGCTTATCAGGAAAACAATAAAGAAAATAATTTAGAGAACAATATTATTCAATCCTTCATAAATTTGATTGCGCTCACATTTAGATTGAGATAATAGGTAACATAAAAACCCTGTATTTTTTTCCTTCATTCATGCAGCTTCCTACTTTATCAACCAACGGCTTCAATATTTTATACATTTATTTTAACTCTACAGCAACATCAACAGTTGCCTATTAATTTGGCAGATAAACCCTTACCTAAGAAAGACTTCCACTTTTTACTGTTTGTAGGAAATCTGCTTCTTCTTTCGTAAATTGGCAGTGTTATCACTGATACAGTAGTTACTAACATATGCCATCAGCCACTGAAACAGAAACATCCTGTTGTTTCAGCTCTTTTATATTCCTTTGGTTTTCATACAAAGAAGTCAGAGCAGCAAAATGAGAAATACTGAAACAGCAGCAGAACTGCTAAAAGAACTGAGGTGTATATTTTTTCTTCTTAGAATAACAATGATACTGTTAATATAGTTCCTCATCCAATAACAAATTTAAAACTATTATTACTAGCAGTAATCTCAGAAATCTGTACTGAAGTGATACTTACAACCTTTGAATAGTTTCAATCTTTCATAAATATTTTTATCTTTTAAAAAATTTGTTTAAAAAATTATTACAGCACATTTGATCTTTGGCCTTTAATCTTCAATGCTGCAATAGAAATGGTCTTCTTAAGTAACTAAGTAAAATGTAATGTTAGACAATGTGAAATTCATAGAAAAGAAGTTTCAAATTATACTTTTAATTTTATTTTCTTCCTGTTGGTGAAAGTGCACTTGTCTTTGTTTTCTCTAATAGGGGAAATTCTTCTCAAATTATTTTTACTTAGATGCATGAATCTTGTGTAATATAAATGCCACAATTTTGATATTAATTTGTGTCCAGTCTCTTCATGCAGGGACTTGGTTGCATTCCTCTGCTCTTTTGGTAGGCCAAGTTACAGCACAGTTCTTACAATGGTCACCACACTTATCTCTCAAAAACCCCAATGCTTTAATGTGGACAGAACAACCCAAGAGCAGCACCATTTCTTACCCTCTTCTGAGGTGTGAGAGAGAGGGAGTCTTACGAAGTTTAAAAAAGGGTCTAAGCAGCACTGTGTTGCCAACTTCACAGAGCCAAACCAGCTATTCAGCTACTTCTTATTTCCCAAATGCCTGGTAAGTGCACCTTCAACTGTTTCCTGGTGTTTTCTGCAAGCAGCCTTCATACGTTCATATACCCCTGCCACCACCCACCAACAAAGGAGCCTGCACTCTGACACCTTGAACACTGAGAAAAAATTTGCTCCTCATGAGAAATCTGCAGCTTTAGCAAGACAGCAAACAGATATCATCTGCCCATGCTACACTTTGTACGCCTTGTTTTGACAGCTTTCTAGGAAAACCTCTCACTGCTTTCCTAGACTTCTTGGCTGACCTCTATTTCATCAACTTTTTACCATACATTGTGTCCCATGTTGCAAAGAATAAATAAGAAGAAAGCGGAAGCATTATAGCTCACTGCATTTCTTTATGTGCAAAGTCGAAGAACATTTCTACAGAACAGACTTGAGGCCTGATTCAGCAACTTCAGGTACTTCATTTCATCTAAGAAATGCACATTCCCATAACTGTCAATTTCATGGAAGAAAAGAAAATAAAACCAAAAAAATTAATCTCTGTTCCTTTATGCAACAAAGTAAAAACTTTCAGAAATTAGGTAAACAGTAAGGTGTAGTGTATTGTGAAAGACTCTTCTGGAGCAAAAGAGAGAAAAATGTTGGAAACATCCTACTTCAATGAAAAAAGGGACTATAGCACTTGAAAGATTTATTGCAGTCTGAATACTGAGAAGTGTACATGACCCCAGTAGGAGTTTTCTATTATCAATTTTTATCATTCAAGTGTTTCAAACTTCTTCACAATAGAGTTGTCCAAGTTCTACAGTTGACATGATAAGTAGCTTTGCAGGTGTTGATATAACACCTGGTATATTCTATAACTTCTTTTTCTCCTCTAAATACATCCAGTGCATTCCACATGTGCCGTCTTTAGAAAAAGAGCAAAACAATGCTCCTTTCAGACACAGAGGAAGCAGTTGCCCTTGAGATACTTCTCAAATATAGCTGGGCTTCTTGGAGTCCACAGGGATGCACTTAGGGTAATGAGTTCTTCTGGGAAATACAGACATTTTAATGGCCCCAGAAAGGTTTTACAAGTTCATGCTGGCTTTTATGCAGGCAGATTATATGTTTTTAATTTATAGTGGTTTTACTGTGGGTCTTCAGCAGAGAATGCCATTCCCCACCATCCAGTATGTTTGTGTACTCATGCTTAAACTACATTTCCAAATTGGTGTGATGTTAGTTACCATAGGACTACGGAATTGATGGCATGGGAAATTAAGTGACTGGAAAACCAAACAACCTGTTCACTAATTTTTACTGTTGTGGCTTATTTAAACTGCTTCATATATCACAAATCATATAGTTTCCCACCAGAAAACATAAAGCATTCCACCTGCCAAAGAATTTAGGTTTAAAAAGGAAAAAAAAAAATAGATTCATCAGCTATGCCTAAGATTTCCAGTGACTGGCCCTTAAATTTTAAGACTCTACAACTGAATGCATGCTCCCCAAATGTTGGTGATTGTCAGAATTTACAAGCTTTCACCTTCATTGTTTTCTCTGCAGACATCCTGACTGTGATTGATTTAACTGTGCTGACCTCCCAGCTGTGACAACTGCCTGTTCCACTGTCACCTGCTAATAACAGTCGTATATTTAGCTGCATCCCCTAACTGCCTACTGGTGGTAGATATCTAATAAGTTATTCAGCCTGGATTTAGGCAAGACATCAGAGATTTTGTGTCCTAATAACATTCCCTTAAGCCATCCACCTTCTTTGCCTTTTAAGTTGTTTACTAATGAAGATAAATGAGCTTGCCTAGGCAGGACAATGACAGTAGTTGGCAGATACATTGCTCACACGGCTGACCCTATTCAATTTTAAAACAAATAAATCTATGCTGTTTTGTTTTATGTATGACTTATTAAATTACTGATATGGAACTCGTCTGCCCCAGATTGCAAGGCACCGCTAATGCATTGAGCTGCAGACACTACGTAGCCTTAAAAAATACCAAACAAAAAAAGGTTTACATTAAAATTAACATGAAAAAGAGACAGGTTCAGATGGAATGAGAGATGAGGGGAAAAATACAAAAAATGTCTTGTCTAATTGCCTTCCGGGAACCCAATATGCTATCAACTGCCATGATTTATAAAGCAGTTCATGACTGGGAAAGACAGCTATGACACATTAAAGCTATCTATTCAGAAGGTGGAATCACAATGCTTCAGAAATTGCTGTATCCAAAGAGTTTTTGTTGAACCTCCGTAGCTAGATGCACTCAGAAACATCCTGTGAAAACATTATAGCTACTGCTGGTTTGAAAAGGACCCATGAAAACTATTAGTTTGAGGCTAAAATTTTTCATCTAGAATTAGGAATTTAGGAAACCATAGAGTCATGTCATAGGAAGGCTTGGGTTTGAAGGGACCTTAAAAGCATCTAGCTCCCAATTCCCTGTCATAGGCAGGGATGCCACCCACTAGACCAGGTTGCTCAGGGCCTCATCCAATCTGGTCTTGAATGTTTCCAGGGATGGGACATCCACAACTTCTCTGGGCAACCAGTTCCACTTTCTCACCTCCCTCACAGTTAAGAGCTTCTTCCTAATATCTAATCTAAATCTTGTCTTTAAGTTTAAAATCATTCCCTCTTGTCCTATTACTGTCTGCACCACCCCCC
>VZTG01007682.1:58950-158574 GCA_013397845.1 Melanocharis versteri
TTACTCCTTTTTGTAAAAGCTCTTTAAGTACCAAAAGGCTACTCTAAGCTCTCCTCTTCTCCACGGCTGAACGGTCACAACTTTTTCAGCCTGTCTTCATAGGAGAGATGTTCCAGCCCTCTCATCATCTTCATGGCCCTCCTCTGGACTTTCTCCAGCAAGTCCATGTCCTTCCTGTGCTGGGGACCCCAGAGCTGGATGCATTTCTCCAGGTGGGGTCTCACAAGGATGGAGCAGAGGGGCAGAATCCTCTCCCCTGCCCGGCTGCCCACGCTGCTTTGGATGCAGCCCAGGATGTGTTTGGCATTCTGGGCTTCAAGCGCACATTGTTGGCTCAGGTCCAGCTTTTCATCTGCGGGAATTCCCAAGTCCTCCTCTGCAGGGCTGCTCTCAAGTGAGTTCATCTCTCAGTCTGTACTCAGGTCTGGGATTGCCCTGACCCGGGTGCAGTACCTTGCACTTGGGCTTGTTGAACTTCGTAAGAGCCTTGGGTTCTGTTTGCAGTTTCTTGTGAAAGGTGCAACATGCTGCTGCTAGTGTCAACAAAAAAATACCTTGCAAACTTATATGCAACCACAATTCTACTCCAATCCATGGGGAGCTGACAAATAGCAATGAGTATGAGCTCGCAAAACAACCCTAAAACCATTTAGCATCTCACTTCCAGGTGGGGTGGACATTTGGTCCAATCCTTATCACCATAGAACTTATGCCTTTCTTTATAGCAGCTCTAAATAGAGAAGGTCAGAATTCAGTCGGGGAAGGTCCATATGACACAAAGATTCATTCAGACAAAACTGTGCAAAATAACAAAGTGAAAAGAAGCCTTGTCAGAAAACCCTTGAAAAATACCCGCATCCAGAACACGTAAAGGCACAAAACTTGGGCTTTGCTGAATTCTTCAGGCTTTTTTTCTACATTTCTAATAAAAACCAGTGAATGCCATTGTTCATCACATTATAAGAGAATGTTCTGTAATAATGAAACTAGAGAGACTAAGAAATAAAAAAACTATTGCGCAATCTGTCAAGTAATTATCATTTACTCCCTTTTAGACCAGCTAAGAAGCATGAAGCATCCCATTTGCATGCCTGCAATAACTCAGTTTTTGTCTGGCATCTCCTTAACAGCAGACAAAATGGCATCCAGGCAGAAAAATAATATGTGGTAAATAAAATATATAACTTGTAATAATTTTTTAAATTATGTTCTACATGTATTTGGCCAGGTCAGCAAGCAGCTGGTCTGAGTGAAAATTTCCTCTTTCCATATAACCAAAAGGATATTTAATTCTTTAGTCTTGAGATATTTGTTAGATTGGTTGAGGGTTTTTTCATAAAGTGAGTCCTAGTTACACATCAAATTCTTCTCCAGACATCCCATACTCCCCAAATTTATTCCCTCTCCTGAGATTTATTGTGTGCACAGACACTCTGATGCATGAAATCATCTCCATTGTTCTTCATATTCTGCTAGCAAGAATACAGAATGTTTATAAATAACTAACATATTGCATGGATAAAATGCAAATCACCATACACAGTCAGAAAAACAGTTGAATGTAGCCTGCAGTGCTAATCCTACCCAGTGACTGCTCCCACCTCGATCCCTACCAGTTTCAGGGTTGCTTCTTAAAGCAGCACTTGAATAACACTGTAGGTACAATATAACAACAGAATTTTGTGCCAGACAAGTCTGAATAGAATCAGGGAAGTGCCAAGACACTCTGCACTTTCTCCAGTTCCTAACAGCAAAAATGTGAATAATTCCCTTAATCCCGGTTTCCCGCCATTTGGCCTCCCACGTACATTGCAAAAACCACGTAGAGAGGTCCCAGATGCTTGTGCTAAAGGCAACTATAAAAGTTCAAGTACTCAGTTTTTACAGGACAAGATGAGACAGTTGGACAACTTCAGACCAGAGAAAGACAATGAATTCTGCTGCATGAGTGACCAGAGAGTTGGGGCTCAAACACACCCTAAATCACAATTGCTAAAGCTAAAATCCCAGTTTAAATCTGTAACATGACCTCAATCACAGTCACACAAAACACAAAACTCAAAAAGATTCCTAGCTTGCAACCAGAACCTAGCTAAAATCACGGGGACAGGAGTTCAGCATGAACTCAAGAGTCAAGATCCAAAACACAATGGTAAGACCTTTTTTCCCCCAGGTAATGATCAGATATATCCAGTAATACATGATTTAGCTACACTATGTCGTGCTCAGTTAAAAGAGATAATGTTTTTTTCCAAAATGACGGGTAATGTTTAAAATGCAGTTGCATGTTTTTAAGCAAAAAATAGAATGAGTTCCAGACTCCATCTTCTGCTCACTTATCACCAATGTTTCAGGAGATGATCACTAACAAAAAGACCTTCCCTTACCGCCTTCCTGACGTAACAGTTAATTCTGAGACACTATAGTAAATCTAATTAAATGCCAGTCCAAGAAATATTGATATTCTGACACAAGACATAGTAAAGAAGAAGCTAAAATGTTTAAAACTGTAGAAACATATGTAGAATGGAACACTTTTGATTCAGCTTTTGGTAGCTGCTGCTTGCAATTGCTGTGTGTGGACACCAATCACCTCACCGTTAGTCTAAATTTCACTAGCCTACGTCCTAACAAATTAAATGCTGCCTGCTATAACACTTGATTGCAAAAACCATTTTTTTTTACAAATGGAGGCATAGATCCATGAGCAGATGTATTATCATATTTGATTGAAGTTTCTTTACACATTCACTTTATTTCTGAGACAAGACTGAACTGTCCATCTCATCCACCAATGTCATGCCCAGTGAGAATCAATAATGTTACTTCAGCCTTGCTCTTAGTAACAAAAAAGAACTCACTCGTGGTGTTTCAGTTCAGTTTCATTACAGAGGCCAACCTGAGCAGAAAAAAACAGCATTCCCAGCCATTTGGATACAGCAACCTGCCCTCAGCTTATTATACCTGCAAACAGAGGTGTCAAGCAGGGTTTTAAGAAACAAATAAGGAAAACTCTAATGATTATGCTACGAGGATTTCCAGACAGCTCTAATTCCAACACTCCCACTTTTTTCCCCCCTTATTTTCACTCTCCTTGTGTTTATTTTTCTGTCAATAGCACCATCCTCAGAAGCTGCCCTGCCTATCAAGCAAAATATTAAGATAGACATGGTGGTATGAACACAATGAATCATGAGCCTTTACTCACTAAATGGTCCAACTGGCTTAGCAGGAATAAAAAACAATTGTGTGGAATACAGAGAAGACAGACGGTGACAGGAAAGTCAAAAAGAGAAATCAAGCGTCCTGCTTAGGAAGTGCTTGATAACAACTCAATTTTTAATCAATAACTTCCTTTTTGTGGTGGCTAATATAAAGTTTAAAAGAACTTCAGACAAAGCTAAGTAGATTTTTCTTAATTGGCATCCAAATTATGCTCTCTGTCTTCTGCATGCTTTTATGAGCTAAAAGCTGTGTTGCTTTGTGTCAGCCTTATTGGGAATTTCACTGTTCTGTTTTTCCATGAGTGCAAACGAGTACCCTTCCAAGACCCACTTATATTACTTTACGGTTTTAGACCATTCCTGCATTATTCTAAATTCCAAATTCTAAAGCAAGTAATCTTCACTCATGGAAGTTCTGCTGCCTTAAAGAAAGTGGTCATTAAAGTTACTCTGATAAGCTGAGTTTTGTGGGAAAAACAAAATAGGAAAAAGATTGGCCTAACTAAAAAGGAGTAGTGCAAGAGAAGAAACAAATTTTTTTCTGACACTGCTGAACTGGATTTTATCTTTCTGAAAGACACAGCTTAATAGAATATCTTGCTTTGTTTACAGGATATATTTGATATATTCATTTCTAACATACATCAAACCAGGGATGTCTTCTGCACATTAAACAATTCCACATCCAGGAAGACTCTGCATTTGCCTGGTGTAGAACAAACAATATAAACTGTACTTTAAAACATAATTTCCATTTATTCCCAAATGAGACCTGTAGTTCAAATACACTTTTTAAAATTTAATTTTTAACTGAATTGTGGAGATACAGTGGTCAGTACTCAGAATGAAGACTGTTTGTCAAAACGGAGCCTAAGCAGTGATAGAGTTCTCTATGTGATTCCCATTTATTCTGAAAATCCCTTCAGGCTGGAAATATGGCATCGGCAAAAGTCAGGGTCAATGCTTAGAATCTACATATTCAGCTCTCAGGCTACATTAAAAAGCAAACAGCTCCTGATCAGTTTTGTATTTTTAAATATTATCCACTCCCATGTATCCTTTTCTTTCAATAGCAAATGCAATAAACCAAGTTTTTGAAAGATCTCAATATCATATCTAATGGGTAAGACAATTCACAATCTTACAGCTCCTTTCCCTTCACTCCATTCTCTCTGAACAGGCCAATAGCTCTTGTCCAGGAAGACCATCCATTATCACAGTGACAGTTATTGATTTTAATTAAAATAGCAGAAAGAAGCTGAAAATATTAAGCCCTATTCTTTCACATTCCAGGAATCAAAATAAATGGTACTGAGAATTTACACAGATACAACCACATATTTATGCCTATGTCCAAAGCTACAGCCAATCTGCACAAGAGATGCCAAGAGAGAACTCCAAGAGATTTAATTAGTATAGAAAGCTGATTTGATGATAAGTACAACATGTAATAGTCTTGGCACCAGCAACTCACCAGGAGAAGTGAGTCCCTATTGCAGTGAAAAACTTGATGGGCAGCAGTAGTCACTTGATTTGTTTATATAACCAAGCAAGCTGTTTTGCCCCTTTGTTTTTCTCCCCGATTACTTATTCCGTGCCTGCAAAGAAAGAAAGTGTTTGGGTTAACATCCAGCGACTCACAATTACAACTTGAAATGCCTGCCAATTGCATAAATCTGAAAGCCATGAAAAGGAAAAAGGCTTTTTCCTACAATAAGACACCCAGGCACACACACACACAGAAAGAAGGAGTACAGTCTGCTCCTCAGCTGCGTATTCTTGCATGTATATCCCCAAGCTGCAGAAAAATATTTAATTCCAGACTTGAGAGAAGTAAGCAGGTTCAGAAAGCCTGTGTTGCACGTAAACTTGCAAAACATGATTTTAAGGGTTTGGTTTTTTTTCTGGCCCATCAGAAACAGCATCTTATAATACAGCTTTGCTGCCCTGCAAGAACTGATGGAATGATGTTCACAAGGCACAGGGCAGACTATTGGGTAAGTGCCAGATACAAAGGACTGCTACTCTAATGACTGAAAAAAAAATCTATTCATCTCTCAACCTCCACCTGATCAATGGGCTAAAATTGGTTTTAAATGTGATTCCACTAAATTTTAGAATAAGCTGACTAAGGTCAGACTTATGCAGTCTATCTTCACCCTTTTAAAGATTTCTTATCTCCACTGTTATGTGGATAAATTAACAGAAATTCTTCCGTGTGTTACATTCTCTCTGTGTAATCCCTGCAGTAAAATAAAGTGATTTACACAGTGATTGTCATGTGTAAGTGCTTAGCTATTAATCAGCAATTTTACATATCAGAGCAATTTTTCCTACTTTCTCTCAAACAACAAAAATATGATATCAAATCCATAACAGCCTTGTTCCATCTGTAAATCCATCTGGTTTTCTTAGTAAGTGCCCTTGAAATACTGAAACATTTGGGGAAAAACACATTGCAAATAAACAAGCTTCATATACAGCATTTCAGTTTTGGAATGCAAGAATTCATCCTTTCAATCTAAAATTCCACTGCATTCCTGTAACAGATATCTCTGTCTTGCAGGTTGTAGCATATTGTTGTCACCTGAATATTTATTCCTTTCTCTACAATACCTTTTGAACACATACCTCCCTTCAATAAATGAAAAATGTAATAGAGAAGCTATTTGGAAGCATGAAATTTACCCATCTTTTTTTCCCCCCCAAGGATGTGTGAATTTGGCCATTTCCTTGGTGTTTCTCTTCTGCTTGATTATCTGCATCTCATGGGCATAGAGATTTCAGGGGGCCTGGTGTGACTGTGGCTCCTTTTGGAGCAATGTGCTGAACAAGCTTTGCTGCTCCCGCTGGCTGAGTGACGGGCACTGAGCACAGGTGTCTCTCTGATCAGGGTCATAGAGGAGAACCAGCTACTTCTGATGCACCCTGGAATCAAATAAAAGCAATTCCATACTAGTCAGAAGCATCATCTGAACCAGTGACACCTTTTCCCAGACAACAGTTAGTTAGAAATTCACCACATGCAACAATCTTCTGCCACCTAGAGAGAGACTTGGCAGAAAACTGGTGTAAAATTAGCAACTGTCACTTACTCAATTTGCACAGAAAAAAAAATTTAAATTGTTTCCACTCATTTTGAGCTTTGATAAGGGAAGCAGGATGCTAATGTTTCCAGCATGCACTGTCTGGGGTAGACTGCAGCATAAACGTTCATCAGTCATAAAACCAATTACTGTTCTTCTGTCCATCAGAGCAGACACCATTTTCTCTGCATGAATATTCATTAATCAGACCACTGTACACTGCAGGTGAGTTCAAAGAGTCTTTCCTCATCATGAAATGCAGGTTAAAACTTACTACAGCAAAAATACATTGTAATGCACGTGGTTGAACTTTGCCAATATATCTCAATCCACTCACCACACCATCAGAAATTCTCTAGACATGTCACTTCTTGGCTTGGACTTAGTTAATGACTGAAGGAGAGGACACAAAGGATTTGGGGAAGGTGTGCAAGCATTTACCCACCAACAGATGTCCCATCAGAGAATGACCCTTGAACCATAGCATGAACAGTAGAAAGAGCAGTGCTTTGGAAACCTTGTGCAACTAAGAGATGATTATACCAGTAAATGAAAGGAATGAGGAATGCTGAATTTCATGCTACTCTGTAGGATGTATCAAAAAAAAACCCAAATTACTTCCTGAAGACATGAATCTTTCCAGGTTTTCAAGAGCTCCATGTCTTACTCTCAGCTGACAGAATACAGTCACCTTGGGGTTATATTGAACAGAAGTAGCTATCGATTAGAAAAGTGTTTGCAGATTAGGAGCTTTGCAGAAGAGTTGCTCAGCAATCTCTATTAATTGGATATTTTCAGCACTTGAAACTTAATTTCTATCTCCATTTAAGCGGGTCAATATTGGGGAAACAGCTAGAAAACAGGTTTGGCACAATGAAACTGCAGCTCTCTTCCCATTTGTTTGGATCAGTCTAGTCAAAAGCAGAATGTGTCTGCCTTCAGGCTAAATAACCACTGGCCTCATGCTCCATGAAAAGGCTGTAATGGTTTCCATTTGGCACTGTAACAGGGATTCACAGAGTGTACCAAGTTTATGGAATCACAGCTTGTCTCAGAAGGGAATCTCTGGTGATTGCCTAGTCCAAACCCCTCAGGTCAGCCTCAGCAGGTTGTCCAGAATCATGCACAGTTGGGTTTTGAATATCTCATAGGCTGGAGACTCTACAACCTCTCCAGGCAGCAGAGTTTCTCTTTATTCCAGTGTTCTGACTCCCTCTGTAGCAAAATGCTTTCCTTGTGCTGAGCCTTCTCTTCAAGGGTGAACCATCCCAGCTCTCAGCTTTTCTCTCTATGTGCCTGTATGTACTGCTTTAATCTTCTTTGTGCCTTTTGCTCCAGTATATCCATGTCTCCTGTTGTACTGAGGAGGAAAGATCTGGACACAGAACTCTAGATGTGACAGGCATGACTAGAGCCAAGGGTCACCTCTCTTGAACTGCTGGCAGTGTTCTTCCTAATACAGCATTCTTTGCCACAAGGGTGTATCACTGGCTCACGTTCAATGGTTTTGGTCCACCGGGCTCTGCAACATCTTTTCTGCAAAGCTGCTTTGGTGCCCTGGTCTGTACAAGTGCATGGAGTTATTCTCCACTGGATGCTGCACATGCCTTTGCTGAACTTCATGAGCGTCTCCTTGGTCCATTTCTCCAGCCTGTCAAGATGCCTTCAAACACCAGCATAGACATCTTGTGTATCAACTTCCCCTCACAGATTCACGTTTCCTTCAGACTTGCTCAGGCTGCACTCTGCCCTGTTGTTTAGGTCAGGAATAATAGTACTGGCCCCAGTGCTGACCCCTGGGTATCCTACCAGTGACTGGCCTCCAGCCAGATTTCAAGCCACTATCACAACGTGCTGAGGCCAGCAGTTCAGCTTCTTTCCAGTCCGTCTCCCTGTCCACTTGTCTAATGAATTGTTTCACCAGTTTGTCTACTCTTGGCCACTTTTTAGACATCAGGATCCCCAGAAAAATCAGGTTCTATCAAATTCTGTTTCTAGGAGGATGAAGCAACTAATCCTTACAGGCTGTAACATGAATACTCATGCATTGGCTGTGCTGAAACAAGATGACTGGTCAGAGTAATCCTGTCAATCTTGCTCCTCTGTCGGAAACAGCACATCACACTGAATAGGGATGAAGAGTAATTAGACCACTGAAGGAAGCCCACTGTGCTTCTGCCCTCAGAGGTTAATATCTCAATGTGACTAAAGGAGAAATCCTGAGCACATTTTCTGAAAAACAACATGACCTTTAAGAGGAAAAGAAAAAAATCTTCTTTTTCTTCTGCTATACAAAACAGAGAGCTTCTGCTTGAAATTACAGTGAATCTGAGCCTTAAGCTAACATCTGGAGCCTTGCACATCTGTAGCTTAACTAAGAATCAGATCATTTTTGTTAACCAACTTACAATACATATGTTTTTGCAACACCGAATAGAAAGATAAAAAATTTTACAGGACTGGCAAAGGTAGGATGGAGACACCAAATGAAAATACGTTTAGTTTGAGTTCATCCATTTACTAATTCTCAAGGTTAACCAAGTCCTTCAATTTTTAGAAACACAGCACCTATTTAATGCTGAGAAATACCTGAACGCCTCATGACAAGTCCAATAAGAAAAGGCTTTTATAGTTCTCCTGCACCTACTGAAGAGCAGAAATAACAGATTTCCCATAAACAAAAGACATGGACACAAACTCCCAGAATCCAAATCCTTCTCATCATTGGTCTTACAGAGGATGAGATACCTCTTCACATGTTTGGAAGCACCACATGCTCACATTTGCTGAGGCATGGAGTCCTGCAGGAACATAGAAATTACTGTGTTCTTCTCTAATTCTGTATAACTCCCATAAATGTCAGTGCTTTGCTCATCCAAGTCCCATTGCACAGCTAAAAATACCAGGAGAAAGTACCAGTATCAAGTGAAGATAAAACTCTGCTCAATCTTGTTTGTGATGGATAATTGTGCCCTTTCTTTCCTTGACATGTGTAACCATTTCATCCATACCCCCTACCTGCAGTAAGAAAACTAAACTTTTTGAATGCATCTCCCCTAAATTCTTAAATCCTTTACTCTCTCATCAAAGACTTGGTCGTGCTTTTTTTTGCTGTGATAATATGATGTGTGCTAATAACTTTCTGATTTGCTGTCACTAGTGTCTCAGCAATTTTTTTTTTCATCATGGAGTTCTCTTTGAAGATTTTTAGTCACTGTCAAGGGTGACCTGCTAGGTCTATTGTTAGTGGTTAATAAATGACTTTTCTTTACATAATTTATAGCAAAAATTAAACTCTAAAGGTTATGCTAGAAGTTACCAATCCTAAAGACCAAGTCTAAAAGTGCAGGTATTAAAAAGGTGAGACGCATGAAGCAGCACAGCTATTCTTGGGCAAGCATTAATAATTAGATATTACTTTGGAGAAAGGGCAATGCTTCATCTGAAGATGAAGTATTATCTTCAATATCTCTTTGTGCAGTTGGTGGAACATTCCCACTGATGGTGCTTCTAATCTCAAAATAAGTTGGCAGGTTTGCCCTTTTCTAGCTGAAATATAGTCTCTTCTGGGAAACCTTTAGCAGCACATCCTGACAACTGTTATGTCCTATTAAAGGTTGTTCACTGATATTTGTAGTATCTTAAATACACACTGCATTATTACAGGTGAATTCTACATTTGCTTAGAGTAAAGATTATGCTGAAAACAAAAGCCAAACAGATTTCTAGGGGCTGCCTTGTTTAGGAAGCAGACTCACTGCTGTGTTAGACTATTGCTGTATTTTATGGAGTCGCTTCAGGAACAGCTGAATCAGCTGGGGATGAAAAACAGGCACTTGTCAGACTCCAGGAGAAATGTGGTCATTTATGATCTCCCGCTCTCTAAGAACAAGAGGGTTCCCCAGACATTTTTTGATAGAAAAGGTAAAAAACAGTAGGACTGACCACTACATCCGAGTGATATTAAAATTATTCTCAAATATTATTTCTCTTTCTCCAGATGTCTTTAGGAAATTCCTCTTTATGTGGCAGAAGTGTTTTTTTGTTTTGGTATAGTTTTGTTTGGTTAAAAAAAACCCAAAAAACCAGCCAAACTGTTGATCACATGAGAAAATACAAGATTTCATTGCTTTTATGAAGAAGGAACATGCACATTAGTCTCATTTAATAGTTGGAAAGATTTACCTTGTCTCCAACCAAGTAATTAAAAAAAAAAATCTGCTTGCTTGCATTAGTGAAGAAAATATACCAGAAACTAATGCACTCATTAAATTATCCCTTTAGGGCTGGCAAAACAGTCCACACTCCATTTTTGTCAAAAAATCTCTCCCAGAACATCTGATGTCAAGACAATTTAGCTTTTATGTTTGTAGTAACTTAAGGTACCCATTTTTTGCTTACCACAGTAGCAAAGGACTGTAACAGTTAAAAAAAAAAAGATAGAAGCAATACCCCAGAAGCTTCAAATACTTTTGAGAACCAGAAGTTAGAGTTTAGTGAAATATTTCCACTAGATGAATTATTGCTGAGAGTGTTACAATATTTGGCTAACAGACAGCATACTGAGAATATCCAACTGTCACAACTCAGAAAAATATATAAGATAAAAACACGTCACATCTTCTTGTGCTTCTTTTAAACTTGTGCACAAGTACCAGGAATGTAACAAAATAATTTTTTCAAGTTATTAAAAATATTCATAAAAACAACTCTGCTGACATCTGTCACACATTCCTGGGACAATAACGCAAGGGTAACTGGAAGGTAATTGCATATAAAGTGCTATAGCATGTAATTGTTTAATCCCTTTTATGTTAATAGCCACATTTAATCATTAAGGATGGTCAAAATGGTTTTGTAAAACAAGTTTTAGCTAACTACAAACTCAATACATATATTCTGAAGACAATGCTTGCATGAAAGGTAAGTAATTTTCCCTTGTATGCAATTGCATATATGGATTTAGGAACAACACCAACCTGTCTCTAGTCTGCCATATTCAGAAAACCTCATTCCATCTATTTCTCTCTGTGAGCCAGCACATCCTGCTGAGGTGTGTATCCTGTGCTCCTGTGGCTCTACAGCAGAAAAGACATCACGGTGCTCAGGAATTCAGCAAGAAAATAGAACAGTGGGGCATTTTCAGCTTGTGATATTCTTAAGTGCTATGCACTCAACTGCAAAATATAAAATCCCATTAGCCCACTTGTTTTGTGAAAAAAACACCCCAACCTGGCACAAGTTTAGCTTGTTTGCTTGCCCATCACAAAAAAGTATTTTCCAATGTTTACTGCAAAAGACACAGCCTTTATTACTACAAGTGATCCAGCCACAGCCTATGAAAATCAGCCAAAAGATTTATTCCTAAGACTTTAGAATTTTACACATGCATAGATTATAGCCAGATTTTAAACAAGGATTAGAACTTCTGACCTTCAAGTATAAACTTATAATACTGGCATTTGTAAATTAATCTTTAAGACTAATTTAATGACGTGAGTTGAACACTTTGTTAACCTCAGCTGAAAAAGTATTCTCTCTATACTTTGCAAGCCCTTTTTTAACCTCCCCATTTCTCTGTATGTCCCTTGCATACAAAACCTGTACTTATTAAATGAACAATCACAGGCAGAAAAATCACAGATATACACTAATACAAGTGGTTTATTTTCATGTGACACTTCAAGGAAATAATTTACTGTGTGGGATCTGAGTCTGTGTGTCCTGAGAATTCCCTCCAAAACAAAGACATGTAAGAAGTCACTTGTATCATGTCTCTGAGAATACAAACACGGTTTCACATCTAAAACTTATTCTACAAAATAAATTAAATTAGATGCTGCCTACGTTATGAAGTAAAATGAACCAACACACCCACACAAGTGACTTCGAGCTGCATGACTATTTTAATAAATAAGAATGGCTTGGTTTTGAAGGGAACGGATTTCTGACAAAATGGAAAAATATTCAGCCTTTGGTCTTCTTTCATTTTATTTACTAGGGTGGAAAAAACAAGGTGGGGAAGAAAGTATGGATAACCAAGTAATTTCACATTTGTGTTTCTTACGAGAAATAAAGAAAATAAATTTCAGAACTTAAAAATCCAAAAAAAATTCTAAAAGTAGATTTTCAATTTTATGTATGACAAGCAGCTGAAACTGATGAAAAATTGACTGAGGCTACTCAAATCCAAAAATCACATGCACAGTCCACACTGAGCTTTAGTTCACAGAAGAAAGAAGAAACAGAAAGTGTTCCAGGACAGTAATTACAGAATAAAATGTAGGTGCTTATATTGTACAGTGTGAATCAGTTTAAAATCCAATTAAATATGTCTCACTTTTCCAAAAAAACATTTTGCAGTAACAATAAGTACAAGGTAATTGAGCCTACGAGAGACAGGCCTACAGTGTGACTATGTATCTCTAAAAGCTTATGAATTGAGAAGATATTTTAAAGGATTTTCTAGGCAGCTGGAAATCAGGAATCTGGTTTTGACAGCTTAATGGGGAAATGGAGAGAAAGCGAGTGCACGTAAAAGGCGGTGTGCAAGAGGGCATGAGAAAGAGTGAGAGTGAGTGAGACAGGATGAGGGGGGAGAGAGCAAGAAGAGGGAGCAAGAGCAAGTGGGAAAGAGCATGAGGGAGAGCAAGGAAGTGCATGAGAGCAGGCAGGAGCCATGGCGAGAGCAACAGTGAGGGCAAGTGTGAGCAAGCAAGCAAGCACATGAGAGCACGTAGGAGAAGGAAACCTTGTCTAAAACGTTCAGTAATGTCACCTATTAATAACAGATGTAAGAAACTGTCTAGTCTCCAGTGAACTGTGTTTTGACCCACTTATTGCAGAAGTCAAACATGACCTAACACAGTGGTGCTGGGAGCACTGAAGTTCAGCTACTAACACTGTGTTTAAATGCAAAATCAATTAGTTGGGTGAAAATCAATTTAAAAAAAAAATCAGCAGAACCCAGGAGGGGCAAGTAAAATCTAATACAGGGTATGGGTTCCTGCTGCACACTGGCACTGTTTGTGTTGCTTCTCTGCCTCCTTCGCAAAGCACAGTGTGCAAGCACTTGTTGATTAAATGACACCATGGACTTATCTAGAGACTAAATGTCTGCCCTGAAACATTTGCACCAACATTCCCTGAAACATTACCATTCCTTTTGTATTTGAAGCTAAATTCACACTCGACTCCATGATAAAGGAAAACACATATGAGCCCTGGACCATTACATGGATCAAATGATGCAAAAGGGTGTAGTCCCCTAGTCTGTTTCCCACTGTCACCTCCCCAGACTCAGGTGGAAATGGGCTCTGCGACAGCTTCTGAGAGCAAGCAAGTAGCTCAGATCCGTATTTTCCACACAGGAAGGAAATTTCTCATATTACATCCAAAATGAAAGAAAAATAAGGAGGGGAAGGAGTAGAGTGGCTCTAGAAACATAGCTAGAAATTAGCTAGCTCCAGTACTTCCAAGAAGTAGTTTGGGTTTTGGTTTCACTGTGGATGAGTTTCTGTACCCTGTTACATACTTTCCTGTCTATGACTTGCAGGTTTGCAAGTTTGATGTCTTTTGGAGCATATCTGTGACCTGAAAGTACACCCTTCCTCTGTGTCCCACACGATGCCTGGAGTCCCACTACTCATTGCCAGAAGACTGTTTTTAATTTTACTTTAAAATCATTTTAGCTCCCTTTCTAAAAGTAAGAACTGAAAATATAAGTAATTACTAATCCAAATGCTGACCACGTTTCCTCTCTTGTAGCTATGTTGCGTAGTATAACATTAAAAAACCAAGCCACACTGAACAGAAGTCTGCTTGCCTAGCATCCTTCCAAGAGTCTGCTTCCCAAACATTTTTCAGCCTTCGGGAAGCAGTAAAACCCTTCTGCCGAAGGCATGGAATAATTCTGAGAGAACTAAGAAAGACTTTTCATAGCTCTAGGATTAATGAGCTTGTCACTATTTGCTCATTATAAAGCAAGCTGAGAACAGTAATGGCTAAAAGTCATTAACTTCTGGCAGCAGCTCAGTGACATATGGGAAGAACTGGTGGCCTCAGCTCACTTCTTAGAGCATGTAACATTTCTCACTTGTCAATCCCAGCAGAAAGCCCACAGTCTGAATGCAGACTGGAGAGCTACTTTCTACACCCCAACTATCACATCTCATGGAATTTGGAAACTACCAGAAGAGCTGCTGTGGCTGCTGGGATCTGTCTTCCCTGAGTTGCACACATCAGTTTCAAATTAGGTAATTTGGCATCTGCTGTGGATACTGACTTCAAGGCTAAGAGATTCTTAAAATAAAGCAACTCCCAAATCACTATATTTCTTTAACAGCCACAGGAACATATTCAAATGCACTTACTGCTCATTCACAGTCTTTGTCTTAAATCATGGCTCTTCACTTCTCTCTCTTCTATTTTGAAGAGCTGAATAAAACCTCACAGCATTATTTTTAATCATAACTGTACCTGCAAACAAGTGGGAATTTACAGCACTTGGGATTTACCAAGAAGTTCTAACACACAACAGCCTTGAACCACTTCTAAAAAAAAACCATGCAGACAACTGGAGAAGTTTATATTGGTTAGTTTGAGGGGTTTTTTCAGGCATAGGAATATGCATTCAAAAACACAGTAGTTTGAACAGAAAACTTGTAGTTCGATCAATGGTTTGATTCATCCAGTGCTGAAGTACATTTGTCCCTTCAGAGTGAGCAGGAACACTGTCAGACCAGTGGCAGCCTGTGAGTTGACAGGTGCAAAATATAGAGAGATAGAGAGGAACACCCACACCAGAAATGCTGACAAGCTTTTGGGTATGTAATTTTTTCTTCCAGTAAGCATTGAGACAAGCAAGGTCTTGAGGATCTTTGCAAAAGCCACTTTTGTATTATTTAGGTAGCAGTGGTCAAATCCAGAATCCAAGTTACAAAGTCCTAGTGCAATTCCCATTTACACACAAAAGTCAACCCTATGAGTCGTCTTTCTTTTAGGAACAGATAAATCAAAAGTTTCATGGTGACATATTGTAAGAAACTAGTCTGGCCACCAGCTTCAGCCAGTTTTTCAAAACAGCATTAAGTTGTCCTGCCTTATACTCTACCATGATGTTGTTTACATGTCTGCGTTTATCCCAAGTAGGAATAAAATCTAAACCCCTAAACCCAAGCAACCTAACCCAGCCTCTTTGCCTTAAGGTGTGCAGTTGCTTTCCCTCAACACTTCTTCTCTAAATAGCTATTCCACTTCAAGAATCAAAACAGCCACTGACAGAAATTGCCACAACATTTTGGTCATATTGTTTCTGTTGAACTCAAGTCAAGACCTTATGAACAAAAATACATGGTTTCTTTGCTTTTTCTTCACTATGAAATACTTAGTATGGAAAGCATGTTTTACTTCCATTGCTGTTCATTAACGCCAAATCTTTTAACCACTGAGTAATTCACTGCTGCTTACACTGACAGATAGCAAGCCTGACATACACAGCTTTGTTTCTGCGTGGTTTAATACATGGCAACTGAAAATCCTGTACTCAGTCCAAGTAGTGCAGTGTGAAATCAGGACAACTATTTTTCTAGAAATTCAGAACCCACTGCTGAAACTTTAGGGCCATGTTATTGTTCAGATATCAGAGAAGATATTTAGACATAATGCACTTTTACCAGCAAAACCCTATGTTCCTACAACTTTGTGTTATAAGAAAAGGTCAGCTGTATTTTAAAAGTAGAAATGTAAAAAAACTAGAAGGCAAAGTAGTGGACAAACTTTAAGCCAGGGACTTAAAGCTGAAGTTTCTATTTCATTCTGCTAACTGTAGTAAATACTGAGTAAAGGAAGTCAGTAGATCCAGAGCATCTAGACATGGCAAAGCAGTAGCTTAAGTGGCACGCTGAAAGTATGAGAGGAGCCTGAGATAGGACGAGCAGCCTCAAAGGACAAGAGCTGGAGTTTCAACAACAGAAACAGACCTTAGTGCTGCCTCAGAAACTGGAAAGGCAAGAGCAATGCCACATTTAATTAAAAGCTAATTGGAAAATCATGCTGATCACCACAAATATTGTGTTGATTTGATAGGACTTAAGACCATGACATGAGCTGCAGATGTTCACAGGCACAATTACAGAAATACAAGTTTGCTGTTAGAAAACAAAATCAAACCCACACTTAAAGCTGTTCTATAAAGTAAATACGCTTAAAAAAGGCAAGCATAACAGCTCACTTAAACCACCAACTAGTCATAAACGCTTCCCCTGTACAATGATGAGAATATAATTATACCTTTTGCTATGTTTTGTAGAGAGCTTATTTGTCTTTTTAATTTATGACAAAGATTTTCTCATTTTCAGGTAAACTATAAGGCATAAAAATAAAAATCTAAAAATTGCATTTAACTCTAAGGCCTCCCCCTGGGAGGGAATTGAGAAATAATTTCCCACTAATAGATCATGCTCAGTGTCTTGATAGACTTCTGGAGAAGTATTTTTAAATACACGTTTCATAACCAAACTGCAAGAAGGTAATCCTAATGAAGGCTTTGCAAGAGCTTTGAAACGTCTGTCTGTGTGTATGTGTATATATAAATGTGAACTTCCTGATATTTTAGAGAAGTGCCACTCCATCCCTTCTCAAAAATGTCAAGAACTTTCACTGAATTTTGAAATTCTCTTTCCAGTGGAGAAAGACCAAAATACCTGCAAGACCTGTTAGAATATCACACACTAGGACTCACACCATCCCCACCAACTGCACGGCAGATAACTAAGTCACACAGATGAGGGGCAGCTACTCCTGAGGAGAGGAGAGTAATTAAAAAGTTAATTTCTACACTGGCAAAATGCAACAAAAAACAACCATTCTGCCAAATTATTCGGAATTGTAGAAACACAATTGTTTCAGCAACTGTCTTTTAATCTCACACAGATCCAGCTGTGGCTTTATTCTAACATTTTTCGAAGACGGTTGCCAACAGTGAAGGATACCAAACCTCAAAGTTCTCCAATTCACCAAAAGGTGATTGCAATCTGTAACCAGAAATAAATGAGCAATTAAAACTGAGAACTACTTTGAAGCTAATAAAAACCTTAATAATAGCAGTAAGATAGGTCCAAAACTTCGGTAAAGGAAAACAAAAGAGAAAAATAAATTATTTCCTGTTGCTTGATTTTGTTTACTCATAGCTTTAGGCTTGGTGTCCTTAAGTTGTGCCTGCACCCATCAGATGGAGAACCTTGTTTTTAAATGAGACCTGAGACCCCTGATGTACCTAACTGAGACCAAAGGCAAATATATTCAACACTTCAATTCATGACAAAAACTGTCAGTGAGTCACTGACAGTGCTCATGTCAAAAGTCAACCCAGGCAACATTTAATACCCCACAGGATTTCATAAAATCCAACAGAACCCAACTTTGAATCACAGTTACTGATCTAATTGGAGGCCTGATTATATCATTGTTCTGTGCTTCACATTTATTGCTCAAAAAATAGTAAAACTTACCTTTGTCCTCAATATACTGCTACATGCAAGTACTGTAACTGCTTCCTTTAGAGTGCAATACTAAAATACATTATAATACCTTTGGGGCATAAATCTCTAATGGAGAAACCTATTAAGATTAAACAGAAGCCAGTAAGGGCAGCATGAAGTAGACTTTATTACATTTTTAGACAAATCAAGGAGTTAGTGTTAAGACAGCAGACCTGTTCTTCCCAGTCTAGTGAGAAGAACATTATTAGCTCATACTCTCAGTTTTAAAGTATCCTCTGAGACACTCTACCTCTAAAGATGAACAATTATCAAAAGGGATTCATTTGCAACTCAAAATGGTCTCATTCTCTTCACGTTGCTCAGAATGCTTTATAAAACAGTATTAAAGGAAATAAGAGTATTTTAATGATTAAAATTAGTAGTCTGCACTAAAATAATTTACATTTTGTTATGAAAAAAATCCTAGAATAAAAGAGAAATTGTTCAAACTCTGGAAAATACTCCCTTTATACAGTGAATCTTGAAAAAGTTAAGCTAATTTCATTACACTATCTTTCTGCAGATGTTTATTTTTATCCATGAATCAACGTGTTATAGGGCTTAATCGTGACCCTCCACTAAAGAATGTGGTAGAATTGATTTACAGGTTATCAAGGGACAACACCTTTCCCTCTCACCTGCCCTCAGATTTTCTATGGGTGAAGTCCAGGTTATGACTATATAGGAGAATGTGATATGGAGACAAATTAAATTCCAGTCAATACATGTCGTGTGAGCTTCCAATAAGCATCACACACAGGACAGGGCAACATTAGTTATTGAGTAGTTAGCTAAAACACATAATTTTATTTGAGTCATGACACCTTTAGTACCAAGACCAAAAAGTATTTTTCATTTAATTAAAAAAAAGCTCAGGACTTAAATGAAATTCACAAAACAGGAATGTTTTTCATCATCATGTTCTCTATAGTCAAAATTTAATTTCCAACAGAAAATCTGCCAGCCAAAAATTCCCATTTGCTCAAGTTGCTGGTAATGCATTCAAAACCACACACCCAGTAAGACCCCCCATCCTGGGAGCCAACAGATACTTTTTCCTGTGATGTGCCATCTACTTCTAAATAAATTAAGTTTCAAGAGAGATTCACTACCCATATTTACAAAGGGAAGGAAGATGAAAAAAGAAAAAAAATTGAGCCAGCCTCTCTAATTCTTCTCTTGGGCCATCTATTTCCTTAGACAATGACACCTAGTCACTGAGAAAATTAGAGCCCATGCTGAAGGATCCCGGATTTTTTCCCACAGCTCCAGAGGGGAGTCCACGATAACAACTTCAGTTGGAAGACCCTGTCCACTTCTCATCAGATCTGAATTTTTTTGCCAAATAGGTATGGGATGCTATTGATGATCCTACAGAAACCTAACAGAGTTGTGAATGCCTTGATAAAAGCATTTCCTATTTTGGGTTTATTCTATCACTCTAGATAGAGAGGAGCACTCAGGAAATTACATGAGTTAATCAAAGCCAGTATACTTTTATTTTACTCCTGACTTTAATTTGAAACCCTGCATAAAAATTTATTACAAAGATGAAACCTAAATGAGTGCTTCCTGCCAGACACACAAAAAACAGCCCAGTGGCAAGTATTTCCAGCTGCACCACAGTTTTGCCAGAATGTATCCATCTTGAGAGCTTGCCACAACACAAACAGCTCTAGTTGAAGAACTTCATTCACAGGAAGTCTTTAAAACATGTTGCCTTGATGCTTTTTTCTTCCTCTTTCCTTCCACTATTTCCCCTCTTCCCACCAAGATGCAGAGTCGCTCCTGCCCTTGGGCACGTCAGAGGTTTGGTAATGAGTGAGCCACTCTTGTCACATTATTACCCTGGCTTTCAAACACAGCAAACTTACAAGTGGCAGCACATTAGAACTGAAAATTTATAGGTCCAAGAAATTATAGTTTAAGTTGCTATTCATCAACATAATTGGATGCTAATAATAGGGTGTACAGTGCTGGCATGCATATCAGGTACACATACTATACATTTATTAAGTATAACTCATTCCACCGAAGTTCTAATAAGGGCTGCTTAATTCCAGCTTAAATCAAATGTCAGAGGAGCCAGAAACCCAAGAAAAGACTGTTTTTCACAGGTGGCATTTTGTGAATAAGTCAGACAGAGCTTTTTTAGTGTTAAATGTGATTATACTGGGCTTTATCTCTGCCGACACACCTTCTCTTCCCCATTTGCAGTTATTATTCTTGCAACTCGCAACTGAAAATGAATGGAACTCAATGTTATGTTCTGAGTGCTTGTTCTAGTGATGGTTCTTCATTGTATGATTACCTTTAATGGATATATAATATTTGGTTTGAAGCAGGTGGTGAAAAAGGTAATCTGGAGGTTTTCAAGCACATTTTTGAGATATTTTTGAACTACACATCATGTGAGATTTTTGGCTGCCTATGAACAAGCTGATACACACTTTTGAGCCATTATGCTAAATGCCATGATCATGCTAAGCACTCATTCCTTTGACAGAAAGTTCTGCCATTGGTACAAGATTTAAAAAGTAAGGGAAACAAATAACAGCTCATAATATTTGCTGATCTTTAGCTGTCATCCACCATCACTGTCAGTCACAATCTCAATGCAAACTGGTACAAAGTCATACTCTTAAAAAGGAAGTAAATTTAGCGATCGCGGAATTACTGCATCCTATCCCCTGGAGAAGATAATTTCAACCCTTTTCTTTGGCACATCCTATGCAGAAAATAGAACTGGATATGGTAAAACACAAAAGTACCAAGAAAGACCCAAAATATAGCAACCTTTACATCACCTGCTTCGAAGGACAAGTTTTGCATCTTTGGTGGTAAAATTAGCACATTCAGATGACATTCTGATTATCTTCACAAAAAGCCTGGCTTCTAACACTAATTTATTTCATAAATTTGGAAACTCGTCTTCTGAATGAGCAAATTTAGAATACTCCCTTATCACCATCAATTTCTCATGTAGCATGACCAGCCACCAAAATGGTTGCTTAGAAGCAGCAATATACACTAAAATAATCAAAAACCCCAAAGGTAAGCATATCTATTCCTGTTAAAAACCCAGTAAATATCTGAAGCATCCCCAAAGAAAATCCCTTTATATAACTATACCCTCAGACTTCAGTTTGCTCTGAAAAGAATATACCCTCTGTACAACCAGGAGGATGATTACACAGCAGGGCACCCATCTGAGGAATTAAGTAATATTTTGAAAGAGACACTAAAATACTGTGTAAGAACTTCAGTAAAAGCCTCTAGTCCCACCCTGAATTTTCTGTGTCTTAATCTGAACAAACCAGAGTAAAGTCATTCAGACAAAAATGTCTACTTGCCCATGAGGGAACAAAAACAATCCCTCCATTTCCTGGTCTTTCATTCCTGAGTGATAA
Source organism: Melanocharis versteri (assembly GCA_013397845.1). Taxonomy (NCBI): domain Eukaryota; kingdom Metazoa; phylum Chordata; class Aves; order Passeriformes; family Melanocharitidae; genus Melanocharis; species Melanocharis versteri. The sequence continues at coordinate 80,211 of VZTG01007682.1, forward strand.
ATCACAGCTCTACTGGGTATTTAAAACCAGAGCTTTATCCTTCCCATATAGACAACCACTTCTTCTCCTTTCCCAACAACTCTGCTCTACAGGTATAAAACACTACTCTGTTTCAATGAATCCCACTGCCTTCCCAGTGGAAGTCATATTGTTCCTAACATGTATTGGGTTTTGGAGCTTGCTCCTACCTTTTCCGATTTGACGAGCAGCCTGTGCACCTGATAGCTTGTATGTTGTTTCCAAAGTAGGTTAAGTCTGTCATATTTAAAAGTGATCAGCTCTAACTTCATAGCTTTTCTGTGTCATTGTCCTTAAATCACCATGAGTTCAACAAAGCTTCCACTATAAACCTGACACAGGACATCCAACACGGAAGATCAGCTTTTTGCTGTGGTAAAAAACATGTACACAGGACAAATTCTCTTACATATTAGACACAGAAAGCATCAAAATTTAGTATAATGATTTTTATAATAAGCGGAAGATGGATTTAGCAAAAACGTTTTTCATTGGTAAGCAAACACTACTCACATAAAGTATCCCTAATATTTTTTGGTCGTTTTTGCTCATTTATTTTTAAAAAGTTAGATTTCTATCCTACTTTATTAAAATCAGACTATTACATAAATGCACACTGTTACATGAATAATTCCTGCATGTTAGCATTTGTAAGTCATGTCATTGTGTTCACCGGGATGCAAGTCTACGAGGTCTGCATTTTGGCATATAATTTGTCTTGGGGAGAACTGATACAAAAGCTAATGAAAAATTATGCCCATTTTGCAATCATAGTAGTTGTAAATACACACTGAGCAATCCTAGCAGGAGTTTAACAGAGCCAAGGAACAAGCCAAGGAACATGAAAAATGGCATATTGGTAACTCTATGTGGCATCTTTATAATTAAGTGCCACACTGATTAAAAGTCTAAACCATCAATTAAAAATTAATGAACTTCCCGTAAAAAAGCAAGTGGGGTTCTGACAATCTTGGGGAATGTGTGCTTTTTCATCAATATGCGTTTTGACAGCTGTTGCACAGTAGTTAACTATCATGATATTCATGGACCAAAGTGATTCTCCAAATGGCCGTGGCACAACTGATAACAATGTGCCACCAAACATCCAATACATAGCTTTTCCTTGATGGCTCTACACATTTTATGTACTCCAGATTCTTTTAAAGTAACTCTGAAAACTGTTTGTACAGCCTGCAACATGTCTACAATGGTTTTCATGCACACATTAGATTTTTTTTTCCCTCCTGGTAATCTCACAGTTTGCAAATCTGGAAAATCCTGCTGACTGTCAGCATTACACATGAGGTTTTAGACTTGGCTCCAAAACCAGCACTAAAACCTTTCCCAGATATTTCTGTGTTTCACAGCCTTCTGTAATCAATCATATGCTTTATGAAGCAGAGAAAAGAAAAATAATCAGAAAGTCTTTAAGGCTCTAATCAACACAAGGAGTTAGTTCCAAGACCTGAGTCTGACACAGAAACAAAACATCAGTGTAGCAGGTGCTGGGAAAACTTGGGGTTTTTTGGTTTTCGTTTGTTGTAGGGTTTTGGGTTTGGTTTTTTTTTTTCTGCTTTGTTTTTTCTTTCTTTTTTAATACTTAAGTTGCTAAAGAACTTTAAAACTACAAACAAAATATGCATAATGCATGAGGGAACTTCCAAGTAGCAGTAAGAAACAGGCTGTATGACAGGCAATCCAATGGCACCATGGCACTGCACCTTAGGTAGAAGAGAATTTAGTGTTGAGAACACACCTAGAATCCAGAATATGCTGTTGGGAAAAAATAAACTGGGCTGCAAACATGCCAGGCCTGTCATCTCGTGATTACTCTTCCATCATCCAGGAAGCTAAAAAACCCCAGAACCAACCAACCAACCAGAGGCAGATGTGATAACTTGTTTCCAAGTCTCCTGTCTGAAAAGGGTGCAGATAATGATGTGTAGATACTCCTTGAGAACAAACATGAGGCTCAGTGGAGCTGCAGGATGCCCCTGGGCTCTTGGGATCACAGCAGGGTTGGGACAGCCCAGTCCTGCCCAGGAGCTCAGCTGTGCTCTGCTGCACAGCCTGGGAGGGTGAGGGCAGGACAGCTGCAAAGCCATGAAGCCAAGCCAAGGGAATTGCCTGCCCATTTACATCCAAGGCACCTTACCAAATTCAGCCTCCTGGCTCTCAGTGATCTAGCTTTAAGCAAAAATCCTAAGGAATGAAAAATCAGCTATTACGAGTTTCAAAGAGAAGCTTCTTATAAGTCAAGGAGAGACACAGAACTAGGTAAACACAAACATGACACCTCCAGTTCCCTACAGCCAGATAAAAAGAACATTTTTAAGGACTATGGTTGCCTCCAGAAGTATTTTGTCTTGTGGTGCTTAGCGAATCAAATGGAGAGTACTGATACCTCTTTAATATTTAAGTGACTGAACAGAATTAACTACCTTAAGTTTTCATAAACACCTGATGAGAAGACAAAAAAAGCTGATGCCTTGTTGTGCTACCTAAAAACAGAGGCCAGACAAAATTAAGGGAATAAAAAGCAGTTATATTTATTGAAGAGCCTTCAGGTACATTTCAGGCAGACGAAGCCCCCCCAGAGGCTGCACCTAAAATGGACAACCAGTCACGGGTTTTCACACTTTTACAGATTTTGTCCATTTGCATATTGGGGCATAATCTTCCAATTACAGTTTCAGGTAATGAAGTCACTTATCCCAAGTTTGCTCCCCACCAGCTGACTTTTGTTTACATCTCTTGGAGCCTGAGACAGTAGGTGTCCTCCATTCCCATGCCTAGAGAGGAACTGTTTAGTCTGACTAAAAATGGGAAAGCAGTAGCTAACACTCCATATGGAGTTTAGAGTTATACGCTAAAGAATTGCAGGATTACAAATACATGAAAAATATAAAAGCTAAAATCCTAGGCCATCAAAGCTATTGCAGAAAACAACTGGACCTCAATAAAACTACATTAAACTCAATAAACTTGTTAAGGTTCAACCAGACCAGAGTTTAACAGACCTGTGAGGAAAACAAATATGATTCTATCTCTGTTAGGTCAGTTTAGCAATACTCGCTTTATCAGCTCCATTTTTTTGAAATAATGCTTTGGTCCAGAGCAGAGTGATTCCAAATCTGGCTCACAGAAGCCACTGAAATTTTGAAACTATTTGGAAGTCTAAGAGCTTTGTCACATGCCTAAATATTACCCACAGTTACCTCTGTAAGACTTCTCATGCAGCCAATTCACAGTTGCAGTTCTCCCTCCTCAAATTTCCATTGTGTGCCAGCAAAAACCTCAGGGAGACATATTCCCTGACAGAGCCCATTACCCCAGAGAACAGCAGACCCATCTAGCACAAAAAAACACCTCTGCTCTCTGACCTGTAGGTCAGATGAAATGGAAAAAGTGTTCGTACACTGGCAAAGAGAAACCTGGTGCAGAGTTTCAAACTTAGTGCTTTAGAGGTGCACCTGTGACAGCTGTCACACAAATAATCCTACAAGAAGAGTTTTACATTCAGAACTGCTATCAAGAGGGAACTTAAACTGCCAGGGACACATAGTATGTTTTATTTGAAGAATTTTGTGTTTCATTGTTTTTGGGAACTTATAGCCCAGAGGGCCATTAGCTGCAGCCAACTAAAGTGTATTAGATGCTACTAAACATCCATTCCCTACAGGCTTAATTGCAAAATGCCATCAACCCTCTTCTGCAGGGATTCCTCTTCTGTGGAGAAAATGGCATGCCTATTTTGGATCCCTCATCTGCTTTAAAAATTCCCTCCCTCATTCACCCTTAATTTTTTCCCCTCTTGATCCTTAGGACTTGGTTTGATAGAGAAGTTTTTCAGCTCATGGCACCCTCTCTGTTATAGTTTTTTTGAAAGCAGACAACTCTCGTGAACAGATAATCAAATTGTCTTCATTCCACATTGCTTCCTGCTGGGGTGCGTCCCACCCCCCACGTTCTTGTTTCCATAACCCCCCTGTTCCCGCCACACAGGGACGGTGTCCCCGCCCCCACTCCCCGGTATATATNTTCTCTCCGGGAGAGAGAACGCAACAGCTTCCCTTAACAGTCATCTTGTCAGAAGCTGCATCTTTGGGTCACAATAGGCCACAAGCCCAGAAAACAATTAGGTTTTTGAAATTATTCAGCGGAGTGCTAATTTGATTAAACCAGTACTGTCTGGATCCTTTAGCATCCGGGTTACTGATCAAAACTATGATTACTATCCAAACATGCCTTTTAAACAAACAATTTACATTGGAAACCAAGTGGGAAAGTTTGCTTTCCTGTAATAATGATATTTCACATAGAACTGAACCATACATTACATTTTATCTTTCTAATAAATATATTGAAAGGAGAGCTGAACTGTACAGGAAAGGACTGTTTAACAACAAATATTTTCTACAAAAAGCGTTAGTGGATCTCTGGTAAAAGCTTTGATTTCAATAGTCAGCAGACAAGTTGGCAAAATAGGACAGGGGAAGCAGATCACAGAATGGCTGGTTCACTTCTCCATCCCGGTGCTCAGCCCTGCTGCTGTGGTTCTGGAAACACGACAGCTGGAGGCACTCATATGACACTTTGGGTACCTTATTCTGTGGTTGGAAATCAGGCACAATATACACAGCTACCAAATAATTTGAGGGATTTTAGATGACCCAAGTGTACCTGTGTGTCAACATGGTTGATGCTCTTTGCTCTGCAACAACCAAGAGTAATATGTGCAGGCAGGCTGTCACACAAATACGACTTAAAATTACTGAACAAAATACTTAGCTCAGTGTTAAAATAATCACAGTTCAGAAGAGCCTCCATTAAGACTGAATTACTTGGAGTCTTCTCAATTTACCATGTAATTACTCACATTTTAAGATTACATCATCTCATTTAGACACATTCTCCCTTCTAATTCTTTGGGTTCTAACTCTCGACATCAAGTCTGTCAATGCTCATGATAATTCACAATAAAAATACAGTGACATTTCAAAAATCTGAAAACACTACTGCGTGTACACTATCTGTTATGCTGATAAAATAGACACTTTCATTCTGAAGTGCAGACATTTTGACATCTTTTAGTAGAACTAAAGAGCAATGCTACGAAAAATTAGTCTCCCTTACGATGTTGAAGGTAGGAATTTATCCTTTACTGAAAAATTCCTTGTGAAGTTCTTAAAAGATCAGATGTTACTATGGATAAAAGATCTTGACTGAGAAACAAAAGCAGTAAATAAACAAGGAATCTAAACTTCTGGGATTTTTTAATCAAAACACAATCTTACCAGCAGTTACAGAATTTATCCAGCTACAATATGTTTACATCAGACCAAACAAAAGTTATTAAGAGAAATATCATTATTTAATCAAATCTGAATTCTAAACAAATTATAGAATGTGTTTAAGACCAATGCAAAAGAACTGGTTCATCCCTGTTAAAATAGAATCGTTTTAAATTCTGTGTTTCAGTTTTATTTTAAAACATGTCAGTAGCCCATATGAAACACATGAGAAAGTTTACTCATCCTCTGTGGAACAGGAGACAGTCCATCACACATGGTATTTTTACCCTTGTGACAAGCCTTAGCAGAAAAGAGACTGAAACAACATCCTTATTCTCAGAGGCAGTCTCTCCAGAGTAAAAAAAAAAAAAAAAAGTGGAAGAAACATGGTAGAAGTTTAGACTTACTGCATGCACACTGGAAAATATTGTGTTCTGTAGCAATTGGCCAGGGACTCTTCACTGCTGCTTTGCCAGAAACACACCACCACTGTGGAAGAATTTGGGGTAGAAGGCAGCTGTGCAGCAAATTTATTTTAACCTGACCTTTATCAGACTTAAAACATGGAGGTGTGTGCTCCAAAATACTGCAGCTCCTAGGATGAAGTGCCTGATCAACCTAAATTAATGAAAGCTCAGTGATTCAGAGTTGTATAAAACGCCCACTAAGGGTCAGTGCCCACTGACTCTGGAAAAATGAGAAGTATGAGGGACCATAAGAGGCACTCCCACAAAAGCTGAGCAAAGTGGCACAGGTGCCCGGACTGGCCCAGCTTTAAGCAGCTTCCTGTCAGCAGCAGATATTTCAGGCTTGTTATGCAGCTAAGATAAACATTTCCAGGAGATCGTTCAAAATTTCAGAAATATTGATTTACCCTCCCAAGATGCTTCATTCTCTGCATTATCAGAGAATAAAGACTAAGGAATCTATGATCCTAAAATTTCTGCAGTAGGAGGTAAAGTTAGCATGATCAGGATTCAGCTAAAAACATAGTATTTATATAATTCTAATCTGCAAGAAAATACCGATTATATTGGTAAGCTGTCATGTGGCAGCTACTGAATTTTTTTAAAACCTGAATGATTCACGCAGTCATGTTAAAATAGCAATGCAAGAAGCAATTCATGTTATCACTGACCATGGCACAGACCAATAAAGAAAAATGAAAGAGTATTTGTGACCAAAAGCAGCAGAGACATGTAAAATTAGGAGTGAAAATTAAAACATGCACTCTTTCTCCACTGAGGAAAGAAACAATTTTATGTTTTCCCAGTTCTCAAAGACCAATTAAATGTTTGTACTGCACCAAAAGAACTAGGGAATAAAGATAAGAAAGAGAGGAAAAGAAAAAGAGAGAAAGAATAGAATGGGCACTTTCAAGAAATATGCTTAATATTCATTTTTAATGGTAAAAGGCATTAGTCATAGGCATTTTCCCATATTAATCTATGAATATTAGAAACCATAGAATTAAATACTTACAGAAAAAGTAAAGGAAGATAAGGTGTTAAAAGAGAAGTCTTGGATTTACTTTAATTCATAAAAATATTACCACATGGGTAATGTTGCACTATGGAATCTGGCTGATGTAGTGTTTAAGTGCTTTCCAGATCAAGGCACTTAAAACCTCATTCATAAAAATTAAAACTGAAATTTGACTAAAATTATGCATTTTAGTCATCAATTGATGCAATAGTAGTATATGATATGTACATACCAATTTCAACGTTTCAACTTTGAAAGGTCTGCATAAAGAGTAATAGTATATTTCGTCTCTGGAGAAATGTATTACTCCAGCATAAAGGAGAAAAAATACAGAAACAGATGAAAAAAAAAAACCAAAACATTTCTCACTCCTGAGCTCTGTCCAGCCTAGAACCTCATGCTGCTTCATAAAAATTTGTGATGAGAGGTACGAGAAATGGAACATTTTTTTGTTCAAGTCAAAGGATTCACAGATCAGAAGCACAGTGTGTTGGCTCATGATTTTTGACAGCTTGTCAGTGGTGGCAGCAGAAGTCGCTGTATCCAGCTGCTTCCCCCAGCCCAGCCCAGCGTAGCACGCCTGGGTAATGCAGCAGTCCCTGCGGCGCAGCCACTGCTGTGCCAACACATTTCATAGCTGGGTGCTGTTAGCTTCAAATGCCATCTATTTCAACCAGGATGTGAACTCAACAGACGAGGAGACACTGACAATCTGTCCTGCTACTAGGCAGTAAAACTCCACCAATGATGGGCAGATGGCACTCACAAGAGCCTCAGCTCCTCCTTGGGACCGCATCACAAATCAGATACATTTCAGATCACAGTGAAATCTTGTGGACTAGAAACATTAGGCACCTGGGTTGCAGGATAAGAAATTTAAAAAGCCAAAAATATTGCTGTATGTGTGGATTTGTTTTCACTTATCTTAAAAATCTTAAAATACTGAGTGGTGTGGTGAAGGAGGAGCAATAATGAATGTGTTTATGTCCTAGAGATTCCTGGAAATATGCAGTGTTTGACAACATCCAGCCTGTAAGGTACCTGTGAAATAAATATTTCTTCAAATATTCCAAGCATATTAGCAGCTTCAACTCATTCCTCTAACTTCCGTAGCTCCCTGTACAAAACACGTTACTAAAGGACACCTGAAAGCAGCGGCTGGATTGAACAACAGAAGATGCAGTTTCTCCCTACTCAGTCGTACTTGGGTTTAGCTGGAGATTCTCAGCGCTTGCACAACATGGTGTGGGAAAAGGTCACAGCATGTACAGCTTTCAGGGCTCCTGTGTGACAGGACTACTCAGCTTTTATCGATGAAGGATACATATTGGCCTACCAGGATCACCTTAGGTTTTATTCCATGAGTTATATGCTTGAGGTAAACAAGAAAGCTGATTTTGAGAGGCAAGTCAGTGGTTGCAAATCCTTTTCCTACACAAACCCAAGATGATTTAATTGAACTCTGCCTGCTGCTACACGATTTCCAGACATATTGAACAGCAGTCTGGGTTTTCCAGACCATTGTTTGCTCTTTTTTCCATTATGTACATCTCTCTGAAGTTCCTTGCAGCCATATGGGCTCATGTAAAAATACCAAAGTCACCAACAACAGCTTTAGTTATAAATAGTCCTAGGAGAAAGTAATCTAAGTTTCAGGATGAGCAGGTGTTAAAATTACATGCATCTGGGAAAAATCAGCATTCTCTAACACCCTCTGATAAGGCTGGCATGCACATTAGCAAAAACTCACTACAGCTCCTTTGGCACATTTAATTTAATTTAGCATTAACAAAACTATGGAATCCGAAAAAAAGGGCAAAACCCCCCATAAGCCTAAGAACAGCTTCCCCATTCCTCTTGAGATGCATATACTACCATTTTCCCCTAAAACGGTGATCTTTGATAAAGATATCCTTTTATGCTAATATAAAAAGTTATCAGTATTCAGCAGTGGAAGCTCTGGAGAGCTATTTCTAACAGTTTAAAAATAGAATTTAAAAATGTTCCTTTAAACATCACCAAGGGAAATTGCACAGTCAGGAGAGAAATTGCTTACAGTTATGCACAAACCCATGGTACTTAAGAGGAAATAAAGGCCTTCAGTCACAGAGCATCCATTTATGTCCTTGGGAACACTTGGAAAGGAGAAAAAGAACTTGAAGCTAAGAGTCTGCAATGTCTTTTTGAGAGTGGGTTCGAAGGACTTTATGCAAAACAACTCTTCAGATGCAGTAAAAAGAGTATAGACCTGTGGGCAAGGAATGAACAACCGGCAATCAAAGGCCACGTTCTTTGGATGCCCAGGCAGGTCAGGAATCTCATCAGCTGTAGTCATTAAAAGAACAAAATTATTTCCTGAAAGCATCTTTATCTTCTAGACCATAAGAAGCTTCCAGGTAACTGAAGTGACCACAGACCTCTCCTGAGAATCTTTCTCTTCTCTGGGCACTCTCCATCCATCAAGAAGCCGTATAGCATAAAGGTACCGGGACTCATGGCTCAAAGCTCATATCCAGTGGTGAACATTATCTAATAGAGCACTTTTCTACCACCCTGAAAAGTTTTAAAAGGCTCCTTAAGATCCTATGAAGGTGAGAAGCAGAGCATATAGATCAAATCATGATGTGGTGGGTGCTGATACCTGCGGGAACCCTCCGCCTAACTCCCCATCACGAAATCATGAGTACTTATAGACTGCAATGAGCTACGTATAGTAGCATTTTAAGAAAGAAGAGGATAATTCTTTATAAAATAACATTTTGCCTGTATTTCCTAAAAGTGCAGGATAACTGACATTTTCTAGGTCCAAAGTCGAGAGAGATGAAAAATGCTGCTTGCACTCCAAAACCAGGACTCTATGGAAGCAAGCACTGAATCTGGATATCATGGGATTTCCTCCCTCCCCAGCCCCTTCTTTTTATTCCCTACGACCATAGTTCACTGTTTAATGGCATATTACAACAATATATTTTTTCACAAAGCCACTTAAAAGGATTTATTATAGTTCCACAAGATACCACATGTTTATTTCTCTTCTGAAATTATGTTTTCTCTCTGCTAAGCCAAGGGTAATAGCTGCTGAATACTGATTAGGGTTTTCCTTATTTGATTACTGTTAATTAAAGTCAAGCATGTAGTGCATCAGACAGGAGGACTGCAGATCATCGTGACACTTCAAACAGCCTGTTTAACTTCAGCAGAGCCTGCTGGAAGTTTGGGGTCAGAATAAATCTTCAGCAGAGTTGTTTATGCATAGTTGTGTAACATTACACAGCATGGGGTACTGGACCGTTTGGTCAATTAGTTTAAGAGCCTGTCAGTGGCAGCTCATCTCCAGGTTTACCACTGGAAATTGCGATTAACATGAAACAGTTTTCCTTTTTGGTCCAATTTCTCCCACACAAATCATTCTCACAGATGTCTCGCCCAAGAAACCCAGGACCGTGGCCAGTCAGCGTTCACTCACCATCTTCCACTAGAGCCTCCATGGGACGTCTACTGCAACATCAAAGGGCTAGGCTAATCCCAGCTGATCTTGGAAAAAGTCCAGGGTTTCCTGAGGCTTTAGGGCTGTGATTAAAGAATACACCTGTCTGCCCCAGTAATGAGGTCAGACTATCTTTGCCAAAAACTGGCTGCTTTTTTCTGTGACGCACCTCCTGGAGGAACTGTCAGAAGAAGGTGCAAGTACGAAGCAGTCAAACAGGCACCCAGCATCAAGTAACAGTCTCTACAAAGCCACAGCTGTTACAGAACTGCCCTCCCTCCCCCAAATCCCCAATCAACTCCCTCTTCTTCAAATGACATAGACTGCAAATGACATTTGGTGCTGAATTACTTCACATACAAGGCTGGAAGTTGTTGATATTGTCTGGGTTGGCTGAAGGTAGTGTAACCTATACAAGGGTATTTTTGTAACAAAGACAACTTAAAATTTACTTAAACTCCAAAATTAAAAGTAAACACTATCTTCTTCCCCACATACTCAGGGATATAGGCAATTAATAGTTTATCCAAAACTATGCAGAAAGTCCACAATAAAGTTTCTACTTCAGTTTATAATTAAGCAATATCTTTTTCTATGTTCTCAATACTAGACAGTAATTTACCTTAGAGCCTTATCATTTGAGCTTACCAAATTACAGGTGTTAAACAACTAAGCTGGTATCCTCCTCACATCAGCCAACCACAAGATATTAAAAGAGTGAAATTGACTGGAAAGAGAAATAAATTATTTCAATCAAGAAAATAGTTTCTCACACACTACATGCTACTGACTGCATTAGTGGTCTCTTTTTTTACCTCATGTCAGCCTCACTATCTGCTCAGGCCCATCTGCTTGTGCTAATAAGGGTCAAACAATTAAGACATGAAAGTCTTCCCCATATATGTGTCACAGTTATCCAGGAGAATAACTGGTGGTCGTTAGTTACATATAAAATTAACTGCATTGTATGCTGGGCAGAGACAAGATCATCAGATGGTACTGAAAATAACCCCTTTTGTTTTCAAAGGAAAACTGCATTTATTATTTTAAAAAATAGTTAAAAATATATGGGATTAAAGGTGAAGACATACTCTAGAGAAAAGTTTCCATTTCCTAAGTCAGTATATCTTTTGTACACATTTAAAACATCTTCAGCCTGTTCAGAAACTGCAGGAAATTCTTCTGCTAATTTTTTAACCTCAAAAGTCAACAGGTCTTTATAATAATGGTGCAGAAATCCTAAAATCCTGATCTATGCATTGCCAAAGCAAAAGTAAAAAATCCTGTCACTTTTTCTCCTTTCCCACAACTTTTAAAACACTCAGCTGTGGGATAGATACTCTGCTCATTATTCTCACCTTTAGTAAATATTCTATGATTCTGCTCTACTACGGCATCTTCTTAAGTGCATTTTTTGGTTTCCTTTCTGGTTTTGTTAGTTATCAGTTCATTAAAACGCCCTTGATTCTGCCATGCCTGCAATCATAGAGAGTTAATTATGTTATAGGAGACAGTTAAACCCCAATCCACCCACAGGCACAAAGCAAGGGTGAACACAGCCAGACCAGTGTGGTGATTTGCACTTCAGAATAGGAGACGTTCTGAGTGTGAGAAAGAAGGGGATGTTCCTCCTGTCTTATCATTTCCAGTAAGAAGGTGCTGGGGTGAATTGTCTGCCACCATCACCAGAATGCACAGCTTATATAGCTCTACAACCAAAGGCAACTTCAAAGCCAGCAGCTGAAACCACGGAGCATAAACTTTGCTTTATGTGTGTTTTGTTATAGTTTTTTTTCCTACGAATAATTACAATTACATTTTTATGGAAAATGTGCGTGGGGCATTGCCCTAATAATGCAATAAAAAGTCACTGTAAAAGACAGTGGACTTTCAGTAAGCAAAGAAAATTTGAAGGGTAATATATTGGCCCTGTATATCATTTAAAGATATTAGATGTTCCAGTAATGTCAGTATTTAATTTAGAATTAGGGAGAGATGATCCCTCTTTCATCAGATGCCTACTTGACTACACAACTCAAGACTACACAAATACCTAATTGCCATGAATTCAACTTTTCAATGCTTAAATCTCCAATCATGCTTTCACTGCATTTACAACAAGCATATGAAACATTACAGAATTCATTTTAGGGAATTTCTTCAGTCATGTTTTGGTCACCATGAATGTATGACCTGTCAGCATATGGTATTTCCTACATAACTTTGGATGATCGTTTTTACTCCAGTCTTGGGAAGTTCCATGACCAGCAGGTTGAGGTAAAACACATATTTGGGGCAATTGTGGCTTAAGTTTCTTCCATCTTATAATTAATGGCTAGCTTGCCCCCAATCCAGCTAACTGATTTTTGCAGGCTTTCCTTAGAGATGCCAGAAACAGTAGGAGAGCAGGGCAGATGACATGATCCTCGTTAAGTCCATCCTCCCACCCTATTGGCAGCTCCTTCTGCTTCCTGCTTACAAAACTTCTTACTGCCTGCCATAACCCGTGCAGGAAATCTGTCTTAGTGCACATCTACATGGCAAAAACAGTTTTCCTAACGTCTACCTGAAACGTTCCTGCACTTCAGGGCCCTACTAGTGCTGAGCAGACAACACGGAACTCTCAGTATACACCACTGGAGATGTTTGCCTTCTCCTTGGCAACATAACTGTTAGTGCCCTCTCAGCCTGTGAAGCCCCCAAGATCATGCTGCAGGGTCGAACATTCATTTTTCTATGAAGAAATTCCTCCCTCTTGAGTAGCATCTTATATGTTATAGCCCATTTCTCCATTTTGTAGAGATTATTTTCAATGTTGACCTTGTCTTCTGTCACTCTTGCACTCCATCCTAGCTTCAAATCTGAAAACACACAGGCTATTCCATCATCCAGGTCATTAATAAATATGTTGAGTTGTATTAGAGCCTAAGCAGGTGCTTGCAGAATCCCAGTCAGTTCTTTCTTTCATTTTGACAGTTGATCACCAACAGTGCTCTATAGTTTTCAAAACAGCCTTGTTCCCTCCTTATTAATTTCTTCCACATTATGTTTCCCAAGTCTGCTAATGAGACTGTCATATAGGACAGTGTACAAAGCCTGAGCAAAGTCAGGGTCCATGACACCTAGCATTTCTCTTCTAACTACAACACCTCTTATCCTGGGGAGGATTTGAGATGAAAATTAGGTTACTTTGACATAATTTTTTTTTCAAAAACTCCATGGTTAACTGTTAGTCATTTCCCTGTGTTCTTTTCAGGTTTGTTGACTTGAATGTTCTTGGCAAAAGTAACATAATACTGATATTAATAGCAGGATTCATCTCACACTTAATAACAAGCTTCATCCTAAATTCAGTTATTAAAATTTTACAGAATGTGAGAACTGACATCACCCAACTATTAGAGACCATAAACACAGAAATATTCAGTTATCTGTAACTTTTAAATTAGACAAGTGTGAGGGCAAGCAAATAATAAATCTCCAGTGTATTAAACCAGACAAAATTAAATTGGATGAATAATTTCAGTTGTCATAATTACGAATTTAGTGTATTAAGAAAAAACTTAAAGGACACAGTATTAAACACATTGCCAATAGTGCTGAGCCTCTCACTGAAATGTTGTGAATTGAGAAAGGCTCATTGAAAGTGGACTGACAACACTTATGTCCTAACTGTCTTTATTTGGGGCTCACTATTTAAACTTTTATTTACTGCAGGCTTACCCAGGTTTCTGATCACCAGCAATGTCAACTAAAAGCGTCACTATCTGTTTTACTGTATCAGGAGCACTCCACAGAACAGAGACCATGGATCTCAGACGGAGGCCCAGAAAGCCACTACAACATCCTACATGGCTCCGAAAAACTTCCCATTTGTTGTACAAAATGCATGTTTGGGGAACATGATCTGGATCCAGCCTGCAAAGAAGCTCGCTCAGATCACAGCTCTCCTGTGCAGTCCTTTGGAAGTGAACAGCAATAAGGCTGCAGCTGTAAGAACAATTCTGGCAATTTGGTTCCTGATGACCTGTTTCCTAAGAGCCCAACTTGTCAGACCAAGACCAGGCATATCATTTGGTACCACAAGAACCCATCAAATCACAACAGAGGAATGTACATGGCAAATGGAGCTATAGGGTTACATGAAAACTTTCAAATAATGACTCTACTCTTCACATTCCTGACGCTCATTTCAGTCAATGGAAAAATGCAACTTCAACAGGATGAGGAGATTAGCACCAGAGTACTTCCAAAATGTTCTATTGCATTTCTATCAGGAAAAGCTGAGTATGTAAGTGACAACTGCATGTGTCAGTTACAACCAAGGATGTATCCTCAAAGGAACCATCACACTACTAAGACAGCTTGAATTATGCATGAAAGATTGGATTTTAACCAAGTCAATTCGAGGTCCTACACAGCTGAAGTTCTATCCACCAATAATTTTACACTCACACTTTCTCATCTAGAAAGATGCTGAAGAAGAATAAACTGTTTCTGTGAATAATAAAATCCATTAAGTCCCAAAATAAAAATACCACTATGTATAGAAGTAAGCTCTACACTTGACAAGAAAAGTTTTGATTGTTTTGTATATAAATAGAGGGAACGAGAATAGTTGAAAGACACAATCTCAGAAAGAAGACCTGAGGTAGATATTGTAAAAGAAGGCTGTAGGGCTTTGTTTGCTTTTACATTCACAGGCACTCTCACCGTACTTTTAAATATGTTATCAGAACAATTTGTTCCTTTACCTCTGCAGCTTCTATTGTTTCCTCCAGCAGCTATTCTAAAAAAATCTCATGTCTGAAATCTAATCAAGCCTGAAAGTATCCAGCTCGCGGCCTGTGCTTTTATTGCTAGTTAGTCTAAGAAATCAAAGAAAAATGACTACAGTTTTCCCTTAAGATAGTTCTGATCTTGGAGAGTAATGAAAGGTGCTGTAGGAAGGAAGGGAGACATCACACACAGAGACAATGACAATGAAGAAAGATGATGCTAAGGATTAAGCTGAAGTCAAGGACTGAGCTTTGAATTGCTCTCAGTGTGGAATATATGACATTCAATAAGACTGTGTCCAAGAGACACAAAATGGAACCTGAAAAGAGAGTCTGAAGTATTTCAAAAGGAGTGTTGTGATCAAAGATGATAGCGTGTGAGTAGGTTTGGTTCAACCAAAGGCCAGAAATACAACAGAATCCACTCAAAATGCAGGGAAAGATGACAACGGTATTCCTGGAAGATGTAGTGTTGAATAGAGAAAGTACTTCTGTGTTAATGGAACTGAGACTAAAGCTTTGGGAAGGCTAGATGGCCAGAGCTCACTCTCCCAGCCTGATGGCTGCCCCGAGTCATCAAACAGATATTGAATGGCTTCATCATCTACTGCTGCTTGCCTGAAAGTTTGTATGACCAGCGGGGCTTCAAAGTGAATGTTTATTCTAAACTATGCGATACCTACTAATATTAATTCAGAAATAATGAGTGGACAGTAGTCTCACAATCACAAATGGGGGAAACTTGTTTATGAAACAAATAGAACAAGGACCTCTTTGAAATATAATTTAAAAATTCATTAAAAACCTCTTAGTTCCTGGCTTCATCCCTACACAAAAGAGATGCCAGGTATTTACCTATCATTTTCAGGGCTACATCCCTTGAGAGGGAAAACCCAGTCATCCTCACCAATGCTCAACAGTTCTGGAGATTAACACCTCATAGAGATGACAAAAGTCTTGGAGAATTGGGGTGTTCAGCCCTGAGAACAGAAGGCTCTGAGGAGACCTTATGGGGACTTCCAGTACTTGAAGGGGTCCTATAGGAACGATAGGGACAGAATTTTAACAGGGCCTGTTGTGATGAAACATGGGGTGATGGTTTGAAACTGAAGGAAGGTTGATTTAGATGAGTTATAAGGAGGTGATTTCCTACAATGAGAGTGGTGAAACACTGAAACAGATTGCCCAGAGAGGTGGTAGATGCCCCTTTCCTGGTAACATTCATGATCAGGTTGGACAGGGCTCTGATCAACTTGGTCTAGTGGAAGGTCACCCTGCTCATTGCAGGAAATTTGGACTAGATGGCCTTCAAAGGTCCCTTTCAACTCAAACCATTCTATAATTCTGTGATTTCTGTCAGTGATTTTCCTCCATGTATACAGCACCCAAGAGCTGCAAGTGTATTCTCAAGGTTTGTGCTGATCTGCAAGAAGCTCACAGATAAGACAGTCTAATGGTAAGCATCAATTTCCGATGATCAAAATGACTTTGTTAAACAACTTCATCATGGAAATGGGCAGAATCTCCTGCAGACATAAGAAGAAAGCAGAGCTGGATAGGCAGTATTTTCAGTTTGTGGCAGGAGAGGCCTTTGCCTGTGTTGTATTAATCTTCCCAGAAAATAGATTATTTCACAGCATAGATTTTTAAGATTTTTAATTATTTACTTTTTAAGGCTGTGGATTTTACTGCCTGAGCAGCTAAGAGCACAGCATAAACTTTGGCTCGAAGACAATGCAGCCCCTCTCTGAAGAGGTTCCCTCCAAGTTTGGTCAGCAATAAACTCCTCCCCAGGCTCCAACATGGCCTCCCTAAGCTGTAAGCAGATAGATGTTTTCGATACACACTTTGCAAGCCCTGCTGTGAGGGTGCAGAGCAGAGGGGCAGGGCTGCCACGGGGGCTCGTCCAGGCAGAGCATTCCCTGGGCAGGCACAATCCTCGGGGATCCCGAGCTGGTGCCCAGGGAGCCCAGCCAAGGCAGATGGGCTGGGGTCCCTGGCTCTGCTCAGGGCAGGATTAGGGCCACAGCTGAACCACAGGGCTTCCCCGGAGAGGCTGGGCTCTGAAATTAAAGCTTATGGATGGTTCCACAGCCCAACAATTCCTGGCAGCCAAGATTCCAGTGACTGCCTGTCTTGTCACCATGACTAAAAGGAACCATGAACCATTTCAGTCAGACACTGCCAGGTCTTAAACAGCTTATTTTAACCAAAACTCTCTACATTCCTCCTCTTACTAAATTATATTTGGGAGGCAGCTTAAAGCTAAAGAACTGAATTAAAGTAAAATAAAATTCAAGCTTCTCGTCCTCTAAAGCAAAGCAAATTTTTGATGTGGCTGGTAAGCCAAAATTCTGAATTAATTCTGCCTTCATTTAAGCATGAACAGGATCTTTAGGCATGATGACCAGCAGGCAGTGAATGACCCAGCAGCTCCTCCTCCAATTTGGGAAGCTTGCCCCTGACCAATGTATGAAGCCTAAGGCACAGGTCTGAGGGAAACCCAAGTCCTTATCTCCTTATCACATGTTCCTTTTGAGATGTCCTTTCCAGCAAGGTTTACATTGAATCTTTACATTTTTTGTGTATCTTGTAGCATAAAGAGGGAATTAACAAACTTTCCTCTCAAAAGACCTGACATGCTTAAATGCAATTCCCAAAGTCAAAAAGTGACCACGAGTCATCAGAGGTCTGTCTTCACTGACAGCCTTCCCAAGGTTTCCAAATGGATTCTTTAGCCAAAACTTTAAACTGCAAAGTAGCTTTTCAAGTGATAAATAAAAAATATTCACTTATTTAATAGCAATATTAAACAGCTAGATTTATTTATCCTATTTTACAAATCAAGTACCTCATACTGATCTAGAAGCACACTATATCAAATACAGTTCTCAATAAAGAACCCTAAGTTAAGGTACTTCCCTTGATGGCTGATGATAATAAACTGACTTGAAACCTGCATTTTTATCATAACTGCACTCAAGATTGTGACTATTTTTACCATATTATAGCAGGTTATATACAAGTTTTTTCTAAATTGATACCTCCACAAAAACATAAGCAATTAAGCTGTCATTATTCTACTAGACCTTAATTAGCTGTTCACATTAGAAATATCCTGAGATTCCTCTCAGTATAAGGGTCGGTAATTAGTGTAATTAAAATAATGTTTTGATTACATGGCTTCAATCTTTTAGGCCACATAACTGGAAATGGAACACATTTTAAAGTGACTGTCCTTTGGAAAAAAACTCAAATAAACCAAACAGTCTGATGGACTCATTTGTTCTGCACCGTCACACTGGCCCCTCACTCACACAATGTTAGCGTTGCCTGGCAAGCTGCACCCAGCTGCTAAAGAAAGGCAAATCCGGGCCTTGCAGAAAGACCACCTTCTGTGTGGAACAGCTGGCTCACAGCCAAAGATTCCGATAGATCTATTAGATCAGAACAGGAGGGTTTAGCTGCCTTACAGCCTCACCCTGGGAGTTAAAAGCATTGTCATCATTACCTTGCAGAAGGTATTTTACGGTGGGTGAAATGAGCTCCAGCTCCTCACATTTTCATTCTCAGCTACATTCTCCATTCAAAGTTTGGTCCTTAACATAAAATACTCACCATCGCTCTTCCACTTTTATTTTTGTCTTTATCCCCAATTTTACTAAGAAATGCAGCACACTTACAAAAACCAGAAGCAAGAGCAACCTCAGAGGAGAAATATACAACAAAAGGGGAGAGATATGGCATCTTGCATTTCAATCAGTGTTCTTTGCCCTGACTTAAAGCTTGAACAATCCTTGGGAGAGTCATCAAGGCAGAATTTTGTTCCTCCTGAGTTGCCATTTTTCTATTTTAGACTCCTGCCCATGACTACAGAACTGCAAAAGTCTGAATTCTGAGTTGGAGGTGACACATACCTCTTTTCTCCTCTTAATCTGAGAGATGTTTTTCTCTTTTCCACAGCTTCTTGTTTTAATAATGACACTTCAGTCTGTTACATAAAAAAGAGTGCTTGACTAAAACATAAAGGCAAGTGTTAGTAAATTAATCTTCAATATTCAAAAATTGATAGCAATGTGCATATGGAATTCAGCTGTCTTCCTTACTCTGAGTGATAATTCAGCACTGTAAACACAGGTCTTTGAATGTTTACTTGTAGGCTTAACAGAATGCAATAAAAAATAATTTTTTTTTATATATATATCTCCTTAAATCCCTCTACTTTTTAAAGCTCAGAAATTAAGACCAATGAGGGAGAAATTAAGAGTCTCTAATTAAAATTCTTGGAATTTTGAACTTGGAGAAATTTGAATTCAGCCTAAACTCTGTGGAAAAAGCAGATAGCAGTCCTTGGTATCTTGTCTGGTTCAAACCTTAAAATCACAATAGCATTTGTGACAGGTTTTAGCAATCCAGAAGACCAACACTTCCCTCAATGCCCTTCCATGGAATGGACTGCCTTGTTGGAGTAATAGCTTATCTTCAGTTTTAAAAAGTTACCATTAAAACCAGAACAGCCAAAAAATTAATTCCCATTGAAGTTTAAGATGCCATCTAAAATTGATGTAATCTTTCTTTTTCTCCAGTCCGTGAGGCTGGAGAGGTACAGACCAGAGTGGCTCTGATTGAAAGAAAACTTTCTCTCTTTTTCTCATACTAAGGTCTAGGCTAACAGGCATTTTCAGACCTGAAACCTGCCTAGGGAAGTTTTCTTTTAAGATCCCATTCTCTTAATTGTCTCTATCCTGACCCTCAGCACAGTTCTCCCAGCTCTCATCTCTGGCTCCATAAAGCTACAGCTGCAAAATGCCATTATGAGAAAATCAGCATAGAACTGTCAAACACTCTTAAGGATATATTAAGCTATTTCTTCAAAATTTATTTATTTTAATAAAGCAGAATTTGAAAGAGTTTTTATAACTAGAGCACAGCAGCAAAAATTTCTTTCTCAAACTTCTACAATCTAAATCGCTTGAAAAAGCAGTTAATCACGTCAGCCACTTCTCTACTTGCTGGCTATCCAACAATTCTTATTATAGTGTCTTGTCAAATGAGTAAACATCTGAGAGACACTGAATGTTAGTGGTTAAGGACTCAAAAGTTCAGCCATCTGAAAAATCAGAGGGTGCTTTACTGAGGGCAGATTTGCATCCGCCAAATGAGGGGAAGGAGGAGATGCCAATGTCCTCCCTTACACACCTGGCTCAGGTGTAAACTTCCACCTGGGGAAGCACCAGGACATTCACATGTAGGTCTGAAGGTGTTCATCCCTTCTGATGGAACATAGCTGGCTCAGAGAGGCCACTCTCATGCCTTAGAGGGGGTCATAAACCACCAAAGACCCCCTAAGTGACCCCAGACTCATTTCTGGGGCCTTCCAGCAGAGGACTCCCCATGATCCAGAGTGCTGCATCAGACAGTGTAAAACTGTCCCCACAGGGGAGGTAGCTGGGTGTTCCCACGTAAAACTAAGTGTATATTAACCCATTGAACTTTGTGTTTCATGGGCTTCTCCCACCTCTGACAAATAAAGACTGTGAGCATCACTTCAACCAACAGACATCAAAATTGCAGCCATCAGGTCTCGTCACTGGATCCGCAGTGGTGATACATTTCCTCTCTGCTATCTACTCTTATCCTTTCTTTTTCTTTCTTTTCCTTATACCCTTTCTTTTATGCTTTGATATTACTATATTGCTATAGATAATAACAAAAACTGCCACATATCTCCTTTCCTTTGCAACCAACACATATATATATAAGATCACCGATCACTCAGTGTAATTTCATTCTAATCCACCCCAAGTAACCTATTAACAAGAACCTAAGTTACCCTTACCTTCAGAGGCAGCTCATATACAATCTACTACCATTTTTATGCTCCTGTGGTGAATAATAAAATACTGTCATCGAACGCACCGATATCCCCCTAAAATTTGAATTATAGTTCTGGATATCCCAGACTGGGGAGAAGTGAGCAGGAGGAGGCTAGTTTGGTCCTTTGCAAGCACAAAGGCTAGCATAATACTACACTGACAACTCATCTACTATTCTAAAAAAGGAATGATTTATAGTCCATTACACCTACACAATTAGTTCTCCCAGAGGATTGTCTCTAGGATAACTCTAAGAGGCTTAATAGGAAATGGTGGTAGAGATTTTCTGAAGGGAGACCCAATTCCTTTCACAGCTTCTTTAATGAACGACAGGTTACCTGTAGGCAATTGATTCTGCTTCTCCCACAAGTCTGACATTTTTCTCAGCCATGGATAACATGTTCCCTGTATCACTGAACAGAAAGAATGGTCATTGTAGGTACCTGCCTTGAGTAATTTAGCAGTGGCAGTCTGTCAGGCACCTCTGACATATCACGGACAAGTATTTAGTGCAGTTGTTGAGAAACTGGTGTAGCATTACTAAAGGATGTCATATAGCAGGATCCAGGGCCTAAGCAAATCCTTTGAAATGGATGCCAGCTAGTATCCTGAATCTCATCAGTAGGTTTCTCCTGAAAAGGCTTTAGCAAAGACATATCTAACAAAGAAAATTCCTTCCTCATGAAGGAATAATATTACATTTTATTCTGCAACCATTTTCCCTCAGATCTCTGGAAGCTTGAGAGGTGAATACAAAAGTTACAAAAGCAAAACCACCCTGCCAACAATGTCAGCAGAACGAGGTACAATCGCAAAGCAAACAAAAGAAAAACGCAGCACACTTGGTTTTACCACTCAGATTATTTGTCCTTGTGCTACTTGGGCTCAGCTCTCAGATTCCAGAACTAACCCAGGTATCTGTATATTTTAGGTGAACTGAAGCTGGCCAGGGTTCAGCATAGTGGCCTTTCAGGTAATATTTGACTTTGTGGATTTTTCTACCAGCAAGACTTGCCTTTCCTATAGATGAGACATACCTCATGTCTTTTTTCTCCATGCCTCAGACACTGATGTTTTCATGCCTGCCTGGCACATTGCCTGCAGTTCACTGATCTTTTCCAGACCATGCAGTGCTGTCCACTCCCTGACAGTCTGCAAAACATTTGTCTACATCAGCAACACATACATACAATGTTAAAAAGGATTCTCATTTATCCACTAAGTATCCAAATACAAAAGACCTTAAGTACCCATATAGGAAGCTACTATATTCAACTCACTTGTTTGCTTCCATCCTGTCTCATTATTAGCATTTCTCTCCAATACTTTGATGACAGACATTAGGAGTCAACACTTGATGCCCGCTCTGAATACAAAACGATTTCATTAGTGTTTCTCTTAAGAGTTCTAGTTCATACCACACCTAACCAGATGCTAAAGCATTCCTAAATCTCTGATATAAGCTGACTATTTTCCAGATGCACAAGGACACCATTAAGAGAGAATTTGAGCTTGTGGGAACAGTTGTGCCTAAACTTTGGTGAGAAGACACTATTTTAAGTAGCAGTAAGATACAAATACTATGCACCAGCAATATTATTGTTCTTATTTTACTGTCTTCAGGGTGGCAGTAAACTGAAGAGGTAGAGAGTATCACAAGTGCCATCTCCCCTACACATCTTACTTCAAGTGACTTCTCTATTTAGTTCTAAGTCAAAGGTAAGAACTCCCAGATAATCGTTTGCTGCTATTTTACTAACAGTGTGCCAGATGCATCTGCTCTCATAAGGATTCAGGTGTGCTGAGACACTGCAAAGTCCATGATGCACTTGCCCAGCAGAACTAAACTCCTCGATAAAAAAGGCAATGAAAGAAAGGTGAAATCTAAGTGACTAATTGTTTACACATAAATATTTGTCAATTTGAATCCATTTGCAGCAGCATATTTTTACTAAGCCAAGGTCAAAAAATGCCCCATTTTTTCAGTTATGAATAGTGTAGATACCAGACTCTGATTTATTAGCAAGATAGCTCATGAGAAGGTAATTTTCTTTTTAATATCTCTCTCAAAGCCCATTACTTCAGACAAAACAATAACATTTTCTTATATCCATTCTGAAGCAGAGAAGCAGTGCTTTCTCTTCTTTCAATCCCTTAAAGTGGGAAGGATGATTTAAAAAGTATGAAGGTTTAAAAATCAAATGACACAATCATATTGTTCTCTATGTTATGACCTATACAGTCTATATTCTAGAAAACTTAATCCTTTGGGGTTAATGACACTTTAGAGATCCAATTAAAATCAAATGTTTGTTCTGCTGTCATCCACAAGGTGCCTATTGCTGTAGTGAGAGTAGATAAATTGAAGCACAAAGATTCCCCAAAATCTATACCACATCCAAATATCTTGCATACTTATTTTCTTTTCATTGCAAAACAAGTTGCTAAAGCATTGCCTCCTCATATAGAAATCAAAATAGTCAAGGCATTTTTTTCCTTCTCTAAAGGGTTTTAAAATATCCATAATATGATGGACAATTTGTTTCTGATCCATCCCAGCCCCTATCATTCCTGGCAGAAATAAAAAGAAAGGATGCTGTCAGGGCAAGTCTATTGACCCAAATATGTGTCCAGGGACTGGGCCTTTCTATTCTGTTCCATTAAAGAAACTCAGTCGATTGATACTGTGCTGTGGAAGAATGAATCAAGATGTACACCAGAAAGATTCCTACCATGCAACCTTCCTTTGTGAAACTGAGCTAACAAAAATAATGCCAACACCTAACTCAGGCATTACAAATACCCTGAGGTTGGATGGACATAAAGTCTTCCATTACTGAATTAAAGTATGGGCAGACTAAATTGATATAAAATTACTGACTTTCTGTTCTACTTTCAAAATCATTTGAAAACTGAAATGAATCCTTTCCCAGTGAGCGTTTATCATCCTATTATATTCACCCTGGGGGATGTTAATGATTTTGGACTACTGCCTCCAGCCCTTACCTCACCTCCAAGTGGGTATTATGCGATGGCAGTGCACATTTCATCAAGATGTATTGCTGATTATATTTCCATTAAAGAATATAGCCAAGTCTGACTCCTAATTTTTCCAGACTAATCCACCACTGAGAGCTTCCCTGCACTGATGAGTTCATCACAGAGAAAGGATTCCTTTCTCCTTCTCTTGCAATTTGCATAAATACGTGTCCAGAGTATGAGACTAAGTTAATCAGTTTTGCCCACAATAACTAGAATACCTCTTTAGTTTAACAGAGTGTTGTTCATTCAATTACTCTTTTTGCTTCATAGTAGCTCAATGCCCATTTTTATCAAAATATTTCAAAAGAGCTAAGATTTTAGACTACAGGCTTTTATTGCCCCACAAGGCATTTAAGGATATATTTGAAAGTACTGGATAGACACAGCTGAAAAATTACAGGCTTACACCTAGTCAAAATAACAATTCTGTACTGAACACAGATTCCTCTCCTTTATACCACTGCTCAATTAACATGTAGAAAATACACCAAGGAATGATAATACTTTGAAAGCATCACCCTTGTCAATTGGGTACAAAATTCAAGCATGCAGGCGTTAGCATTTACACAAGGAGAAAATTTCCTTATCCAAATAATGGTCTTGAAAGAGAATAAGCCACCTGCCTTTCAGTTCTGCTGTTCTGCTTCCCAAATGTTCCAGTACCAAATAACAGCCTGTTGAGCATCCCAGTGCCTGCATTTTGGCTGTAAAGATAAGCTTGCTTGCTCTGGGCTCCATTTATTCTCTTCCCAGATCTGTATTTATATTATTTAATTATTGACTTTTATGAAGGGAAATTCAAACTTGTGCTGCTTTTGTTGAAAGAAATGAGCAGGATCTCCTATTGCTGGACTTAGCTAGAAATGGCCATACTGGGATATGCAAAAGTGAGGACTTGCTCAAAACAGCAGACATTTCTGAACCACATTCAGAGCCAGCTGTAAATAAGGGGTGCTTATTGCACGAGTCACACTAGCCACATATGGTGACACCTCCTGAGTTATGGTCTAGTATTTGTTTTTAATTATTAATGTGTTTTGCTCTGTTGAGATTTATTTATTTATTTTCACAGGTCCATAAAGCTCATTTCACATTAGCCACACAGATTTCTTGTCAAGACTGTTCTGCACTCCCTACTGTTTGGAACATTAACAATCAGCTGAAATATTTGTGTTTGACACACTTTTATAGTTCCCTAGAAATGTAAATATATTACTGTAATTGCCCTCCCCAAGTATCAGTGAGTCAGGGAAAAGGAACAACATTCTATGTTATGCAATACAAAGCCAACAAGTTTACTGTGCAGCAGCATGTGGAACGGGCTAATTTCTACATGGGAAAATACATTAAAACCACTTCCCTTTTTTTTTTTTTTTAATATGCTTTCTCCACAGATAGTTACATGAATTCATGGTTATCCCAACCTGGCAGAACACACCATATCAAGTCATAAGGTATCATTTCCAGTAAGCCAAGGTTCTATGTAACATCCACATGTAAATAATGCTTCAAGAAACCAGCTGAATCTTGTGCAAGAATAGGAATAAACTAGCTAACCTGGAATGTTCTTCTTAAGAAGAATTCCCAGACTGGTTCACTTCTGAGACCACTTTCATGGGACTCTGGAAACTTTGGTCCCCCTGTAGCTGTGTACACACCCTGCTAAATATTACTGGTCTCTACCATGCTCTATGCCTCTGTTTCCTCATTTGTAAGAGGCTGATACTGCTCCTCTCCTTATAGGGCTTTGAGCATTAAAAAAAACATCAAAAAAGAATATATGAGAGGGATATATATGAATTTGAGAAACAGGAGAAGATTTCTTTTTGTCTGTAAAGCCCTGAAGAGCAGAGCAATGCTCTTTACAAATTAGGGCTGACACTTTGGATGAATTGTATATTCAGCTGAAGCCAAAGTAAAATATACAACAGCTGTGGTCTTCGTTTTCCAAGTTACACATCATTACTAAATGATTAAGTATGATTTTACTTTTCAAGCTTGTTAGCATTGCAGAGACATGTAAAAGAATCAGAGATATCCAATTGGGCAACAAAACTGTCCAAAAAAAAAAAAAAAAAAAAAACCAGAGAGAGAGAAAAAACTAGAAGGTGTCAAGTCTGAATATCCATCACAACTTCCAATTAAGTATCATAAGTGCTTAAGAGCTGGAAGAAGGAGTATTAGTGCTGAACAATGCTACAACCCACTTATTTCTTGAGTTTTGAAGGGAAGAGATGGAGAAATGATCTGGAGCAGAGGTACATAAGTCCCATTAAAAAACACTCAGCATTGTAAATAATTAAAAACTATCACATTAGGGGCCTGCCTTCCATTTCATTCTTACTGGAATCATGGCATATATGATGAAGTCTGTGCTCACACGGAGCAAAGTTCTCTATATGGGTTTAGCTTTTAGAAACTTTCTCTCATAAGGGAGAATACCACACACTGAACTGTTGAATTTAGTCTCAAGAAGGGGATTCTTTGCCCCTTGGAGACCAAAAATCAACTCAGCTACAGGAAAGGCTAGACAGAGCAACAAAGCAAAAAACCAACCAACCAACCAAACAAACAAACAAAAAAACCATAGAAAAACAGGCACTAACAAAGCTTTCAGTGAAAAAAGATAGAAAAAGATCTTTCAAGGATTAATTTTTTACCTTCCTGATCAGGAGAGGAATATCATATAACTGAAAACCAAACAACACCAGCCTGTTTTTTTTCTGCGACTAAGCAGTGATTGTAATCCTATATTTTAAAAAAAAGAGACCAAAAGATAAACTTCTATAGATTGAAGAATAAATTTTGAGGTTTAAGAACTGAGTCCATTTTTGAAAAAAGTAAATGAAGATAATGAAAGAATAATAATTTAAGGGTTTTTTTTAAGGTTTTGGTAATGCTGCAAACAAAACAATGCAATTTACCAATGTCTTTTAAAGGATCACTCTGTAACACTGCACTATCAGGATCTCCAATTGACTTCTCAAGCTTTTCCTAGGGTTCTCAAGGAAGTAATGTTTTTGCACTAAAGCTTGGATTTGGCAAAGCAGAAACATGCTTAACTGCATATGCTCTAGATTTGCCTATGTATACAAACACTAGGCTGATCAAAGACAACTCATCCTTTTTGCTGGTCAGACTGAAAAGCTGAAAACAGTTTGTTCTAAGACAAGAACAGCATCCAGCATAATTAGGTCACTCTTTGCACAGGCATCTGCTTAACATTAATGTTCATGTTTCACTCATGCAGCTAAATCTTGGGAGTCAATTTAACTTCAGCAGGTTAGTACTATGGAATCACCACAGCATTCTCCTAGGACTAGAATACCAATAAAATATAACTTGGCTAGTTACACAGTGTGTTAAAAGGATTAATCACTATTCTTAGGCCCATTTTTACGGGCTGGAATACACAGTACATCTCAGATGGATTTCCTGTGTGTATTTTTAAGCTGATTCCTTAAGATGTGCCCATCCACTAGTATACAGATACACTTGAGAAGTGTTATTCTTTCACAGTTTGCAGATCCTTAAACAAGGCTGAGCGTATTTAAAAGATTCTTTAATTTAAAGAGAAAAGGAAAAACTAAAAAATCTATTTCAGAGCTTTTTTTGGTAACAGCTTAATGAAGAATCAGTCAATAAAAGAGAAACATTTCACTCTTGAAGGAGAGAAGGAATGAGAAACAAAACACTGTAGTGACATTTCACAGGAGCACCCTCTCTCAGCCAGGAAGAGACTGACTAGGGAAATTTTAAAAGAAATAACCAGTAGTTCAGATAGGCACCTCTTTAAAATTCTCATCCAATTTTTATTATCAAGAGCTAATTAACCCTAACCCAAAAGCTAGAAAAGGATACCTATTGGCCAGCCTTCTCCTACTGTCATTAAAAGCCACATGTCTGAACTCAAAGAGTTAGAGGACTAACACAAGATCCCACGACAAGCACAGAAATCATGTCTAGAAATGCAGAAATCATGCTCTTCATCTCCCTCTTTTTGGCATCGCACAAAGATATCACCAATGAAACTGAGCTGTTGTAAATTGTTCTTTCTCCAGATAAAATTCCTGTCCTGCATCTAGAGGAAGAATTTGTTGTTCTTGATCAATAACACTCTACTGCTGTCTATTAAACAAGATGGGCAGCATGCACTGGGAGAATAACAGCCAGGAGCTTGATGCCTATTTTCCAGCCTTTTTTAATCCCAGTCACCACTGTGAGTTTTTAGGGTATGGAGGAGAAGGTCACTAGATTCAGACCACTAGACCATATGACCAACATGGGGAAGACCATCTCATCTCATGCACCCTAAAGAGCAAAATAACATCTGCAGAAGGTTTTTCATGCAGAACTTATCACAGAAATACCACAAACATTTGGGTACAAAAGAGATACATTGTGAGGCTCTGCATCACATCTTCGGCAGCCTGTTGATACCTGCAGTCTTTTTCTTTACCACAGCTTTTCTATGGACTGCAACCTCTAGCTCATCCCTCTGGGAAGCACTGCCAGCACCAAGAACCAGCCCTTGAGGCTGGCCCGGTACACTCTCGTAACACAGACAGCTTCAGGAGGCTGACAGCTCCTTGTCAGTCAAAAGCACAGGCTGGCTTTTATTTGTCTTTTTGTAACTTCAGTAGCAGTTAATGGGGGCAGAAAAAGTTTGACACCTATTGTCTAGCATATGTCAGGGCTTTTCAGAGCCTTCAGAAAAATCAACAATATCAGGGCATACCCAAGCTTTCCAAAAAAAAAGCTCACGGTTTTGATTCTCAAGCAAGTGCAACCCTTCTGTTTCCCAGCTCACAAGAATGATCCCTTTGGCTAGCTGAAAACTAGATTAAAATATGCCAGTACCCAAGGAAACAAGAAAACTTGCTCTGATCTACAGGAAAATTGCTTCCAAAAGTAGCCGATGTCTGACAATTTGAATACCTTCATTAATTTACGCACAAACATAGAAGCTAACAGGTTTTTTCTGTGGCTAGACTAGGAAACTCAATATGTGTTGCAGCTCGGTTTCTGCAAGTGAGTAAATTGATACAGATCTAGACTGTCAGAGAGCTTTTCTGTGTCAGAACAATATGGTCAACCAATGAACACATAGCTCCCTGTACTTTCTGATGTGTAAACTTTTAAATCTAGGAGTGAGATTTATTCTGCAACAGACATTTATTTCTTACGAATTTTATTTGCTTCCAACTGCAGGGAAGTAATACTTAAGTAACACGGAGATACTTTTTTTTTCCAGTGAGCTGTTCACAATATGAACACCTGCCATCTAGGGGCCAGTATTTCTTAAAATGTTTTGGGAAAAAATTGGTTCTAATAAACAAAATTTAATCTAGAAAAGGGTGTGTTGACTTAGGGATTTTTAAACTTAATGAGATGAATGTGGGTTTGGTCACAAAACAGTGCTGTAATGTTGTTTTGAAATAAGTTCTCAAATCCTTTTAAGAAAGTATTTATTTTCCTTAGGCAAGAGCCCTGATAAGTCAGGGACAGTCCCAAGTCAATGTGAATGCCTTAGTGAAGTTTGTCATTAAGGCAGCACGTGTTTCCAACTAAAAAATAAAAGCCATATACTCTTCATAGTTGGTAATAAAAGTAAAGTCCAAGGAGGGGATTCACTTAAGTATCTCAATGGAAAATATTATTTTCTTATTCATTTTTAAAAAGTGGTTTTGTCTAATGCTTGCACTTATCAGATGCTCAACAGCAAATTTTGGGAATACAATATTACACACTTATGGTAGTAACTTTGGTGCTGCTACAGAACCATTGAGGTTAAGATTACTTTTGCATTGATTCAGGCTGAGAAATGTGAAAAACAGCACAGAAGGCTGGAAGAACCTAAGAGGTTATATCAGAGTAACTAAACACTGGACTGAAATATCAACTAAGCTATTAGCAAATGTTAATGTATTAATTGTTCATGGCAAAGGGCATTGGGTTTGGAAAAGGACACTTTTCTTCAAAAGCAAAATGTGTGGCTGGACTACCAAGTGCTTTAAGAGAAGCTTTTGCTGTGACCCTAAATACCACAATTTTCAAGTCTACAACTTATATTTAGTCAAATCAAACCAAACCCAAAAAATAGGCCAGCAAAAGACAACTGAGAAACATTTCTTCATTTTGCTTGGGTAGTGCATTTGGCAAGTATCCTGGCTATACTAGGATTAGTCTTAGTTGACATAAGGAAAAATGTGATGAACTTTTAAAATATTATCTTTTGCTGTTCAGGCGAACTACAATCCAGATTAATATGCAAATGTCTATTTTCTTAGGATCAGTTTTTATAGACAGAATAGATAACATGGCAAAACTTATGCCAATACAGATAAAGTGAGCTTTTTTTGGTTTCTTTGCACATATGGATCAGGTTAATCTTGATGCTATTTACATAAGATGCTGTTCCCTCCAAAGGTAAGCTTAGATTTAGAACTTGATTTTTAATTTAAAGTTTGCCCATGACTTTTGATTCTGCAACAGTGCCTCAGACACCAGGTTTCAGTAGTATCGCACAAATAAGATGGCTTAAAATCAGGGTTTCTACTCTAACTAACAAAGGAGCTGGACTTTACTTCTTCAGCATGATATGAGAATGTTCTACAGCTCAATGACAACTTGGTTGGCTTAGACTGAGCGGGCTCTGTTGATTGTATGAAAACAAAGATGACAAAAATAAAAAGTACATTTCCAGTTTGAAACTCAAAGGGAAGTTACAAGCTGTGCTTCCTTTGTGTTCAGCCCTCTTTCCAAAGCTGTCTGATTAGGTGAGAGCACAGATTATAGAGGTGATATGATCTCTCTACTATCATCCTCAAACACACTGGGAACCAAAAGGATGTTTTCCCTCAATTCCAGCAACAAATCTTTGCCTCTGCCCAGCTTTTGAGGAAAAGGCACACAATTATCAGAGACTGAAGGGAAGTTACCACATAAGGCAAACCACAGAAGTAATCACATGGAACCAAACCAATTTTTTACCTTTTTTACATTACAGGAAAAAAGAGCTATTTCTGGGCAGTCTTCAGGTATTAAGTACCATGCCAGTGGTACTTGCAACACAGTAAATGGCAGGGACCATACCAGTAAACAAACCTTTTAAATATGGACAGCAAAATGCTCATTTCAACTCTTAATAGGTGGTAGGGCTAGTCTATAATCCATGTATCTCATTAATGTATTAATTTCTTGTCTTCTCTTATCCTCCCAGACTGCAATACTAGAGCAAACATATAGGCTAGTTATTTCACACAAGCTCAGTAGTAATGTTAAAATAAATTGAAGAAAAGATAAATAGGCCATCAGAGTATGATCTCAGTCATATCCTGATTATTATTACGGAGCAAGAGAGTTAATTCTGTATGAAACCAAACTCCCTTAAAAAACCCCATCAAATTCCAGCTTAGAGAAGTAGTGATGTTAACAAGATTAAAAAGGTATGTTAGACATACAGGACAAAAAACTGTGCAAATAGCAGAATCTCTGACTACATATCCTCTGCTGCCAAACTTTATGTTTGTTGCTGCCATAGAAGAACACATTTTATATGTGTTCACAATTGTGGCTGAAACGTGAAAGCCCTGAGCTTCCTTCAAACAAAACAGTAATTTCTAAGTGCAAGAAACCTTGCTTGTGTATCACAATGTGTTAGTCTTGTCAGCTAAAAGCAAGTTCAGTTGGATGAGATTTTTCAAGTAGATGTAAGAGCTTCACAGAAATAACGGGAGGGAGCAAAAATAATTCAATCAAAACACATCCTATATCATACCCCTTTGAGGGGGTTCCTTGTGTTCAGTTTCCTTAGCACCTTTTTTCTGTTACTAGCTTTTCCTTGTTAATGACTGAATCAATCAAGTAATGTTTACCTATGTAAGATAACATTAAACTAAACGCTAAGCCACTTGTCATTTTGATGATTGAAAAATAAGAAAAATACCCAAAGGATCAACTAGATAAAATCACCTCTTGCCAGCAGGAAAGAGATCTCAAGTGTGACTGGCATTGTGCAGCACACAATAAAGTGAATGAGACTTTATAACATCAGAGTCAGATATCAAAGTTCAGAGCTTTTTATAGTTGCTACGCACTGCTGTCTCTTTTATACAATTGCAGATCTACAGTACAGGCTCTTTTGCTGAGACATCTCTCTTTCCTTCTGTGTGTAAAGAGGCACATGAAATCTGCCATTTTGTTTCAAGTTATCGTCCCAAGCAAGGTCTTTCGTCAGTACAGTCTAATGGAAAGCAATTAATCCCTGTCAATATAAACCTTTAATTATATGAAAAATACCTAACCACTGTTTCTATAATCTCTCAGAGCAGAATCTCAAGCCAAAACTCAGTGCTCAAGTCCTAACTTGCCTTTTTAATGAATGTCAAATCCCGGCTCCCTTTAAAGCGTAAGGCCTGTGATAATTTTAACACACGTGCTTCTGTAAAATGCCTAGTTAGAACTTCAACTGAGACAAGCAATGTAAAGTCAACGTGATTATACTTTTGATTACAGGCTGTTGACTAGAGCAGTGAACTGCGATGTTGCAAGTCTTGCAAGGATTTGTGTATTGTCCCTAACGAGACATTCAGCATAATTAGTTCAGGGAAGGGCTTGGTATTTTTTCCCTCTTTTCTGGTTTAAGATTTTTAGCAGCAATAATGTTCTAAGACCCACTAGAGTTATACACACAAGAGGGAATTTGTGCAGTACTTACAGTTTGAAAGTTTGCTTTTGAGTTTAACCATGACTCTCTGAGAACTTCAAATAAGATCTGGACTCCCACACTTACCAGCTGAAGTTGTATTTCTTCACAGAAGCAGTTTTACTTGTGAAGTGACAAAACAATATTCTCTGATACCACGTCAGCTGGTCCTCTATTTCCTTGCCATCCTAAATAGCAAGAACGATCATGCACAGGAGAACATATAGCTCTGGGTATATCTCTTAAGTTTGCATACAACATCCTGAACATCAGGGGTTTTTTCATCATGCAGGCAACAGCTCATCAGCAACTGGACTGAAATAACCAGTCGTGGTCCCATGTGCCACACATTGCACAACTGAACAGACAATGGCTGAACAGTTTTCAACTCCTGTTGGGGTAATCTATATGAAACAGATGGCTCATTAAATAACGAATTTCTCCTCTATGCTCTTTTGGTTTCCCATCATAAAGGAATCAGCTTCATCATGTACTTGACAATGGCAGATCTAGATCACCAGTTTTGTCCAGTCGTATTAAGAAAGTTTGCACAACTGCATTCACTTTCACCAATTGTATTATATTTGTGTGGCAAGGTTTTGGAGTGGGGAAGGCTTCTTTTTGTGAGAAGATGACAGAAACTTCACCCATGTCTGATAAAACCAGTGCCAGCCGGCTGCAAGACAGACCCAGTGCTGCGCAAGGCTGAGCCCTCAGCAACAGAGGTGTTGACTCTGGGGTGATGTATTTAAGAAGAGTAAAATAATCCCTGTGTAAAAACAATCACGAAGAGGAGAGAGAATACATGAGAGTAACAGCTCTGTAGACACCAAGGTGAGCGAAGGAGGGAGAGGAGGTGCTCCAGGGGCCAGAGCTGAGATTGCACTGCAGCCCATGGTGAAGACCATGGTGAGGCTGAAGGTGCCCCTGCAGTGCATGGAGGACCTCACACAGCTCCTCCATGGGTGGATCCCAAAGGAAGCTGTGGCCCTGTGGCACTGGAGCAGGCTCCTGGCAGGACCTGTGGAGCCATGGAAAGAGGAGGAGCAGGTTTGGTGGCAGGATTTGAGACTCTGTACGTGATCCACACTGGAACAGCCTTTTCCTGAAGGACTGCAAGCTGTGGAAAGATATTCACACTGGAGCAGTTCATGAAGAGCTACGGCCTGCGAGGACTGCTGTTGGAGAAGTTTGTGGGGGACTGTCTCTCATGAGAAGGACCACACACTGGAGCAGGTGAAGAGTGTGGGTAGGAAGCAACGACAGAGATGTCTGATGAACTGGCCATGGCCCCTACTCCCCATCTTGGAGAGAGGAGGTAGGGAAAAGTTGGGAGTTAAGATGAATCCAGAAAGAAGGAAGAAGTGGGCAGAAGGTGTTTTATGGTGTGTGTTTATTTCTCAGTATCCTAGTCTTATTTGATTGGAAATAAATGTAATTAATTTCCACAAGCTGAATCTGTTTGCCTGTGATGGTACTCGGTGAGCGACCTCCCTTCCCTTATCTCAACCACAATGTCTTCTTTTATCTCCCCAGTCCAGCTGAGGAGGGGAGTGATAGGGTGGCTTTGGAAGGTACCTGGAATCCAGCCAGAGTCAAAACATCACGTGAATGCATTCCATTCACTAACATTCACTACCTTTTTTTATAATCTGAAAGTCTTAAGTATCTCCAGATTCAGTGGAAATAATGAGATAAGACAGATTACAAAGAAAGTATTTCCTTGTACATTTTTGCTCTTCTATCAAGAGTAAATGGGAGATCTCACTGGAAAGAGACCTTCAAAATGGTCAGCAATGCACACCTGGAGGAATGATTCTGTACTGGTCAGGACTTTTAACATGTAAACTGCAAAAAAGCCCAATCCCAGATACCAAATCTAGTTGTGTTAAATATAACACAACTCCACTAGTGTTTTCATGGACTGCGGGTAATATTTAGTCTTCTGGCTCTTAAGCAGCAATAACTGAAAAGGAAGGCAATAGCCAATTTTGTTCTTCCTACAGCTGACAGTTTTATGTGCTCTCCAGTTTTTGATGAACAGCAGAATTTCCTTTTTTCCTCCTTTCATCTCTATTCATATGTCAACTTCTTGAGCTCAACGCTGAAAAATGTCACTTGTCGTATCCAGACTCTAGTAATACTTTCATATTCACTTCAGGCACTTATAGCAATGCTGTTTAAATATATATTGACTTACCTGTAACACAGACACAGCTTTCAGTTGCTCCACAGTTTTGCACTCTCTGATGACACAATTCACTGCTTGCAGTCTTAAGTCATCTCTCAAAGGCTACATTACACAAACATGGCAGAGATGAAGACGGATGTTTACTGCAAAAATCCTTTTGTCTGAATAATGTTTTTCATTTTAAAATCTCAAGCTGCTGTATCATATATTAGATGGATTAGGCAATAAGAAAAAATATCTCCCCATGTTTTACTATTTCATAAATTTTCAACACATATTCTGATACTGAAACAAACTATGTCACTCATTCTCTCAGGGTAACTACTCATCATACTCCTCCTCATATTGTCCTAGCCTTTTTTCTGACTGACAACAGGCTGCACATAGGATGGACACTCCATTAAACTACCATTGCTTTTGAGATATTGAGATTCCTGAAGGAAATCTCTCTCACTGAAATACCTGTGTTAGCTTCTTTCAGCAGCACTCATGCTTACATTTTTAGAGTGGGTTTTTGTTGTTGGTTGGTTTTGGGTTTTTTTTCTTCCAATAAGTAAGTTGCTTTGGGAAAGTTTCTTTTGACACCATCATTCAGGTTTTTAACAAAAGCAGAACATGTCATTTCGTTTCCTTTGCTTTGGTACAAAGCACTCAGCTAGTGAAGTTCACAGTTGAGCTGACAGCTACATTATTCTTCTTCCTCACCACACCATTTGGTCTTAACAGTGGTCTCCAGAAGTTAAGACTGTGCTGTTAAGTGGCAGTTAAGTAAACTTCATCTTTGGAGATGAGAAATTTCAGGACCAGCAGCCAATAGCAAAGACAACTTTCTCAGATGTCTGCAGGCTAAGCACACACTGTGCCTTTGTACAGAGGAACCTGCACGTCAGGAGGCACTACGCTGCTTGCCAATATTTCCTTCCAC
This sequence comes from Melanocharis versteri, assembly GCA_013397845.1. Taxonomy (NCBI): domain Eukaryota; kingdom Metazoa; phylum Chordata; class Aves; order Passeriformes; family Melanocharitidae; genus Melanocharis; species Melanocharis versteri. Next base: position 116,014 of record VZTG01007682.1, read on the forward strand.
TCCACCCCTCTGCACCAATTAATATCGTCATGAGATCTACAACACTATTATAGGTTTATAATTAAGATTCCTGAAAACATTTGTGTCAACAGTCTGTAAAAAGCCATTTGAGCTGTATTTTGTTTGCTCACATCCATAAAGCTCCACTCTTTTGATAGATAACAAAAGTATCACTATTTATCTATCTAAAGTGGACAAAATAAAAAATGAAATATTTCCACATGGTAATATCACCAAACTATCATCACTATACCAAGTTTCAGTCAGTCACGAGGATCTTTCTTTAGTCTAATAGTCTCAAATAATTGGTCTTTTCACAACTCAAAATGTCACTAAATGTCATGTCAAGATTACAGGTGGCTTTTTTTTTTTTGCTGAGCATTTATACTGTCTGAAAGTAATGAATATTACCACCCACGCTCAGAACTTACTTTCTAAACTGTAACAGCATCTGCACCAAAGTTCTACTATTCCACATTTCATAAGTAAAATGTAGTGTTCAACTATATTCTTCCATCATCGTGTGAACATGGGTTTCAGAAGTATCATGTAGATTACACTTGTTTTTAATTAAAGATGAATAAAGTTTACTTTGCAAAAATGCCTCTTGCTTGATTGAGAATAAAACTAGGTGTCCTCAGTATACACTCTCCTATGGTATGCTAGGAGAATGATTCCTCCAGAGGATGGCTCTTGACCCTAGGTCACTGTGACTACATACAGACCAACTGGCTTTGGACGTATATTAAATCTCTTCCCTGATTAGTTTCTAATTGTATAATTAAATAAATTTTTTGCTATACAAATTTGTTTCTGAGATAACCTCCTCAAAAAGTTATTTCTGCATTTTTATAATGCAGTAGCCAATTTTGATTATAAAGACAACCTTTGCAAAACCACAAGGTCATCTTGTGTAGTCAGATTCAAACTGTAAATTGCTCCTAAGTTAAATCCTTCAGGTCTTACTGCTGTAAGATCCTTTGATTAACTTCAATGGCAATTTTTCACAGTCTGAAATTTTGTTACAACAATTGCTTATGCTGAAAAAAAAAAGTCCATATGCCTTTCCAGCTAATTCAGCAGTGTTCCTGGCACAAGAAAAATATGCTGGAAGGGCTGCCCGTGCTGCCATTACATCTTTGAATGCTCCTGGGCTTTTCAGGCAGTAACAGTTCCCAAACTGACAATTATTAATGACATCTTGAAGAATTCTACAACTATTCCATTAGGGAAAATCAAGTATCATCAAAGGATTGCCAATTATTCCTCTTCTATTATACAAAGATGCCTGTCAGTGGGTGCCAAGGGGGATACATTTAGGTCTTTTACAGTCAGATGATAGGACTTAATATAGGGACATCTTTATGAGGGGAGAAAGGGAATCAGAAAGAGGTTGGGCAGATTTTTCATTTTATTCTGTGTTAACCACTACAAAAAGAAGATTTTTTTTCCTTTTTTCTTTTTACTAAAGGAGCAGAAAACACATAAACTCCATAAATCTCATAAATGTGGTCATACTTTGTCAGCCTGAAGATTTTCTTTTTCTAAAATTTCCTCATGAATTGCTGAAGGTACAAAGAGGGAGGACAAAAGAGCAAATAGAATATCAGGACAGGGTGATAATGGCCGGGGAAGATGTCAGAAGGAGCTCTCTTTCCCCATTATTTACCTACTCATACTGCAATAACCATTTCCCTACTGATGAGCTTGTCTCCTTCATATCCAAGTTAAAACACCATACAGAATACTGTAACTCACAGAATACAGATGCTGCAAACCTGGCTTTGATATATGGAAGAATCCCAGGCTGAAATATAACTTAAGACATTTTTTTCGTTAAATACAAGCAGTTTAATTTTGAGGACAGATATGTAGTAATTTTGAGCATGAATATCAAGTTCTTACACAGTATTATAATTTAAAATGAAGCTTCCTGCTTCAAGTTACTGGAAAATATGAGAGTAATAATACAATTGACTGAAAAAATCTCTGAAGGATTTTTATAAAAATTATTTACACTTTTGAGAAATCAGTTTTAGAGACATTTCATTATTTTCTTTTACAGTTACCACCTGTTTCTAAAATAAAAAAATTCTTCATCCTTAGCAATACAAAATGTAAATTATCCCTTTGTTCCTTAAATCCCGTCTATCCAAACCACTATGCAAACATTATTTGGCTTTTCCATTACTGGAGTTCATTTTATTCATCCCAGCATGTTTTCACCTGTCCTCTAACTCAGCTGAATTTTTTCAGGGGTGGGGAAGAACAAAATTGGTCTACAGGAAAGCAAAAGTACTAGTGTTCAACTTTTTCATCCTTTCATTTAAGAAAACAAGGTGGAAAAATATGAACTTTTATAAAGCCTGGTTTTCTCCATGGAATCTTCAGGCACAGGGCAAACAATCGGGTAGCAGAGTAAAGAGTTCTGCCCAGAAACCCCAGTGCATCAGCAGTCTCCCAATTGCAGGTATACCAAAAGGAGTCAAGATTAGATCTTCTGTGATGATTTTCAAGATCATCGATTTTTTCTAGGAGGGAATGGGTTTTTTTTTTGTGTTGCTGTCAGCACTGTCTGCTGAAAAGCAGTTTAGATTGTCCTTGGCTCTTTTAATTCTTTCCTCTCTTGCAGTTACTCTTGCCACTGTATCAGCCAAGGTCAAGTAAACTGTTTACAAATCTGCTTTAATTGAAGACAAAAGGCACAATAAATGGGAGACATTACTTGCTTTTGGTACAGCTAAGATCACTGGAAGGGCCATGTTTTTATTTGGTCTTTTCTTAGGTTCATTTCTGACTAAGCTGCTGAATGTATTCAGATCACTGGTGATGCAGACATTCAATACCTGAAAGAAAATAACCAAATCACAACATCTGAGGTCTACAATCAATTCTCAGGATGAGAACCTCAATGCTGAGTCTAAGGCAAATGGTTGATTACTAGATCCTTATAGAAATAGTACATGCAGCTCTTTCCTCCCCATTTACACCCATGAATGGTACCTAAGAGCACATCAATACAGACATAGTGTGATAAACACTGACTGCACCAAGAATTTTGACAGCCGTGGACATGTGATGGCAGCATGCCATAACACCATCTTCTCCTGGCATAGTATGCTCTCATTTTTCCATTATGTTATCCCATGTGAGAAAGAAATTGCACATGCTTCTGTTTTGTTATTTCAACAAAAGACTCAATAGGTTGAGTTAAATAAAGCATTTAAAGTAATTAAGAACTAAAAATACAATTAGAGACCTATGCTTTTTCAAAATAACTTGGATAAAATTTCACACTACTCTTTGCCAGAGACTTCATCTCTGAAATAGAAAAATGGTAAAAAACCTTTCAGTAGAAAGGACAAGCTTAAAAAATGTGATACATTCCACTTGTAAACAGACTGTGAATATAAGCACTCTCCCTACCCCACTCTAGCTTGGACATTATAATAGCACAGGGTACCACTCACTGATATTCTCCCAGCTGCCACCAACTTGGATGTCTTACATGCAGGCAGGCCAGTGTTCATTGACGACATATTCCTAAATTTTACAGATTATAGGATTCAGTACTTAAGGAAGAAGGGAAGAGCAATGGAAAATAAATGCACTAGCAGCCCCAACCCTATCAAAATAACAATAAAATATACCCTTATCATATATATCAGAGAATATTAAATAGTTGTCAAGCACACACACTTCTCAGAAAGGTTTGATTTATCTTCAAAATGATCCTGGAGTTTAACCACGTTTAATCCTAAACTGAGATGTCTGTGTTGTCTCAGTGGTGAATATTTCAAAGTCTAAAGGGCATATTATACCAAAAAGAAAAAAGGTGAGAGAGTAAAGCTGTGACTGCCGTGGAACCAGATATAACAGAGCCATGGAAATGGTGTCCTACTGCAGGCACACACTGGAGCATGATTTTCCCAGAGCCAGCTATACTCCATACAGCTTGCATGTACCTTCCAGAGCATCTTTAAGTTCCAAGAAAGTCTACCTGTGTACACTGACAGCACCTCTTCTCCAGGTGTGTGCCTATGAGTGTTGAGGTGCACCCTCAGCTCAGCTGTTGAGCAAATACTCCATACAGTGACAGCAGCCTTGTGCTGATCCGTGTGGAGCTCAGCAGGCACTGAGGAATCCTCCTGAGAATCGAGGTAGCACTGGCACAGCTCATCTCTGCCAAGGTCCTGCTACCAGATCCATGCTGCTGCTGCTTCACAACCTACTGCAGCCTCTGCTCTGAGACATCCTCTGCTCTGAGATGTGGTTGAGTTTTCTCTACATCTTTAACCTGAAAATTAATCACTGTCTTTAAGTTTCATAGGAGGGTATATATCATACCTACATGTACATATACTGACCACTTTTACCTCAAAATTTTTTATGAGTCAGCTTCTGAAAATGATAGAACTGTTTGGGTTGGGAGGGACTTTTAAAGGTCATCTGTCCAACTCTCCTGCAACGGCCAAGGACATCTTCAACTAGATCAACGTGACCATTAATCATTCTGCGGATGGAGCATCTACCACTTCTCTAAGCAACCTGTTCCATCATAAAACATTAGTGTTTATATCTAATCTGAATCAAAACTCTTCAATTTTAAAAACAATACCCCTTGTTCTAGTGCCACAGGACCTGTTAAAAGACCTGGTCCCATTTTTCCTATAAGTCTCCTTTAAGTTCTGAAAGGTGCACCCAGAGCATTCTCTTCTCCAGTTTGAACCACCTCAACTGTCTCAGACTTTCCTTATAGGAAAGCTGTTCCAGCTCTCTGTGGCCCTCCTCTGGATCCACCATAACAGGTCCATGCCTTTCTTATACTGAGAAATCCAGAACTGGACACAGGACTTCAGGTGGGGTCTACCAGAGTGAAAGTAGGGGGGGGCCTCCATTACCCTGCTGGCCACACTGCTTTTGATGTAGCCCAGGATACTTTTGGTTTTCTGAGCAGTGAGCACACGTTGCTGAGCCATGGACAGATTTTCTTCCGTTAGCATCCTCAAGTTCTTCTCAGCAGGGTTGCTCTCAATCTCTTCATCCTCTAGCCTGTACTGAGAGGTAGCAAGCTGGGGTTTGAAGGCTCTTATGGTGAACCTCAACAGTCAGCAGAAATGAGTGTGCCTGCTTATTTCAACTATTTTTATCCTGGTTCATTTTTCCTGTTATTCCTAGTCTGAACCCAGAGAAGCATCAAGAAAAGTAGAAATATAGTTAAGGATATTAAGACAGAAACGTGGAGTTTAAAGCTTAAGTACAGGAAACAAGTACTTTATTTCATAAGCTCTCCTTATCTTTAATATAGAATAGGGGCACAAGTGATGTTCTTGATCAAGCTTCAGCAATTTCTCCATCCTAGAACAATCTTTGAAGACGATGGAGCAAATCATGACTCTTGTTCTATCTAACACATTTAACCCCTGGATGCCACTCTAAACTGCTACATAGATCCACTGCTTTACTGTAGATTTGCTAATGCATAAATGGTAACACATCAATTGCTCCAAGGGTTAACTGATTTCTCATTCTCGGTAGGTATTACAAAGTCTTGTCAGCATAAACAAAGCTAAGGTCTCATAAGATATAAATTTGGCTTGGCTTTATTCAAGCTGGCATACTTAATCAGCATCACCTCAAGGCACCCAGGAACTAGAACCTGCTGTGCAAGAAGACTTTGGCGTAGTATTTGCTGTGTGGGAAGGGTTATGCCTGCAGACAAGAGAGATCTAGCTGGAAGAAACTCAGGTTGTTGACAAAGAAGGATGGTTTGACACAACATGAAGAACAGAAGTACACAACCTTGAGAGAAAGATGCTGAGGGTTGTTGAGAGTGTCTTTGGTGGGAGAAGAAAACATCAAACAGTTTGGGGAAGGAAAATTTATCCTGTACGTGAAAAAACTACACCTCTGCAATCTCCTCAGAAGCCATGACAACCGTGATCTGATGGAGTAGTGCAGGAAAGCACCCATTCAAATAACCCCGTGTATGGGGTTTGAGTGGCAAGGTTTTGGAGCATTGGGAAGTGTACAGGGCTGACTTGTGTGAGAATATGCCAGAAGTTTCCTCAGCTTCTGATAGAGCCAACACCAGGTGGCTCCAAAGAGATCTGCTGCTGGCCAAGGCTGAGCCCATCAGCAATTGTGGCAGCACCTCCGTTTTGGGATAATATATGCAAGAAAAGGGAAAAACAGTTATTGTACAAGAGAAATTGCAGCCAGAGAAGAGAAAAATAAGCATATGTGAGAAAAACAGCTCTGCAGTCACCAGGGTCAGGGGAGAAGGAGGGGCAGGGATTGCTCCAGCTGCTGGAGCAGGGATTTCCCTGCAGCCCACGCTGCAGCCCATGGTGAGGCAACTGTGCCCCCGCAGCCCATGGAGGTCCATGATGGAGCAAATGTCTGCCTGCAGCCCATGGAAGAGGTCATGTCGGAGCAGGAGGGTGCCCAAAGGGAGCTGTGACCCCATGGGAAGCCCATGCTGCAGCGGGCTTCTGTCAGGACCTGTGGACCTGCAGGGATCCTATGCTGGAACAATCTGTTCCTGAAGGACTGTACCCCATGGCAGGGACCCCCAGCAGAGAGGTTCATGAAGAACTGCAGTATGTGGGAAAGACCCATGCTGGAGAAGTTTGTAGAGAACTGTGTGAGGAGTAGAAGAAGTGTGCTGGAGTAGAGGAAGAGTGTGAGGTGTCATCCCTCTGAGAAGGAGGGAGTAGCAGAGACAATGTGGGATTCTGTGACTGCAGCCCTGTGTCACTAAGGGGGGAAGGTAGAAATTTTGGGAGTGAAGTCCAGGAAAAAGGGAGGGATGGAGAAGGTGTTTCAAGAATCTGTTTTACTTCTCATTATCCTAGTCTGATTAGTAACAAATTCAATTAATTTCCCCAGGTTGAGTCTGCTTTGCTCAAAATGGTAACTGGTGTGTGATCTCTTCCTGTCCTTATATTGACCCAAAGCCTTTGATTTTATCTCATCTCCCTTGTCCAGCTGAGCAGGGAAGTGATGGAGCAGCTTGGTAGGCACCTGGTGTCCAGCCAGGATAAACTCACCACATCATGTAGGGGTGAAAGCTCCACAGTGGATCAGACTCCTGGTGTCAGAACTCATCACCAATTCCCATGCACTTTTCTCCACTTTGTGTAGAAAAAGCAGTTTTAGAGGAATGTTTTGCAACCATCCCCATAAACATGCATATGATTGTTTTACCTGAGGGAAAGTCCCTTTCCAGCCCCAAAACCTAAAGCCAAATAGAGTCCAGAGCACAGAACTCTGAGTATCTGTTTTTCTGGGTTTTTAAAAGAGCCTTAATAACTCAAGCTGTAGGTAGTTTTTAAAACTGTACTATTCACTGCGTACTATAAACATTTCTATCAGCAACAGGATACACAGTATAGATTGAATATACCAAGTTCTCCTTTAGTTATTAATTCATTTCACTTTGACACAGATGACCCATTTTTTATGTTTATGTGTAAGAATAAACATGAAGCCTTGGCTGGCCTTGCTGCTGTTATAAAAATTTACTGCAGTGAAGTTCACAAAGCGCTTTGTGAAACAGGCAGGTCTTTTAGCTGCTCCACCTCTGCTGTACTATTTGTTTATCACGAAAAAAATAAATTGTTACTCTCAATGGTAACTCAGAAGGTTTCTTTTAGACTTCATAAACCAAGTGAAGCAAGCAATCACTGTTGAAATAGTTTGGCTTCCTTCATTTTAGATACTGGCACTTGTCACATACCAAATCCCAGCATGTTGCTTGACCTATTTGCCAAGAGTAACTTCTGGATAGATCCTCCACTATGCCAATTCAATTGTCTCTTTCCTTTTGCTCTTTACCAGTGCTGGAACTCTGGTTTGGAATTACAGCAAAGCCTGGTGAGATCTGCTCTGTGGACATGTGTTTAGCAATTAGATATTAGTAGTGGCTTACAAACTGCTTCCTCATCTGCCACAGCAGTATTTCAGCTAGTGCTTTGCAAGTGTGCCAGGATATTCCTGGATTGAGCTGCCACGGATGTCTCTGCTGAACCTTCAGTGTTATTGCCTCTGCGAAGATGGTATCTCTCAATAACAACTCGTACTGGAGCCAAACATTTCCACAAATTCCCTCTTTCCTAGACTGTCTTTCTCTCTGCTGTTTGACCTCAATTAAGGTGATGAGTATCTTTTACAGAAAGGAGAAAGGATATCACTAGTAATTTCTGTATATTTTATCAGCTGTGGGATTTTCTAAAAATTCTCTACAGTTCCAGTGTTTCAGAAACACAACATCATGTACCCAATTTCCTCCTCATCCCTAGCTTTCTGAAACTTCTAAAGCTGGGAACAGGTTTTTCTCAGATTGGTTTTTGCTTACAATTAGTTCCATTCTCCTACACTGAATGAAAATATACATCAGTTTTAAGGAAGTGCTGTCATATTAAATCTCATATTTCAGCTTATATTGGAGTAATAGTAATTTAATATAGAAGTATGCAACTGTCCCCTTATACTATGTGTTGTCTAACCAAATTGGAAAACAACTGTATTAACAGTTAAACAGTTAAACAACTGTATTGGACATTTAGATGGACTGTTGGATAGAGGACAAGACAAGGAAAGGCAGAATAGATGTAGAAAGACAAAGTGGCTTTAAACCATAGTCATTTAGCAGATCTGTGCCAAGTTCAGGAGCAAGCAGAACTCAGATTCTTTGCTCGCCATGCAGTACCCTCTGCAACAAGCCCCACAAGCTCTGTGTATACACTGAAGAATCCCCCTAACAATTTTCTTCTAGAGTTTCACATTTTTCTGTATTAAAAATGCCAACACATGATGTTTAGTTCCCATTTCTCTTTGGCAAACCTTTTTCTCATCCTCATCATTGCTCTTACCACCTACACTACTGTGGCCTCACTACAGTCCTAGAAAAGGGTTCCACATTACAACAGAAGGGGAAAATACCAAAAACAATCAGGCATAACCATTCTCCAGGTAAAGCATCACATAAGAGTTCAGGCTTTTCCCAGATTTGGCTCAGTGTCTTTAAATGAATCAATTTTTATGCGTAAACTGTTTTAATCCCAGTTCTTCAGCACTGATGATAATATTTAATGTGGTGCTATATTTTAAGTCCCATATTCCACAGTTCCTTCTAATGTTAAACACCTCCCTTACATTGGTGTACCTGGGAGCAACCCTGGCATAAGTTTTTCTAATACACAGATTTTACTCTTTGCATTGGATCTGAGATTCATCATAACAGCAATCTGGAATTCACAGTTCAATTAATTTTTCATTTTATTTTAATGACCTTTCTGGAAAGCAACTCAGTAGCATTTGTTTTATTATTATTATTATCATCTTCTACTGCTTGGCTTCCCCAATCCAAACACATTACAAGACAATTTATTCTCTCGTCGTGATTTAGATATGGTTTAATGGCAATAAAAGAAACATTATATTATGAGAACAATCCTCCTCAATCAACAGATTAAATTCTTAGAGATCCAGATCCAGAAAGCATTTTCAACTCTATCTCTTACTTTAATGCCTCCACATTCATAGAAGGTTCCACTTGCAATAAAATCTGTGTCATACATGAAAACAGTCAAATATGTTTGCATAAATCAGTAGGTGAGCATTCTTGTGAGCACAGAATTGAAAAAGCAGAATTTCACCATATCTTACTTCCTTAACTTGCCAGGGGTTATTTAGGAATTAAACTTTGCCTCCCCAAAAGAAAGTGTCTACATACCAATCTGGAATTGTAGGAGATAAACCCCTGACCTGCTGAGAGACTATTCTGTCTTCAACACCCACAAAACCTGTTTTTGCATATTTAAAAGAGGTGCTATTTAGAATGAATGACTGAAATGTAAAGATGAGGCTAAATTAAAAATCCTGCAATTTAAAAATCCGCAGCACAAGGACATCCAGAATCTGCTCTAACTCCATGCAGCTTGAGGCCCTCTTGGATCTCAAGGCAACAAGTAGTTGTGCATTTATCTAGGGAATGCAACCCCCCACTTTACAGCTTCTGAAGTTACTTGGCATGAATGACTATTAATCACCCCAGTTGGGCTGATGGGGTCAGAAAGATTTGGCTTGCACAGCTGCAATGTGATATCCAGCAGACCAAGACAACAGCCAACCATAGATCAAGTAGCTCTCAGACAACACAGGAGAGGAACGTAGTCTGATTCGTCTTGACAAGATTGCTTGATGATTGCAAAGTACTTTGTATGCTTGCTGCCTTCTGGAAGACATTGAGAACACTTATTAAATAATACATGCACAAGTACAACAGAAGTCTGGCCCTTTCCAAACAGCATTGTCCTTACTGGGGCTGAGATAAAAGACAAAAATGTTTAAATCAGAAGTGATTGAATGAAAGAGCTCCTATGGAATGAAATATACAGATACACATACACAAATGTGTAGGTTTTATGGTAGCTTGTAGTCAATTAACTAGAAAGGCAATGCAATAAAACTGTCCCTAAAATGGTTTATAGAATTGGCAAAGATTGATGAACCCTGGAGTAAGAGACGCTGCCAAGCCACTTGAAGCATACTTGAATGTGTATGTGTGTAATAGCTGTAATGAAAGGGCACCATCTCCCCACTTATTATGCACTTTAGAGAATGGGTTCTAGCTCCTAAAGCATTAGCCAGACAGACCTAAAACTCAAGAAAGCTTAATGTTTATAACCAGTCATATTTGACCCCAGCATTGCCAGACTCTTAACAGAAACGTCAGGAGAACCTAACCCAGGGAACTCTCCTCTGCAGCTGTAAGCATGCAGAGCACAACTGACTCCTCACCTTCCTCCTGCTCTGCCTTTCTCAAACACCACCTACTCTACTTGTTTCTCCAGGTGAAACCAAGAAGTGTTAGCTAGGAGTGCTGAATAAGGCCTCCTAGACAGGCCAGTGTTTATTTGTTCAGATTAAGGAATATCAAGTCATCAGAATATTCTGGCCTGTTTTCACTATAGTTCAGAAAAGCTGTGTCTAAATTTTCCAATTCTGCTCCTAAGCTCCTGCTATGTAGCTGTTCTACTACATATTTTCCCTCAAATTTGAGATGCTATTGGAGCAGATGAGCCAGAAAACAAATCTCAGGGGATTTACCTCCAGCTACAGGGTCAGCAAACCTTTATATACAGCTGACATTTCAATCCCCAGTTAAACATGAACTTGAGCAGAAAAAAAAGTGTAATTGTCCAAACTAACTTCCATTTACAGACATCAGGGAAGAAATTCTAAGCAGATCAAACTCACAGGTGTGTACCACATGTTTATCTCTAGATTTTTTTTATCTGTATGTCAAGTACCATAGCAAGATCAAACACAAATGTTACTCTTTAGTATCAGTCCCCAGGTCCCAAAAGTTCATAGAGTGAGTAGCCTTTTGTTTCCTACCTGCAGAAGACATCTCTCTCAAAAATAGCTAGTTTTAAGGTGCTTTACACAGAACTTCATGTGTTATGATGTGGGGTGACCCCACACCCTCCTCCCTCAAGTGGCATCTGCTCTAGGTTTGGTGGGTTTGTTGAAGGACTAGGAATTATACATGAATGCATTAGAGTTGTGATGAATGTAAGGGCTAATTGTAAATAGTTTAAGAGAGTTTGACCAATTTGGTAGAGAATTGCAGGTTGAGAGTATTTTCCAGTTTTATCTGAGTTAACACACAGATCAACATACTTTTTTACCAGAGTATTTTTTACTCCTGTCACATTCAATGATTATCTAAGGTAACAGATTTTAAAGACAGAGTTCTGATCCTGATGAACTTTCCAAGCTTGATTTTTCAAAGAAGCTGTAATGGAGGGTTCAATTTCTACAGCAGCGTAAGCCAAGGTTAAAACACAGCTTTGTAGCCTCATTATACTCCAAAGTATAAATAAAAGAATGAACATTGAAGGAATGAAGTCTTCAGAGATTTACTTTGCATGTTAAAAATTAATATAACTAAATAGAAAAGTACAGTATATTGCTCTGTGTATAGTTTCTCCCTGAAAGTCATGACCTAATAGGTTTTTCATGAGGTAGAAAGTGAATACAAATGATTAAACAGCAATGCTGTAAAATAATATTGGTGTAGGGGAACTGGAAAGTACTTTGGTACTACTGGTATTGGAGAAACTCCAAAGTGATAGACATTGTGATTGTCAATGAAAACTATTCTTTCATTAACAGTTGCACATTTCCTGACATTTGAGAGGGGCTGAATGTCTGACGACCATACCTACCATTCCATTTGGGGTACCCTGATGTAATGTCAATCTATAGATTAAAAAGAGATACTAGAAGGCAATACAGGACATAATTGTTACTAGTATGATACAATTTGTTAGGCTGGATCATCAATGCTCTGTTTGGACCACTGCAGAGAGCAGAGACCACCATCATTTTGAGCCAAGAACACTGTCAGTATCGCCTTAAGGGCCTTCTTCCATAAAACCCAAAACAGACCTGCTCATTCTTGTCCAGATCCATTTTTGTTGTCGTTTGCTTGTTTGTTTTAAACAAATCCATTTAATCTTACCCTACTAATCAAGTAGAAGAAAAGGCCAAAAGTAAAATGTGAATGTAAATCAGAATTTATGAATTCAGGAAAAATCCTACAGGGGTGTTTAGATAAAAGAACATCTCCTCATCACAGGGATTCCAAAGCTTGCTTTGCAAGCATTTTTTCATGCTTATGATACTTCTATGTTATTTGCTAGGCAGGTGTTACAAAGAAAAATAATGGTTTCCTTATACAAGCATCTAAATGTGGCTCAAGAATATGCTACACATTATTGCTTGGTATTAACATTTAGCACACTGACTTCTGTGTTTATGCACTATTCCAAGCGGAAGTATGAATGTGACTAGGGTAATACTTCCCTACATAAGAGTTAGTGTCATCCTTTTGGGAAAATCACCATGATTTTCACAAAATTACTGAGCTTTGTTGGCAAGGCTAATTCAAATTCCAATTTTACCCAGAGCAGTGGATGCTCTTTTTTCGTATAGTGACAAACAAAAGCAAAAACATGGTACTATTATTAAGCAATTTACAGAGATGAAAATAAGTTTTATTTCCACCATTTTGTATTTTCTATACAAAACTATATTATTCATTCATGATAGAATAGCATAAAGAAAAATAAATACAAAACCCACTGCAGCAGAGAGACAAATGCTTTACAAAGATACCGTTGTATCTAATCTTATTAGGCTCACATACACTATGGTAGTAATTGCATTAACAGATGTACAAAACACAGTCTGCTAGAACACTATTCATTTTGTCTGCTAATGGTAAACAGATACGTACAGATATGTTCTCTTCTTCACCTTCAAGAAAGATTTAAATTTTTCTTTCTGGAAATAACTGTTTCCTTAAATAAACACCTCTTCCTTGCTACACTACCATCTGATGAGGGACTCCAAGCCAACATATCACCTCTATCTCCAGAGCTTACTTTCCAAAAGAAGGTGTTCATCATGTCAAATAATCAGTATATAAAAAAAATGTTATGCATTTAATAGAATATTTAAGTGTATATAAAAGAAAGCCTGCAGCAATGACAAAACAGCACATAAAGTATCTTTACAGATTTTCTGTTTTCGGATATATCCAATTTCAGAACCTGTCTCAGAAACATGGACAATAAATTATTTTATTCTTCCTTATCCACACTTAAAGATTTTTTTCTCATTTAAATCAAATTAAACTCAAAGTCTAATTCAACCATTCCCGAGGAATTATTACACAATATAAATGCCAAATTACCCAACACACACAGGCTGTGCCTTGTCTCACACAGAATAAAAATACCTCCGCTGATAAGCTGGCTTTTATTAACCTTCAGTCTATATATTCATTGTTCAAGGCAATCATTCAAGGAGAGCAAAGAAAACAGAAAAGAGTGAATTTGATTCAAAGCTAAATAAGTTTAGTTACCTTGGCAAAAGCAATACTAGCACAGCTTCTGAAGGACTACTGAGTACTCTACAAGTTACAGCTTAAATTTGCTTATACTCCTGATGACTCTGTAACAAGATCATTACTTCATGATACACAAATAAATAATACTAAATAACTAAATCCAAGAACTGTTTTATACCAGTCTCAGTAAAATTATATTCTTCATGTTTCAGAAATACAAAGGAATTCATCATAGAGCTGGTAGTAGGCATTGCTGGGTTTAAAGTACTTACCCAATCAACAAAAACTAATTTCTGTTGAATGGCAATAAAATAAGCTAGTAGTAAACATAATAAAGCAGTTTAATCAAGTAGTAGTCCCATAGATATAGATGGTAGAAAAAACCCAGTTTTGTGAATAAATGGAGAGGGAAGGTAGATGGAGAAATAAATGCCCTAAACTTTCATATGCTGCTCCAGAAGAAAAGCATAAGCCAAATACCATGAAAATCCATGAAATTTAATCTACTTGCCTTGGTTATTTTTATTGGTAATTTTTAAAACATGTAAACAATTCTTAATGACTGTTGAGCCATAGCACTTACTGCTGAACTTGATTCAAGTATTTGTTTAGAGAAATCACATCCTTTACAGCATCATTCAACTGATGCTTGCATTTCTACTGAATCAGAAGAAGCAAATACAGCTCCTATGCTGTGTCACCACCAGTTCTGTCACAAAACAGCTAAATTCATTACCAGTCAGAGCAAAACAACGAAGGTGGAAAAACCCTAGAGAATAATAATCTTCCTAGTGACAGAGCTGCTCTGCCTTTATCAAAAGCTGGTAGCGGGGTGGCCTGAGAAGAAAAATACCTCCTTTCTGCCTGCACTTATCATGCATAGTGGGAGAGACTTCAAGTAAGTCCAGTAAAAACAGATCCTGTTCAGCCACAGGAATAAAGTGCAATGGCAAATGACAGACTTACATCAGTTTACACCACCACCAAGCCCAGTTTTAAGGCACCACTTTCAGGCACCTGACTGCAAGTTAAGCAAATGCCAGCAGCTGGTAACTGTAACCGTTTATACATAAAATAGTGCTGGCTTCACTATGTAAGGTTGCATAATTTTTGCATCTTCTTCTCAGCTTTTCCTTTTGATTTGTCAGAAGATTTTAATACATGCTCAAATCAATCAAAGTAAATTCAGCAAATCAGATGTAAGGGTAAGTTTCAAGATAATATATTCATTTGCACTTGTTAAATTTGAGTGTTTGAAGTCTGGATTTATCTCTTAGTGCCACAGTCTAGTTGACATGGCGTTGTTAGGTCACAGATTAGACTCAATGATCTCTAAGTTCTCTTCAAACCTAATTGGTTCTTTGATCTACTGCTGCAAATTGCTCTTCTGTCCATGCACTCATCCTGAGAGCAAAAACAGTGCTTTGTTTTAATGATTTAAGCTTTACTACATCATTATCCTACGGCCAGGAAGATACACTGGGTTTGAGTAACAAGAAAATACTTGGATCAAAACATCAACAGTTAATAGGCTTCTGTAACATTGGGGATTGGGTGCTCTGATAATTTTCTTACCCTTCTGTTAATCACATGGAATTCAGCTCTTCATACCCTTGAGTACACAACCCTATACTTTGAATTCATTTTCCTGTAACCCTCTGTCCTGATTTCAGCTGGAATAGATTTAATTTTTTAGTAGGCTGATAAAGTGCCATGTTTTGGATTTAGTATGAGAATCATGTTGATAACACTTTGATGTTTTGGCTGCTGCTGAGTAGTGCTTCCTCTAAATCAAGGACTTTTCAGTTTCCCATGCTCTGCCCACAGGCAGGTGCACAAGAAGCCAGGAGGGAGCACAGCCAGGACAGCTGAGCCTAGCCTGCCAAAGGGATATTTCACACCATAGAAAATCATGCTTAGTGAATATCCTGGAGGGAGTTGGCTGTAAATGACCATGTAGTGCTCACGGACGGGCTCAGCGTCAGTCAGAGGGTGGGGAGCAATTGTAGTGTGCATAACTTGTTTCTCTCAGGTGTATCTCTTTTCCTATGATTACACTTTTTATTAGTAGTAGTATTAGTATATTTTATTTAGTTTCAATTATTAGACTGGTTTTATTGCAACCACAAGGTTTACTTTTTCTCCTCAATTCTCCTCCCCACTTGAGCAGGTAGAAAGTGAGTGAGCAGCTGCATGGTACTTAATTGCCAGGGGGGCTAAACCACACCACCTTCCCTTTTTCCTAGACCCTGAGTCTCACCTTCTCACAAAACAAACACCTGTTTCACGTGGCTTATGTTCAATGCCAAATGGCTGCCCTTCGGACAGGATATGGGAGATGCAGAGTTGTGCCTCTGACTTGGACCAAAAATAAGGAATAAAAAGCCAGATCCTAAATTCAGATCATGCAAGATCGAGGAACTACTGTGATTCAAGTAGGAAACAATACTGTAAGGCAACATATTAAAGGATCTGTGTAAAATTTAGAAAGGTGCACAGAAAACTGCCCAAAAGTGGGTTCATTAAAATTAAGAGGTACAAAAACCCAACCAACCAAACAAAAAACCACAATCCCCCTCCCCCTGCCCACAAACTCAGATTAACTGTCAAATCCTAAAACTGGCCGGGAGTGCCAGAGAATAACAAAGGTTTGTTATGCTCCAAGTGAAGCATAATATCTCAAGAATGATTAAAATATGGAGGCCAATTAGAAAAGGCTGTTATCAGTTGCATTACATTTTAAATATGGGCAACTTCACAGTGTTTTTCCTGATATTTCAGATTTTTGCAATGCATGTGATTGGTGACTTCACAAAACGACGGCAGCACAGAGCTCAGCTCACACACACAGTCAAGGTAAGAATGAACTGCATGGGAGTGAATCCTTCTCAATAAAATGAGCATACAATGTCTCAGATTCCTGTAAAATTTGAAGCATTAGATAAAATTTACTATGCCACTGACAGGAAAGTAGTACAAATTAACAAACATGTGGAGAACAATCACCACAGACTGGAGATAGAACAGAGCAGAATTTATGGTAAAATGAAACAATGGCAGGAGCAGTGGATAAGAAACAGAGCAGATACCCAGGTCTTCAGGAGAAAATATTAGGACATGAATTAAGCCCTCGAAAATATCTTTGCAGGGTTTGTCATTTTCTCTACTAAAACAAATCACTTTTTTCCTGTGATACAACATGTAACTGTTTGCACAGTAACAATATTGGCATGTCATCACTGCTGTACATCAGGGGACTTGCAAAGCTGAGCCTTAAAGCTCTTTAGCAAGTGTAAGTGGGAAAAAAAACCAAGCTCAAATTGCTAGAAACAGAGGAACAACTTAATTTATACCAGCAAGACTCTAGAAGATATAAGGCAAGTCTGAAATACGTGATTATTGAACAATATAACTTCTTCTAATCCTTCTTGTAGGACTTCTGTGCTCTTAGTTCTTACATGTGTTACTTACCCCATCAACATATCTTATCTTCCCTTAATGCTTTCTGTACCTTGGTTGTGTCAAGACATGGATACAAACATCTTGATTCTTCATCCCCAGATGTGATATTTCTCCAAATATCCAGTCCCAAATAAAACATCAGATTTGCATCCACTTGACTCTGAAACAACAAATTATCATACAGACCAGAAAGACAATGAGCCAGGAAAAAATACTCTTGATCTGGTAAAAACCCATCCCTTCTATGTGGTTTATTCATGTAATTCAGGCAAAATAAGGGTAGGATTCAGAAAAATTTAAGCAGCATTAGTCAACACCAAAGAATGATTGACAAGTAGAATTATGAATGTTGAGATCAAATGATGAGTAGGGATCAATTAAAACTATAGAAAATTCAAAACTTAAGTAGAAATCTAGCACACAGCCTTTACAAATATGATCATTTGTGAGTGCAAGTTAGAAAGAAGGGTACCTAAGCAAATTTCTAAACTTAGTGTTTTTCAAGCACATTCACATCCAGTAGTTGTGTTTGGACACAACTCAATAGGACTCCAGCAAACAGTTGCTCCTAATGTTAGCAATTTGTTATCATCAGTCCTCCTGCCCTCAGTTATCTTTGAAGAAGATCCACCAGGGATAAGTTTGGCCCCAGAACTTTGATAATGAGCCTGTGAAATCACTACATGCAAGGAACTAAAAAAAAAAAAAAGCCCTAAAAGCAAGACCAAACAATGAATCATTAATGCTCTTAGAGAAATGTGTTAGAAATATCTACCATGAGAGTTTTTAGCAGATGTCAAAATGACGACCAGTAAAATCACAGGATGAAACCAATCTACAAATTTCATAATATCAAGCACTGAATTTCAATAGGCAGCTGTTCAAGTTGTCACATTTTTTTACTCTCTGCATAATTTCTATGGCTCAGAACCAGAAGTCATATACAACTAAAAATTGCCAGTCACATTTATACTAGCTGATGTGCTACTACCATTAATTTTCCTTATCTCATGTTATTTCTCAGTACACAATGTTAAAGCTGTCAAGATACATTTTCCTGGCTCTTGTCCCGTTAACATACTAATTCATATACATGACAGACCAGCTTTTATGGCTGTGACAGAGAGACTGAAGCTGTACTTGTAAAAAAATATATTTCTGGCAAAAAAAGTGGGAGCCCTAGAAGTTGCTGTATAAAACTCACAGAAGAAAAAAAAAATTTCTAAGAAAGACAAAATAATGAATATAAAGAAGGAAAAACAGCATGTCATTCTCTTGCTAAGTTCTGCTACACCCTCAAAGTCACATTCAAATCCCACCCTATTTTTGGCCACTTTTGGGCAAGTGCATGAAGTGATTTTTGTAGAGAGTTTACTGGCTTGCGTTTTATCCCAGTTCTCAACCCCCCAGAGCACTATTTACAGAAGAAAAGCAAGGCTTTGAAACAGCAAAAAAGAGCAGCTTTTGTGGTGTATTTCTATTTCGATGGCCCTGCTAAAATTCCTACCTTCAACTTTCTAAGAAAATCTCTACTCTTAAGAGATGCAGTGTTCAGATGCAAGAGGCCCCTTGTGTATATTTGTAAATTCAAGCTCTATATCAATCCCCTTTACTGTTTATTAAAATGATCCTTCAGTCATGCCAGAAATACTGTACCTTTAGTTTTCTTTACTTTAGTACAGCTCTAGGAGCAAGAGCAGTCTCTTTCTAGTCATACAGTTTTGTGTCTCATAAAACAATGTCAAGAGAAATGAAGGCAGAACTAGAAGGAGGAGACACAATCCTTCAGCAAAGCCTCTTGAGCTGCTAGATTCGTTCTTGTCAGCATCCACCGGTGTGCATGACTTTTCTGCCCAATGCCATTCATTACATTGTACTATTCCTCTGGTTGTATTTAAACCTTCTCATCACTGTTTGTGGCAGTTCCCTCCATTAGTTTCCTCTGGCCATCTCAAAAGCAGGACAACTCTACTCCTTGTTTCCAGTTTTTATCAGCTCCAGAGGACTGTTCAGACAGCCCAAATGAAAGATACCACATTAAATATTGTATTCAAGTGCACTTTTAGGAGAAAAACCTCCAAGAACAATCCTTCAATAGCCTAATACTTTCGTTAGGACTATTTTTTGGACAACAGGTAATGTTTTTATTTCTTACTTTTAGATCAGAAATATTGCATTATCCATTAGAAAACCGCTTTAGCCTATGTTTAAACTATTACCAAGTAAAATGCCTCTGAAGAGAACTTCAAGCAGTAATCACATTTACTTAATTTGCTCCAGCCCTCCACATATAATTTTATTTGCTTCAAAAGCAGCATCACAGTTATCATTCAAAATCAATGACTTACATGGTAACATATTTAAAAAATCAAATGTATGTAAGCTTTAACACATATCCTGATTTTCTTATTCACTGCTTTAAACAGCATTAATGACACCTAAAGACCTTTTCCACTGTCAGTGTCAGGTGTCTCTTAACCGTGCCATTTTAAAATCACTTTTATACCTCAATACCCTTCAGAGCTACAAGCTGTCATTGCATTCTGGGACTGACAGAAAGTGCTGTCATTGAACCCCAGAATTTCAGCATCCCACTGCAATTTTGTCAGGAGCCTGCAACCCCAGCGTCCCACAGGTGCTTATGCTACTGCAAAAATCCAATGAATATTTTCACATGCTTTCAGAGAAGAAACAGAGAAAACAACGTAGTGGTAAACTGTTCATTTATCACGTTAATGGTATTTTAGAGGCTGGTTAATTTATACTGACTTATTTGCATGCATCTGCCTAAGAACGTGGCTATTCCAGCTACCAAGAAGGGAAATGCTGGAGCTGTTGGGCACCTGCCAGGCTGGTGCTCGAATACCAAGGAACCACAAACTGCCAGGCAAGGGTTGAAACTGGCCTGACTGGTGGTTCCTGCACCGCCAGCTGCTGGAAAGTCACGAGGAAAACACCCAAATTCTCAGCTACCTGCAGACTGTCTTTTGTTAGTGAATTGGGGAAACTGGTTCTGGAGGGAACTCTACACAGTGGATTGTCTCCAGACCTGCCAAGACACAAAGCATTTCGGGGAGATCATGTTCTTGCAAAATAATGTGGTATTTCCCTGCTCACTCTGCTTTGGGATGTGAAAATACATTAGAAAAGCATTTAAAAGCAAAAATCACACATGAAAAAGAGCAATTTACTTGACTTTTCTCACTTTTGTACACTCCTTCTCTTTTTACATCATTGTTCTGTAAACTCTTTCTAGTGAGAGTTTAGTTAAAAACTGAGGAGATTTCACTCTTTTCTAGAAGCAGTAGAAATTGATGTTCCACTTGATGGAAGAGAGAGTAGAGGGTGAAAGGAAATTGTGCTTGGTTTTGACCATGTTTTCTGATGCATTGGTTAAACTGTATTTAACTGGTTTATTTATTTTTCTATTCTTAAGGCAATCATTCTACTCTCTTTACACAGCCTATGAGAAGGTCCAGTAAAGAACAGACTAAGGTAATAATTAATATAAAAATATGCTTTGGTGGAAACAAAGATTCATTGAACACAAACAGGAAGAATTATTTTTGGAAAAAATCAGTGCAGCATCTGCTGCCATTGTTGCAGTTCATGTGGGCAAACTGACAGTCAGTGACTGCATCCTCTTGGACATACCTTTAGAGTATGAGTTTGAAATCTAGGATCAAAAATTGAATTTTATCCCAAATATTTGTTCAATAAATAAACCCAGACACATTGTAAATTCTTTTCTAACACTAAAAATCTATCTCTTGTCTCCATCTCCAGAGGAAATTACTGACCAGTCTTCTCTAACACCTTCTGGAAACAGGGGGGAGTATACTAACTATTTTAAAACAGCAAGTCCTCTAGAAAATGTTAGCATCTCTTACACTGATGCAGAACACAAACTCAGTTTACTGTGAAATTGTTCTGTTTGTAAGCTATTTTCACTGGCTGGCTGCAGCAGTTCCTGGATAAGGGAGAGGCAACAGAGAACTGTTCAAAAGCAGTTTAGCTCCCTGCTCTCGGGAAACACAAAAGCCCCAGCTCCCAGCCCAACTTACTTGAACAGGAAACAGGAAGGAGATGCCCCTTCTTGGATCTCATTCCTGGCTGGTCTGCCTGCTTGCCAGGTGCTCTGAGGGGCGCTGGGGCTCTGCCCTTGACGTGCTCAATGTGCCAGAGCTCAAACACCGGCCTCAGGCTCGGAGGCTTGACATGCAGAGGTGACACAGCCTAAAAGCTCTTCGAAAAATTCAGTGGTGGAAATACTGCCACAGTATAGCATATTTTCATTAAAAAACAAACAGAAAATACTGAATTACAGATATCACACTGCTCCTACTCTTTTAACTCACCTCAATTTAAATTACTTTGTTTAGTACATGTGTTTAAAAATGTATATTAAAAAGAAAATAATCCCTACTTAAATAATTTCTCAAGAGCTTGGCATAAGTGTCTCCGTCGCTAAGCTTGTGTCTTCAGTTTGCTCCAGGCTTGACACCCGCTGCCAGCCACTGCAGCTAAGACATGCCCATCTCCTCCTCCAAATGTCACCTCATTGCCCAACCCAGCTCATGGAGAGCAACTTCTCTGGATGACATGGGCACATCTGCGCAACATCAACATTCTGTCGCAAGAACAGATGGATTTTATCTTGCTTTGTTCACCGCTTTTAATACAGATTTGTAGAGGTAAATCATGCTGATAGACCGAGAACATAGCATATGCCCGTGTGGACTGCGGTGCAGAGTTTTGGGAGAACTGAGGGGTGGAAAGGAAACTGCATCAGCCTTACACTCCTTCTAGCATTTGTCTTCCCTGGTTTTATCTCAGGCTTACAGGTCTTTTCACAGGCTAACATATATATTCATTAACAGAAAAAGCATCAGCCTCACATGAATGAGTAAAGATTAGTAACGTTAATAAAAGTGGTGAAAGGACAGCATTCTACTCTTTCATTAGACTAGAAATTGATTAAATTATCCTGCTAACTGAATTTGATATGTTCTTATAATCCTTCCTTAATTCTCATTGCATATTCAATTTTTCCAAAACATTTGTAAGTTTCCTGGAAGAAATCAAATTATTTCATTCAGTTCTGATTTATTTTACTCTTGCAGCTCTGTGACATGAACAAAAAATTTCTTTGGGGCGAGTATTTTCAGCTAAATGCTAGGAACGTCCTTTCTGTAAATTTGGCTTCCCAAATGGAAACAGACCCTATTTATTAAATATATACACAATTAACTTGGATATCAGTTTTATTTTTATGAAGTATATTCTAAGCTTGTTGGTACCTAAATACCAAAGCTGAGCTTTAGCTCACTTAACATTCATATTTTTGGAGCCAGAAATCTAAACTCCACCACCAAAATGACCAAATGCTTGACAACTCCAGGCCAAAGGCAGAGCACAGAGAGGCTCAGCAGATTAAAGAAAAAAAAAACAACAACAACAAAACAAACAAACAAACAACAACAAAAACCCAAACAAACAAAAAAAAACACTGTGAGGAAACTATTCTCTCTCATCTCCCAGCTGTTAGCTGCCTCAGCTTAGTGGTCTCTGTTAATCTTTTGATGCTTCTAGAAAGGTTATTTTCAAAATGCATGAAAAAACACAATATTATGCAAGGAACAATAAGAAAAAATTAAGTAAAACTTCAACTTCTGCCAGGACCTAGGTTAGTATAAATAAGTAGTAACTCAATTGCAATTTTATTTGTAATATTACCTGAAAATCTTTTTTAGTAATTGCACCAGAAGGCTGTATTCATAACACTGGTTTAATGGGAACCCTTGAGCCCAACCAGATTTATAGTAAAAAGCAAACAAACAAGCCTCATGAACCCTCTGGGGAGTTTTTCAAAGTAAAATGCATTTACAGTACTGATGCAGATAAGCATCATTTCCAAAAGCCAGTTCTTTTTACAGTCAATGAGTCTTTTGTTTTATGCAGCTGAATTCAAATGTTTTATATTTCCAAGTGAAATTTGGATTCATCTATCTGCTTTAGTAAGTTGGCATCCTATAACTATGTTTTAATTAAATAAGCACACAAGATAATATGCAGTGCACAGAGTGCTATATGAGTAATGTATGAGTGAGTTATTGTCTGACAATACCTAGAGCAATATTTTAATGGCCTGAGGGAAGAAGAAGAATCGGAAGCTAGTATCAGAAACAGACCAAACAAAAATCAGAAAGCCCAAAATAAAATTATAAACAAAATCCTAGGAGATTTACAGGCAGTCCTATTAGTAAAATCTTCCAGTAATCCTCACAATGGAACATACAGCAAAATAAGAGGGGTACAGATGAAATCTTGCATGTTTTCCACTCGTGGTGAAATGTTACTTAAAATGTTTTGCACTGGTGTTCAAACTGATATGGGCATTCTTGATTGTGTAGTAGAAAGGAGTCAAGTATTTTAAGTATTTTTAATTACTTTTTACATGGTGAACTCTTCAGTATTTAAAACAAACAAACAAACAAACAAACAAACAAAACCCCACAGAACCATCACAAAAAACCCAAATCCACAAAACCAAACACCAACAGATAACAAAACAAAACAATATGCTTCTACTCAAAGCATATCAGACACGGAGATCCTATTATAAGCACAGTGTTAAATTTTGTTCTGCTGAGGTGATTGTCTCACTGCTCCAGCTAAGTGCTCATCTGTTTTCAGAGGTGTATCACCAAGAGACAGCTAATATCATAACAAAAATAACAACATGAATAATGAAATAAAGAACGTTATTTTTTTTTCTTAAAACCACTAGTACACCCAGATAATGTGTTCACTCTGATGATTTACATTCTTAATGGCACAGTCCTATACCAGGCTATTTATCACCATATCCAAATATGAGAATTAGACTCTAAGATGCTTGATATCAATGTATCAAACAAAAATTTAGGCAACAACATCCTAAATTAGGTGCATGGAGACAGCCAAAAAATTATATCCTGCTGATTTTAGTCACTAACCACCAGCTTAGTCACCAGGCTGGCTCACAATTACACTTTCATATATGAATAACATGTACTTAATACAATTTTTAAAAGGTAGGAAATAATAGCACAGGAGGTTTTTGGTTGAACGCGTTTTTTTGCTATTAACTTTTACACTGAGGCTGAAAATGCATTTAAGTTTACAACATGCTGGGCTGTGGGAATGCACACAGTTACTTAAGGTGTCAGCTGGCAGATGGTAGCCTGGGAAACCTTTTAAGAGTCACATTCTGCCACACATCCATGCAAGTGCCTGAATAAACAAAGCAAACAGTAGGGTAACCATGGTATGAATGACAATGTCTAAACATGCTAAGTCCCTAAAAGTAAAGACAATACTTAGTGAAAAAAAATAAAAAAGCAAACCCTCACACTGTTACATCTCTGTAATTATTGCAAAAATCATCAATTTGTTTACATATCTTGTACTTAGGCATCTGCAGCTCTCTAGTGAATACATGGCTGCAGGCAGATATTTCACCTGTGAAGTCAGGAGCTGCCGTCCATTCTGACACATTAGTTCTTGCACTCCTCATATCTGGAAAGATCTCTTAGTTCAGAGTGCTGCAAGGGAATCTCAAATCCCTCCTTTTACTGGTCAGATAGGAGATAAAACCACAAGCACTTAATAAAAGGTGGGTTACATCAAGATGCAGAGAAGCAGCAGAAATACACATTTCTCTGCCTTGCAAAATCACAGAAAATGCAGCTGGGAAGTTGATTTGATATCACTCAGAGCATCTGATCCTTTTGTAAATTAACTTTAGGCTTTATATCTCCTGGAAGCCTACTGTAATTATCCAAAGAAACACCTCACCAGCTTTCTGAATGTCTCCAATGTCCGTAAGAAATTTCCACCCTCATCTTCTCTATTTCCTTGCATCCACATAGCCTATCCCCTCCATGTAGCACTGGCTCCAAAGACTGTCTCTCCTTGGCTTCTTGGCCTTTGTCTCACTCAAGGGCAGCAGAGTGCAGATGGCTCAATGTGGGCAGGCCAGCTTCCAAGGCCATACTTACATTTTGTGTTCTCTTTGAAAGATGTACCAATTTTTTTTTTCTGGGACTAATCTATAAACTTATATTTAGTCTTTTCTTTTCACTGTGAAACCATGAAAAGTGACAATATTCATTAGAAAACACTTTACTGATTTATCCCTGGTGCATCCTGAGGTATCTGAATAGCTTACTTCAAAACTTGGAATGCACTGAAGTGCAAGAAATGAACCTATTATCTGAAAAAATAACACCCTCAAGAAGAAATATCTGGGTTGGTATCTGAAAAATACCAGTTCCTAGTAAAAGTATCATTTTAGAAAAATCAAACAGCTTTTGTCCTCTAGGGAAGACACCGAGTTCTAAGAGGACCTACTCTAACTCTCGAAGGTTTTTATGAGATTTGACAAAATCGAGGGCAGAAGTTCTGCCTGGATTACTCAAAATTCAACAAAGAATAGCATACATGTCTTATGATAAGCAGTGGTAGTGAAGCTTCAGTTAGAGATAAACAAAAATTTAAAATCAACCACCTTCAATTGCCTGTGATCAGAAACAATTTGCCCAAAGAGGGAACTTCAGGTATACAGAGATGATGATCCTGAGGTTTCTTCACTCCTCCTAAACGTTCCAAGGCAGCTTTGCTCTGCAGACAAAGAAAACTAATACCTGATATCTGCTGAGCAGGTCCTACCTTTTTCTCACAGGGTCTCAGAGCTTTTGAATGGAAATATATAACAGAAACAGAAGTCTTCACCCAATGCAATTAATAACTCATGCCTTGAATAAATCCCTTTCCCAAGCACCAGAGGAAACTAAACAGAACAGTGATGGTTTTATTTCTCTACCTCTTCTCATGTACTCCAAAACACGTTAGGACATCACGGTAACTCTATCAAAAATTTAGGAACTCAGTCCTCCTCTCTTCCCCTGTTTACTCAGTGACTATATTTTGGGATAACAAATGTCTAAAATACTGCTGGGTTTGATTTCAATCCAATTCCACACATTTATAATGATCTTCATTTGTCATACACAGATAGCTTCCATTACTTAAAGGTTCAAGTTCAGGGATAGAACAGAGACATAAATAAATGAAACAGTGGCCCAAATCCAGGGCCCACAAACTGAACCCACAAACACTTCAGTTTCAGAGTATAATTCAGGTCTTATCTAATCTGTTAGCATACTGAAAACTTAAATTCAAATATCACTGCACAGAAGCCTAGAAATATTTTTGGGGACTCAAGTAATCTTTCCAAGAACAGAAATTGTTGCAGTTGTTTGCTCTTCTAGGTTTATTGATCTGCCATGTAGATTTTCAGTATGTATTGTACTAGGAAACAACAAAATCACAAGAGATTCAACATCTTGCTTCTTTACCTCTAGGATAGTACTTGGGGTTTTAAAGGGACCCTCAAGGTAATCTACCCTCCCCCTCCATCTTATACAGTGAGGTTTGGCAGTTTCATAGGGCATGTACAGCACAGCTCCAAATTTACGTTTTTAGTCACGACATCTGAAGTTAGGATCCCATTCTCCAACATGCACATCCTACAAAGATTCACAGGTCATGCAAAGCTCCTTTGCCTTGTTTGGGGCCTGTGATAAGGTACTACCCATCCCCACATGCAATGGTTTAAATGCAGAAAGGCCACATTATTATAAGCTGTATTTTTTAACTATTTCTTACTAACTATTTTCATACTTTTCCTTAAAAAAAAAAAAATAGAAATGCACACTAGTACAATGTCACACAATGAAATACGACCAGTCATTTCAATGAGCTAAGTTTTACATCATATACAGTGAAGCAGGTGATTTGGGGTCTGAAATACTAAAATTTGGGTGTGTATTTTTAGGCATAAAATTTAGTTGTAAAGTTACAATGTGAACACCTATCCCTGGGAGATCAGAGGGTAATTTGACTAGATACATAAAGTTTGGAGCTATTTTGAATATAACATGCAGCAGTTCATGTTGAATGTTTTTTTTAATCTGCAATGTATTGCAGCAGACATTCTTCTCTCAGCTTGTTTTTACCTAGCAGGAAATAGTCAAGGACTTCATGTTGTGCTTTTCCTTTTCTATCCTTCACTATCTTTGCAATCACAGCTTTACCCTGATTAAGCTATAAGACTAGAAGATTGGGGTACTATGAAGAAGGATCAAAATGGGCATAGAGCAAAGGCCACTGGGGAATACACAAGCACACTGATGTATAAACAAACACACAAAAATATACTGATGACATGCACCCAAGCAGGAATTCCAATATATCTGTTTTGTTCTAATTCAAGACCATTTATTCTTAGTCACTGTCACTTTCCTGTCCAAAACCCCATCCTCAATTCATACAGAAATCACTATATACTGACTTTAGTGTTCCTAAACAAACAAAGAAAGTAGCAAGAGAAACTGAGTGACAAATTTTTCTTCGCCTCCTACTTGTGTTACTCTCTTCATTCCTTCCACTCATGGAAGGAGATTGTGCAGCCATCAGTTTGTGGCAAAAAGCAGGTGTGCCAGATGAACTGCCAGTACTTGAGCTGCCTAAACAGTAACATCTCTACTTAAAGCAAGAGACTTGAGATGACAGGTCAATCACTGAATTTTAAAAGGAAGATTTTACAGAGATGATTAACAGGAAAATATTCATTAATTTGAGCCATTTTAATTTCTTGCTTAAATCTATTATTAATTCATTTAAACTGAAAGGGAAAAAAGGACTAACTGGTCAAACAAATAAATTTGGCAAAGAGAAGAGTTCTATTGTGGCACCTTGGGCACTGAAAAAGCAGCAGAGAACCAGCTTTCCTTTTTCTTTCAATTGCTCACTTCCCATAATTGTCCATTCCTACATCCCTGTCATGAAGCGAAAATTCTGATCTCTCAAACCTCTGCAACCCACCTTCATTCTCTTTACATCCCCTGAGATGAGTAAATCTTGGACCTGAAATCAAGCTCAATGGACAACTGCTGCCATTGTGGAAACTGAGGCACCTCCCTACAGCTTTAATATTGTATTCCCAAATTCCTCGCCCACAGACTTCACTAGAAGGCGACCATATATCTGGTTGCTAGCAGCCACATCACACAGCACAGTTTGCTGCCTGATTCTGCACTGAGCAAAGAGCCTGAGCCCTGGTGCACTAGAGTGAGTAATGCCCCAAGACTACAGAAAACAAATAAGTCACAGTCTAAGGTAAATCTGAAACTTCAGTTTAAAGAGCTGTGGTGATGTTGCATTCAATACATGAAAAAACAGATCGGATTCTGTTAGCTGAGGGCAAAATGTAATGATGAGTAAACTGAGGTAAAACACATTAGGAACAACAAAAAACACAGCCTAATTTCAAGTTAAAAAAAACCTGCCAGAGTTACTCTATCTGTAGGTAACTCTGGGCTGACCGAAGGCAAGCCATCGATTACAACAAAGCCATCTCCTGGCCTAGCACCATCCCCAGTTCCCAACTTTTCTAAAGCTGGACTGATAACTTAGCTCATGAGCACAAAGACCTAGCACAAGGGAAAGGTTTCACATGTGCCATGAGACTTGAGATGGACTCTGGAGTTCTGATGGAGAACCAAGATCCTAGGACACTCTGCTGACTTCATACGTGACATACCACACTAGCACTGTGAGAACATACTGCTAACATAAAGAGCAGAGTGGGTCAGCTACAGATTGAGTATGCTCAGGTCAGTCATTCACAGCACACGGTGCAAAGCTGCACATAGATATTTACAGGTTACTGGGTCATCTATAACTTGTGCCTAGAAAAGCAAATCATCCAGAGCGTGTTGTATGCTAAGGCATGTTGAAATCTGTCATTTCAGTCGTCCTAGAAAACTACATCCACGCACTGAGAAGACCTATGGCTGGCTGCTACTTCCATCTGTCAATTATATCACCTTCCAAAATATTAAAATGCAGAGTGTTTCAGAGATTATGTAAACCAATATTAACATGACACATTTCCTATTAGTCATATATCATCAAAATATAAAAATGAACCTCAAATAACCACACTTGTAAGAAGAGAAATTAGCATTCTCCTAAATGAAAAGTAAACTTTCTTGTTCTTTTCTACCTGTTTTCAGAATAGTCCAAAATCTTCTTCACCTACATAAAAACCAGTATTTTATAGAGAGCTTAGGAGTGTTATAGACTTCCTTGCTTATTTTATTAGGTGGTCCCTCAATAATCTCCTAGCAGTAATTAACTTTCAATAAAGTCATCAAATCAAATTCTCTTTCACAAGACTTAGAAAAAAAAAATGTAGGCATCACAATGTATCAATCCAGCTTCATCCAAATTTGTTTCTAAATGAAAAGAAAATCGAAAATTTAAATGAAGATACATAAAGAAGTCCCAAGCTCCCATAAAAATAGACCTTGTTTAATTTCATCCCTTCTCTGGCATCTTCAAATCTACAGCTTAAAATCTACCTGAAGAGACTTTTGTTAAGAAACTAATACTGGTAACAAACAAACAGTGTCTTGCGACCAGCAGTTACGCTAAGAAAAGCAACAAAATATTGAGAAATCACTAGGCAGCAATGAACTTCAGAAGTAAAAGCGACTATTTGGAGATATTAACTTGAGAATTTATAGCATAATATCCTGCACCATAAACCTGACAGTGTCTTAAATTAATGAGGAAATGGATCTATAAGAGAATGTATTGCCATTTATTCTCCATAGAAGAGGTAAATATTTTGTAGGAAAACATTAGCAGACTTGACCAGAATTTTTGTCTCTATTAACACTAAGTTTACACCATCCCTATTATAATCATAGAGCAAGCAAAACTTCTTTTTTGCCTAAAAAAATACTTTTAAGTGCCCTTGCATGCTATTACAAAGCACAGCTTCCCATAGTCAAAACCTTCACTACAAAATGTTCTTTCAGTGCGTGGTCCATAAGTCCATCACTAACAATTATGCTGTAGAATAAAAATCACTGAAGTAATTTCAGTCATATAAAAATGAGCTTATGTATCAAGAAAAACCCCTAACTGCATTTTCTCTCAGTATCTGTGATACTTGATCGATTAAATCTTTGAGACAGGATAGGTTTGCTTTTTTGTATTAAAAAGTCCTGTGTATGGCACCAGGCAGAACTGCACCCAGATTTATTAAGGAAATTTCCAACTGTAAAGCCAGTTTTGTTTACCATTTTTTCACTACATTACTGTCAATTTCAATCACCTTGAAGAAAGTCTGTTTAGGCACAACAAAATTAACTTTTTGATTTTAGAGACTTAAAGGACATTTCTGTGCGTAACATTTCTTTAAAAATAAATGTTTTTGCTCAAGCCAAGCACAATTAATTTCAACTAATTTTTAGTATTTTTTACAATTCTGACATACTGATAAATAAAAAATTGGCAGAAGAAGTAAACCATTTAAAAGGCAAATCTGATTTACAAGTAGGAAACCGTTTCTTGTTCACACATCATCAGAATTACTTAAACTGCAAATCTCTGTTTCTGTGTGAAATGCTACTGAGTAACAAATAACACAATGAAGATTCATTCAAACCTGTAATATCTACATTCCTTTTGTTTGTCTTTTACAAATGAAAAGGATGTCAAGCACCCCCATAGTTCATGAAAACGGACTCCCGCTTTCTGTGTATGAATTCTTAGGGAAGATGTCATTTTCCAAAAACTGTATATGCACTACTCTTCCCTGCAGGAGACTTTTAGACAATCTTTTTCATTGTATGAGGCAAGAAAAGTACAGAACCTCACTTGAGTGTCACAGGTAATAGTTAAAATTTGAAGAGCATCTTATCTGTGAAATTCTGCTTTTAACAATTGCCTATTCAACAAACTCAATCAGCTGAGGACAATGTGAGCTGTTTGTACACAGATCTAGTAAGACAAGATAAAAAAGAATATCTTTTTCTGCAAGTTGTATTCTTTTCTAAAATGAAAGGGGGGAATATCCAGCTGTAATCTTAATCCTTGAGAGAGGTGAGTGAGGTAATAGCTGAGTTTTGCAAGACACAAAAAATAGGACTGTGACTTTTATGATTTGTAACAATTCCACAGTAGATGGTGAGCTCAACACAAAGGAGGGTGTGATCAGAACCCCCTAATCACCTTGATTTGTTCATCAGCATTTCTTGTCATTAGAAGCACCTTTGACTTTTATTGCTTTTGTTTCTCCAAGAAGAAACCGTTTTGCAAGTTGAGTCAAAGCAGGGGCCGTGGCTGTGGAGCTGAGGTGCTAACACGAAGCACTGATAAAAGCGTGGCTGGTCAGCATCACTGCAGGCTGCTGGGCTGCTCCCCTCTGCTGACAGGACACTGCTGGCTCCAGACATGAGCTGGCTCTCCACAGCCCTGCTCTGCCAAGCCAAAAAGCATGACTGGACCACAGACAGTGGTCTCCAGAACCATACTGCATAATGCAACTCTGAGAAGTTAAAGAAAATAGTGCCCCAGAAGGGAGTTAATTGTTTATCTCAAAACCCAAAGATATTAGAAAGACTAATTTTAAATTATTTCAGAGGTAAAATGGAAAGGAAAACTGTTTATGGTTGGAAACCAGCAAACAGAAATTCTAGAAAAGGAAGTCACAAGTCCTTTCTCTGGTTGTTTCCTGACCAAAGTTAGGTTTTGGCTAGTGGCTGAATAGCTTGGGAAAAATACAACCAAATTTCTCCCCTTCTGTTCATGATGATTTCTGGATGACCAGAGGAGCCAAATCATTCCTTACAGCAGCAGTCATCAGATGCAACTCTCCCATATAAGGACCCAATCCAGAGACTTCGCAGAGACCATACCAACACACAGCTCTACATCATTATTTCTGAATCCACTATTTTTGCTTCTTCTTTGTTTTAAGACAACAGAAATTCTAATTTAGGTCAATAACCCAGATATGCTAGAACAAAGTCTTGATAGGCCAAAATTACCAGATGCATAATATGTATATTTGCATAAAATTTATGCAAATAGCATGATAAAACTGTGATAACATTTATCCATTTCCTTTCGACTTCTTTAGCTTTTTAAAACATCAGCCTTTACCAACTTCTTGAACCAACTGTTACCTACCTACATTTAATTTCCAATGTCTCTCCAAGTTGCTTGCAGCCACAAACTATTTTAGTGGAAAGCACCGACTGATATGTTTGAGGTCTTTACCAAATGTGCTGATGAAATGTGTGCAAGTAAAAGCACTCACGGTGTAAGGTACAACAACCTATCCTGGAGCATCCTTAGCACAGGATGTCTAATGGACAAGAGAAGTATTCCATACTTCAGAGATGCCTTTTCCATATCCCAGCAATATACGGCTGACAACTGAGAATACACAGCCCTGACTCTAGGATGGCACAGGGACTGCCTCTTCCTCCCCCAGGAGATTTTCACTCAACACGTTCTCAGCCATCTAAATCCAAAAGGCTTGAAACTGTGAACTGGAAGGTTTAATTCTACGCTGTGGAGTAAAGTCAAGCACACGGCTAAGGACAGTCCAACCCACTAAACACCTCTGCCTGCAGCTCCTGGCGTATGCCACAGACACCATGGCAGCCCTCAGCAACAGGATGGATGCTCACAGTTTCAAGAGCAAACCTAGGAGGAACAAACCACTGCCTCATCTGGCTCAGTCACACTCCAGACTGTTCTTTTTCTGAGGGTTTTTTGCACACCCTGACCATGTAACACTAACATGAGACATTTAGAAATGAAAGAGCATACTTCACTTCCAAATATGTAAGGTAAAAAAACCGTAGGCTTTTAGGCCGAGTGTTTTATCCTTTGCTTGGGCTAGGAAAAAATAAAGAAGTACACTACAGATTATTTGGGGGTGGTGTTTTGAACATCACTGAGCAAGGCTGGCCAATTCCACCTTTCCTTTCCCTCGTGTTTAAGACTTGTCCACTGTGTGTACATGAAAATATTTAGGAGGGATGCTTTTGACATCTGACAGAGGACACATCAGTATGTGCTGGACACTTTTCCCCTGGCAACACTCCTTTTCTCCTAGCAACAAAAAGAAGAGCAAAGCTTTTTTCAGAGAGGAAAGAGTACGGACATGAAAAATGAAAACAGCACTGCCCAGTGTCAGTAGATCCTTTAGTCTGGATGATGAAAAAAATAGATCTTAAACAGCAAACACAAGTTTTATAGTACAGCTCCAAGAGCAGTGGCTGCTTTAGATCTCTACAGCACTGGCAATGTAGGAACCCCTAGTTGAGTTGGTTTGTGGACATCAACATAAAAAGAATGTTAAAAATAAACTTACAGCTAACCATTTAATTAGTGCATTTTATCTGCAGCTCTAATGAGCCTTTGATTTCAGGAATGGTTGCATGTGTCATAAATACTTATCCTGGGCATTTGAAAGTCCATGGGGAAAAAAAAGAAAGTTGTTATTTTTTTTCTGTTTCTCTGATCCCAAAAGTTCTAATATTGCATCTGTGTGACAGCTCTGAAAAAATCATTTTCTGGGTCCAAGCAAAACAATTTAAACATACATTCTGCTAGTTTTAGAATTACTTTTTAAACAAAACCTTAACATAAATTATAAAGAAATTATAAAGAAAACTGGAACCATGTTTCCCCCAATTTTCCTCCCCAGTCCCAGTCATCCATCCCTTCATTACATCTTGCTTCATCTTGTAACACTCTCTAGCCAGGACTAATCTTCCTGCACTTAGGGTGCAATTTTTTTCTGTGCTGGATTCCTAGAATGTTCATGCCAGCAGAAGAGCACTACCCCTTCCTGTTCCATATGCACGGTCACAGCTAAGTGACTCAGGCACACAGGTTTTGGGTTGAGCTTCATTTGTTGATTTTAATTTGTGTACTAATTAAATGTGCTCCTGGAGTGTTATGGACTACTGCAGCTTTATTTAGGTGATTTGCAAGGAGGACCCCAGGATCTGTCAACGGGCTCATTTATCCAGCTGTCCTTCAGCCCTGTCCTGGAGATCATTAGAGCAACCTGCTTAAATCCTGAAATGCTGCGCAGTCTTTCAAAAGCACAGAAGAGGATACAGGAGCTGCCCAAGACATGCAGGTGATGGGAAGCAGGGCAGAGCAAAAAATCCTTCTCCCAAACATGCAGAGATAGGACAAGGAGGATTGGTTTAAATTGAAGGAGGGTATGTTTAGATTAGATGTAAGGAAGAAATTCTTGACTGTGAGGGTGGTGAGACCCTGGAAGAGGTCATCCAGAGAGGTTGCGGCTGCCCCATCCCTGGAAGTGTTCAAGAACAGGTTGGATGGTGCTCAGAGCAACCTCATCTAGTAGGTGTTCCTGCCCATGAGAAGTTGCAAGGAAATTATATTTAAGGGTCCCTTAAAACCCACACCATTTTATGATTATAGGAGAAGTCTAACCTTTTTAAGCCTAGCCCCTTTGAAACTAATGCCTAGGCAGTAAGGCTGCCTCTCTGCTTGTTTCCCAAGACATTTCTAACTTAATTGCAAAATTTTGTTCCAACTGATAAAATAACTCTTACCAGTAGTAAACCATTATATTCCTACAGCTTTTTACAAAGTAGGTACCTAAGCAGTGAAAAGAGATTTCACAGACTAAAGCAGAAGATCAACTTTTCCATGGTACCAGAAATACTTTTTGAAAGCCAGAGGAAAATACTTCAATCAGAAAATGCCTTCTCAGACAACAGAAAAATCGACAACATACAAGTACATGGGAAATCAAGATACCCCACATTTGGAATGAGGTTTTTGAAGGTAATTTTTACTACACAGATTCATCATGAATACTTCAGAAAACCAAAATACAAGTGGCATTTTGGTTAAGTTTGTTAATTTTTTATTAGCATTTTGGTTAACATCTAGTGGGTGCCAGAAGAAAATCTAGAAAAACGCAGAGGTAAAAACACTGGTCAATATCAGAGGCAAAGGACCGCTAAGATGAGGGGAAAAGGGAAAAAAAAATTTAAATCTCTCTTTAACTCTTGTCTGGCACTGCAAATTTTTGTCCCTGGCATTTTTTTCTTCTGTCCAACAGCTTGTACAAATTCTGAGGGAGTAAATGGAACTACCAGCTAAAAATTACCTGTCACTCCATTACTCATGCCTTGGAATAGATACAAAAATGTGGACTCATGGATCAGAATTTTTAGCAAGACTCTGACTGTTTTTACAACTTTACTTTCCTACCTATTCTATGGATGCAATCTGTACAGCTAGATCCTTTCATCAGCCAAAATTTGCAGAAATACCTGAAAGCACATGGTGCTTCATCCAACTGGAATCCCACTTCAGATTTACCACTATCATTTCTATTCGACAGACTTGTATCTTCCCTTATGTGTCCCAGCTGCACAAGTGAGGGAAACACCTGCACAGTAAACAAGAGTGAGTTAGAGGACAAGGATGAGCACCACTGCCCTCTCCAGAGAAGCCAGCAGCAGATGACAAGCCAATGATACACAGGGGTTAGCTGTCAGAAGAAAACAAGAGAGGGGAGAGAGACTTTGCTTCTTGAACTGCAGATTTCTACAACCGTTAACTTGGTTTTAAAGAAATCTTTTTTTATATGCACGTGGCAGAGATTTGGGAGGCAGAGATTTAGAACTGTTGCGTGTCAAGAAAGATGAACTTAGGTAACACCACCCACGAAAACACCAGGACATTCTGACCCAAAAGGTGTCACTGCTTACGCTTGGGAATCCTTTTTACTGATCTGGTATTTCATTTAGGGATGTCACAGACCCCCTTTAGTGCCTTAATATTAGCTCAGGATCTGCTTTTAAACAGGGGTTATGGACCACCGGCACTGGGCTGCAAATCACATCAACATTTGTCTTACGTATTAAGGGCTTTTATCTTTCCTCACGCAAGATGAAGTGGAAAGGACAGAAAAAGCAATTCAGAAGATAGGCAATTCAGAACTAGAAATATGAACAAATACAAATTTGCATCTTAATAACTTTGAGATACTGAGCTCAGCATAACTCTTTGCACTACTTGCTCTGTGTAACTCCTTGCTTTATGCCCCTTACCCACTTGTTTAAAACCCATTATCAGATACAGAAAGGTAACTGGGGAAATATTTTCTGAGGACTTAGATTTAACAATTCCTATAAGACATTTCACAAGTATTTATGTATCAACAATGTGTCTGGGCCAAAAGATATGGGTTTTTGCTATGATATGATGACAAAAAACCCTGTGCAAACAAACAAACAAACCAACCAAAACCCCCAACTTCTTGTGATGAGAGAATTGGATGTATAGATAAGGACACAGTGACCTTCATAGAGAATATTTACAGCATGTATTATCTCTCCAAACAGACATGCATATGTGCTGTCCATGTCAGGGCCTCTCTATCAAAAACAAAGGGAGAAAATTAGGAAACATTTAAAAGTACAACAGAAATTCAAAGGCAAATACAACCTGCTCAAGAAGGGATCAGAAGCAAGTTATAGAAAGACAGCTTGACTAAAATGGGTGAATTTATGTACTCTGAATATAAACGTGCAAACAGTGTCATTCAGAGTGGGAAGATAAATTGTGGGAAGATAAGGAACTAACTATGCCTTCAATTTCCCCACTTGTTTCTTAAAAAATAAAGTTTTGAAATAAAAAAATATTTCACATGCTTGTTTCCACCTACAACAAAAAGATGCTTTTTACTAAGTTATATTACACCTTTTTAACACTAAAAGGGAATGCAGAATGCATCTCAGTATAAGAAACAGAAGTTTATTATCAAATAAAATTAAAGAGCTATCTCTAACCTTCAAAATTTTCAAAAATACTCTTTTTAACTTATTGAAGCACTACAAAGAGACACATAAAGCAGATCTTATCTGCGTTCATTCTGCTGTTTCTCATCAAATCTCTTTGCTTTATCAGATCAGCAAACCGCAGGACATTTTCTATCTTATCTCTCATGATAAAGATTACAGACACGGCATGAATAATGTCAGCCTAAAAACTGCCCAACTTCTACTTAAGGAATGTCACAGTTCTGTAAGTGAGATTTTTTTCTTTTTATCCATTAAATTTTTGGCACTAAGTAAAAGAATTAATCTACCTTTTATTTAGAAACATGCAGTCCTACATCTTCCCACATAAGATATCTTCTAAGAAAGGTCTTGCTCAATAAGAAAAAAATATTCTTTAGGAAACACCCTAAGTAATCATCTGCTTGCTGTAGAAATCCATGGACTTTTACATCAATGAGTTTCTATTAATTTTACAACTTTACATCTTTTTTTTCTAGTTTATAACTGGACAAACCCCATTCCTAATATATTTAAGCCAACATTCACATATAAATAACTTGAAACCATGATGGTTTATTTTAGCTTGCAGAGAATTTTCCCAGTTTTTAAGCTGCCTTGGAGGATTAAGAACAAAATCAAAAGAGAATCGAGCTCTTACTCTTTATGAAACATAATGGGATAATTTAACCTATCATGAAAATGAATGGTGGCTATCAAATGAAAAACACAACCTACACTGTAATTTCATATGCAATAAAAAGCAGTATTTTGTAATGCTCGCCAAAGCAGCATCTGGTAAACTAATGACAAAACTGATAAGGGAAAAAGCCTTTTATGTCCAACAGTGGGAAGTAGGAACCAAAACCAAGAAACACATCCAAAAAGCTTTAATAGAAATAAATAATAATAAAAAAACTGCCTTTATAATTTCAGCAATCCTTCGAAATTTTATCGTGTGTTTTCTTAAAGGCATTTTCATGTTATTTCAAATTAATTGATAAAGCATTTCATCTGTGTGCAATGCTTATAAAAATGTGGAATAAAAGACAAAGGGAGGCGATTTTTATACACAAATGACGCACTGATATGACAAATTTGCCAATTAATCAATATCTTTGCAATGCCCCCATCTGGTGGCCAGGTGAGAGAGAGATTTTCCTCACCCAGGTAAGAGATGCAGATGGGGCAGTATACATATATCTGTACAGAAGTGCCCTTATTCCCTATTTTTCTATCTGAAAGCCTATTTTAAAGATTATTAAGCAAAGAGGTTTTTACAACTCAACCCACCTGTGAACCACTCAGTTCCTTCCCAATGCACTCACTCACTCCTGTCTGCCACAGGTTTCAAGAGGAGATGGAAAATGTCTCATAGAATAACTGCCCAGTATGGCCAGAAGGAGACAGCTTTCTTAGGAAACGGGATTAACCTGGGCCAAAAAGGGTTTCATCTTCCCAGTACCAGCAGAGTAAACCCTCCCGAGGGGTGGCTGCCCTATTCTTTCACGGTTTGAAGCATGAGCAGGCAGAGACTGGTGTGATCTGACTACCAGAGATCAGACAGACCACAGGCAGCCCCTTTCCCTGGAAATAAAGCATCATCCAGGGTGGGGAAACTTGATTTTTTGAGGCTGGAAAGACTATGTCTCAGGTCTCCAGTTCAAGCGAACTGAAGTTTGTGACAGCCAGCTAGTGACTGAAAAGTCTTAGTAAAAGGATGATCACCAGTTTTATTTGATCAGTTAAGTAAGCAAGGTCTATGTGATCTTTCCTTGTGAATCTGAGTCATCAGGGAAACAAAACCAACATAGCAATTCCAAATTCTTTAAAAAGTAGGTTTGTTTCTACCCATTTCAAGGGGATTAATTTTAAAGCTTTTCTAAAAGACAGGTAATTTTGTGGTCACATGTCAGGCAGCTCTAAAAAAGTTAAGGAACTGTATTACACTTATCATTGAAAAGACACAATTGCATCAGTATCAACATTTCCTAAATTGCCAGTATTGTATATTTAATTCAAAACACTTTCAATTTCCCAGTTTCCTTTACTTCCCCTAATTTCTTTTTTGACTTCTTTTGGTAGTAGCTCAAAAACTCAAAACCAAGGTTTATTTACATTTCACCATTCAAATATGGAGCCTAGATAAGTTACAACCTTTCCAGAAAGGAAGGAGCACTAGCAGAACTGATTTCGCAATTGTTTCTGGTTCACAGTCTTTTTCAAGACTCATAAGGTTCTGAGACACATGGCATGAATAAAATATCTTCCAACACTGCAGATAAACAGAGGCTCTAGGCAGTGTCTGACCATGGATTAGATGTTTATTATACTAAAATAAATAAAATTACCTAGATTGCAAGGCTTCCAGCAAAAAGATGTTTTACCCATTCTCACACTGTACGGATGTAACTCACCTGTCAGACTGAATAAATGAATGGAATTAAATCTGCTTTATTGCAGGAAACAAACATGAAAAGAAAAGGCGATGAGAGGTTACAATTACTCAGTCTGTAACTGTTTACTGTGATTGGAAACTAAAACTGCAGCAAGGGAAAGGGACCTGGCAAGCAGAGGAGTACTGCTCTTTGAATTGGTTAAGCTAATCTCTGTATTGTTTTTAATTCTAAAGTAGGGATAATAAGAAATGGAAACAATAGTAATAAAATATCAAGGAGGGATTAGTTATAATTCATATAGTTATCGTTATATTAGTTATAATTAGCTGTGTTTGTCTTCCATGATTTCAGCTGCCTTTTGAGATGTCCTGCTGTTTATTGGAAGTTAGTTAAGTGCACATACCAAGGTCAGAGTTCTGCCTCCCATCTCTTATCCGCATGAATTCTATGTAACATTCCAAAAAAAAAAAAGCAAAACCACAGATGTCAAACACTGACACTGATTTTCACAGCACATGCTTAGCTACTAATAGATTTTTAGGAACAAAATTTTTTCCTAAGTGTTTTGTTTTGGGCTTTTGTTCACAAAAAAGCCACCCTTTTATCTGCCATAACATCAGTTTATAGGAGTCTGATGGTTTGCTGTAGTATGGTTATAGTAAGCATATTATATTTTTAGTA
Organism: Melanocharis versteri; assembly: GCA_013397845.1. NCBI lineage: Eukaryota > Metazoa > Chordata > Aves > Passeriformes > Melanocharitidae > Melanocharis > Melanocharis versteri. Next base: position 156,231 of record VZTG01007682.1, read on the forward strand.
CTGTCTAGCATAAACAACCCTGAGTCTCACATTTGAGAAATATTCCATCTTTTAATTGACATTTTGTAAACTAGAAATATTAAAATAAGTTCTCTGGTTTATAGGAGAGAAAAAACTTTACTAATTCAACATATATCTTCTATGGAAAGCAAAAACAAACAAACAAACAAACAAAACCCCTGACCAAACAAACAAACAAAAACACTACATAAGTAGTTTAGGAAAAGTCCCCAGATAACAGGAGTACGCAAAAGTAAAGTTATTTCAAGATCAGGATTTTTGGCTAACCTACGTAAATCCTTGCCTGAATCATAGTAAAAGCAGTAGTTAAACTATAGAGAAAATCTAGTGTTGGTCTTTCAGGAGATAACCGACTGGCTTTGTAAAAAAATATACTATCACTGATTCATCAGCTTTTATCAGGACTGATATAATTCTGATTAGAAATGCAATAATTTTGAGGGAAAAAGTTTTAGTTAAATTTTCAATGGAGTTTTTTTGGGTTTTGGGTCTCAGTTACATCTCCAATCAGACCAATGCTCTGCAGCACCTATTCCTGCTGAGAAGTCTAAGGCAAATCTCCAGCTTCAATATAGGATGTTGGTGCTCCCATGCTTCCTGGTGCAAATTTAAATGCAAGGAAGGATCATAGGATTAGAGAATAAATTGGATTGAAAGGGATCTCTACAGAACATCCAATCCAGGCTCCTACTCAAAGAGTCCACCACCACATTAGATGCAGCTGTCCAGGTCCATACACAATTACAGCTCTGGCTGTGTCCAGGGGTATTTATTTATCATTTTATCTCATGGGATGGATAGTCCATCAAACAAGTGCTGGATCCTGGAGTTAATCTAATTCAAACATCCATAATACAGTGCCTGGAAGCAACCAGGGGAACTCATGTATGAAGGGGAATCCAAACAGGCAAGATTTCTAATCATGGATGCTTCTGAGCCCGAGGGCTTCCTTGAACACGGGTGTCTGTATGTGTTCCAGAGCTGAAGGAAAGCCAGAACCCTTGATATTTAGAATCTTACATAGCTTTCCACAAATCCTGACTCACTAGAAAACTCACAACCAGTGGCACATAGTCTCTTCTGAACAAAATAAGATTTTCCCAGTAGACATTCAGAGAAATTAAAAACTGCATTTTAGTAAGTGTGCATTTATATCTCTGCAGCGTCTCCTCAGCAGTAATGTTGACACTTGATGGCCAATACTGCTTTATTTATTTAATAGAGGCATACAGAAATGACAAAATATCTTAGCCAATGAAGCCAAGGAAATGCAACAATTAGGCTCTCCTTCCAAGTTCAGCATGCTTAGCTAATATTATGATACAAAAATAGAGAAGTAAAAACACACTTTACTGCAAGATTATAACTCTGGCAAGACATTGAAACCTACAGTTTAGAAAAATGTGTCAAAGTTCTCAACATATATGTAAGTTGTAGCCAACTTTTTTTTTAGAAAAAAGAAGAGCAACACCTACAAGAGTTACAACAGTATTCATGTTATTCATTCTATTATTAGGGCATTTTTTGTACTCCATAGTGATGAATTGAGTCATATGGTATTGTTTCACTTTTGACCTCCAAATCTCTCCCCTTCCAGCTCCAAGATTAATCTGCCAATTTTCAAGTTTATGCAGTCATTCAAGCATTCTATATGCTGACTCATACTCTTGCCAAGAAAGATGTAAGGTTTGCAAATACTCTGAAGTTAGCATTTCATTTTTTCAGATCAGCATTCCTTTGCCCACAGAAATAAGCAGTACAGGTCCAATCAGGAGAGCCCACAAGTCTTTGGGCAGCTTAAATATGAAAAAGCTTCATAATGCTGTTAATTTGAGACCCCATTCTAAGGCTGGCATCCGAGCATATATTTACTGCAGTTAACTAACACTCACCCCTAAGAATGGACAATGGTCACCTTCTGGAGCTGAAAAGCTGCCTTTGGCATCCATGAATAGAGTTAAAACCCAAGGCCACATAGTTTGGGTTTCACAGAACGTTCTTCTTCATCTCCAAACACGCTCAAACCCTAGCAAGTTTTCTGATATAAAATAAAACTTCTGTATTGCCATGTAGGTTTTTCACCCACCCACAGTAAACGGCTCAAGGCCAGACTCCTAAGAACTTGGCTATTTTTCTCCCCCATGAGTTGTGAAACTTGCAAAGATGAATAACAATCTGCTTCCACACCTCTCTGCTGCACAGCCTCCTTCACTGAGGCAAAACTTTCCAAGAAATTCTCAGGACTATAAAGTCACCCTGTGACTCTCTAATGTGACCGAAGAGCAGAAATTTGGACAGCACCCTGTCGCAATGACGGACACGG
>VZTG01007684.1:4933-16297 GCA_013397845.1 Melanocharis versteri
ATTTTTATATTTATATATTTCTATATTTATATATTTTTATATTTATATATTTTTATGTTTATATATTTTTCTATTTATATTATTTTTCTATTTCTATTATTTTTCTATATTCATGTGAGTTTACATATTCATATAATTTTATACATTTATCTAATTTTTAATGTGATTTTTTTCTGTTTATCTACACACGCTTAAGTGAATTCCAGAATTAATCCATGGCTTGCTTCCCCAGCAAACTCTGGTTGACACTTAAGTTATCCCAACTCTATTTTGTGGCTCAGGCAGGAAAAAATAAAGGAGAGAAGTGGAATTTTAGGAGAAAAATGCTGATATTCACTGAGGGGAGAAGTTGCCTCCAGTTTGGGAATGCTGTGGGAGCTGTTCCTGGCGTCATGGGGTTGGGAAAAGGGATTTTAGGATAAAGTTTTTTATTGGATTGCCTCAAGAAGGGGTTGCAACAGCTCATTCCCCATCACCCAAACCTGTTCCTGGAGCGATCCCAGAAATTATTTGGGAAGCAGGAGATTTTTTTTCCGGATGCTTTGTGTGGTCTCCGTGTCCCTGCTGCCTTCCAGGAGCTGCTCCCTCAGCCTGAGCTGGGGAGGAGGATTTTCCTGTCCAAACAACTTCTAGAAATGCCAGAATCCCTCCTTTGTAGAATTCCAGAGCTTTCAAGGCTCATCAGCACAGAGGGGTTTTCCCTGCTCTGTTATCCTGGCAAAAATCCCGGTGGCTTTTGTCTCCTGATGATGATTCCTGGGTGTTTTTAGAGTAAAATAAAAAGTCAGGAAGCTTTCAGCTCCTCTCACCCACCCATCCCAGCACAGTTAAACCGCTCTGGAGTTGTTCATCCTGCACATTTTTTTGGTTCAGAGGCTTTTTTTGTTGGATTTTTTTTAAATTTTGGCATGAAAACGGGTAGAATCTGGATTTCTGGGGCTGTGAGGGTGGAAAACCAATGGATATTTTGCGTTGCAGGCCTTCTCCAGCCTTGCTGAAGCTGCCTATGAAGCTGCAGATGTGGCTGATGATCAGGAAGAACCAGCAACCTACTGCTTATCCTCCTCCTTTGAGCTGATAGTGCAGAAACTGCTGGAGACTGCAGACAGGTAAAACAACCTCTCCAAAAAGCCTTTTTTCCTTTATTTCCCACTCCAGTCTCTCAGGCTCTTCTTGGCAGCTGGGATGTGGTGTTGGATTAAAATGTGGCTTTATTTGGTATAAAAAAAAAACCCAGAGGAAAAAACTGTGCAAATCCCAGGAAAACAGCTCTTCCCACTGAATAATTTCTCAGTGTTTTGTGCATATCTGCTTTTAGGAAGTCCAGGAGTGGCCCTTTCCCCTTTTCCTTTGAATTTCCTCCCTTTTCCTTTGAATTTCCCTCCTTTTCCTTTGAATTTCCCCCCTTTTCCCTTGAATTTCCCCCCTTTTCCTTTGTTTTTCTCCCGTTTTCCCTCGAATCTCCCCCATTTTCCCTCGAATCTCCCGTTTTCCCTCGCATCTCTCCTGTTTTCTCCCACATCTCCCCCATTTTCCCTCGCATCTCTCTCGTTTTCCCTCAAATCTCCAAGTTTAACTCCACGGTTTTAAAACTCTGCCCTTTTTGTGCAGTCACAAGGCTCAGCCCTGCTGGCTGCAGGACCACAGGATAATCAGGAATTGCAGCAGGACATAATGAGGAATCTGTGTTTGTTCCTTCTCCTGATTGTTTTTGTGTGGGTTCCACCCCTTCCCATCAGTTCCAGGTGCTCCCAGAAGAGCCAGGGACCTACTTAATCTCCCATTCCCATCCCAGCTGAAACAGAAAACAGATGAAGCGAAATATTTTGCTCTCAGATGCAGGAAAAAAAAGGCTAGAACTCAAATTTTATGGTGGCTTGAAGGTCACATAAATCTGACAGCTCCAGGTTCAATCTGTGAATCAGCTCCATGGACTGATGGACCCTTTTTGCTGCTAATTCTCCTTAAAATTCTTGTCCCAGTTCAAAATTTAAACTTTTCCCTGTCTTCATTTACATCCAGCCAGGAGTGGAGTGTCTGGCTCAAGGCTCTGGAGCCCATCAATCATTTCAGGTGCCTTAATTTCAGATTTCACACCCTCAGAGGTGTCTAGGGAGGGGCTCTGAAGTGCTGCTCACCTGACACCAATTCTGAGGCTCCTTCTGTCCCTCTCCTCGTTGCCAGAGATACTAAAAATCATTTTAAAAACGGAAAATCATTTTTAAAAAAAATGCCAGAAGTGGCTTCACAAATTCCCTTTATTTCAAGGCTTTTCAAGTGGCTCCTGCCTGTCACAGCACTCAAACGGAGCTGTTGCTGGTTTACTAAAATTAAAAAAAAATCTGTTTCCAAGCACTTGGAGCTGCAAATTTTCCTCCTTCTGTTGCAGACCTGATGGACACCAGAATAACTTGAGGAGTTCTGCCTATGAATCCCTGATGGAGATAGTGAAAAACAGTGCCAAGGACTGTTATCCTGCTGTCCAAAAAACCACCCTGGTCATCATGGAGAGGCTCCAGCAAGTGCTGCAGATGGAGGTGGGTAAATCCTGATTTAAAACAGGGAAATCGTGGCTGCTCCATCCCTGGGAGTGTCCAAATCCAGGGATGGTGGGAGGTGTCCCTGCCCATGGGAATGGATGGGATTTAAGGTCCCAAACCGCTCAGGGATTCTATATTCAGCTTCTTCACAGCCCCTCTGCTCTGAGATCTGAAAAGAACAAATATTTAAAGTACAATCTGGCTCTCCCTGGAGCTGCCAGGATCCCAGGCAGCCTCTTCACACGCGGGGTTTTGTTCTTGTTTCAGTCTCACATCCAGAGCACCTCCGACAGAATCCAGTTCAACGATCTCCAGTCCCTTCTCTGTGCTACTCTCCAGGTAAATTCCTCTCTCCTGGGTTTTTCTGTGGGAATAAAGCGATTTTTGAGGCGTTTTTGTGCCTCTGAAGCTTCATGCTCAGGTCCTGACAATGAGATTTGAATGGAAAAAGTGTATTTTGTGTCCCAGCTGACACGTGGGAGGTGATGCAAGGTTCAGAAGTCTCTAAGCTGTGCTCTGGTGACAAAATTTAGGGCAATTTGACTCAAAGAACGCTGTTAGGGATTTTATAAAAGATTGTCTGTGCTGTCAGATTGGTTCTTGGGTTGGCTGCAGCCTCAACAATCCCACAGCCAAAAAAAAAACCAAAATCAACTCCGTCATGGTTTTGATTCCTTCGTCTGCCTCTCGTGCCTGATGCTTCTGATCCAAATGACACCAATTAAAATGTTCAGAGTGTCCTCAGAATTCCCAATTAAACATCTGCTAATGAGCAGGAGCCACCAGTGCAGTGCTTACTGCTGCAAACACCACTCAGAAAAGGGGTTTTTTTCCCCCAAAAATCAGTTCAGAATAACCCAGGTGGTCTCCAAGTTGATTTGAGAAATCCTTAATTTCATCCTCGAAAGCTTTGTGGTTGTTTTCGCTCTCCAGTTTTAGGGTAATTTCTTAAAATAATGGGAAATGGGAATAATCTGTCCTTAAGAAGGATTTTAATGGGGAATTTTCACCCTGGAATCTCACAGGGTGGGCACTGATCTCTGCCAGGGGAGTGTAGTCCAGGTGGAATTAAACTGCCAGTTTTAATTTCTAAATGTGTCTTTTTATTATCCCAAAACCTGAACCTGAATTTTTTTACCCAGTTGCAGCAAATACTTAAAATCCACTGAGTGAAACTCAGCAGAGGGGCATTTTCCAGTGTTAAAAAAATCAAATGTATTGGTTTTTTACATAAATTTTTTTGCTGTTTGGCTGGAAATACAATTATAACCATCCAGCAGAGGAAAAACATTTGTTAATATTTAAAATTACATCAGAAAATCCCATACCTGCAAGGAACAACCTGGGATAGTGGAATGTGTCTCTGTCCATTAACTTTGGGGATTTTCCCACCGAAATCACCCTGTAATTCCATAAATCATGTCTTAATTATTTAAACAGCCAAAGTCCATCTTTGTGGAGTGAAAAATTAAATACTAATTTAAAAAATAATTTCCTCTGGAAATGCAGGATTTTTTTTTATTTTCCTGACAATTGTATTTTAACCACTTCAAGCATTTCTAAATGCTAATTTGCTTTTATTCAGAAGCAAAACTCAGGTTCAATCCCTGTGAACTCATCTGTGACAGAAAAATTTTTTCTTTTTAATAGGCTAAATTTGGGTTGGTCACATTTAATTCCAGCTTACAAATGGCAAAGCTTTGAGAACAGCCCATGCAGCAAGAAAGGGAAATTCAGCTGGAAAATCTGAATGCAGCCAAATGAACAAGACTTTGCAGCCACAAAAGCAGATTTTTTTGGCAGCGGCAGGGTTCAAACAGCAGTTTTTTCCTCTTTTTTGCGGCACCCAGGGGTGTGGGAATACTTTGTCTGTGGGATGAGCAGTGATTTTTGCCCGTTTTCCATGATTTTTCCCTCAGAACATGCTGTGGAAGGTGCAGCACCCAGGGGTGTAGGAACACTTTATCTGTGGGATGAGCAGTGATTTTTGCCCGTTTTCTGTGATTTTTCCCTCAGAATGTGCTGCAGAAAGTGCAGCACTAAGGTGTATGGGAGTGCTTTACCTGTGGGATGAGCAGTGATTTTTGCCCGTTTTCCATGATTTNCAGAAAGTGCAGCACTAAGGGGTATGGGAATGCTTTACCTGTGGGATGAGCGGGGATTTTTGCCCGTTTTCCATGATATTTCCCTCAGAAGCTGCAGAAGTTGCAGCTCCCAGGGGCGTGGGAATGCTTTACCTGTGGGATGAGCGGGGATTTTTGCCCGTTTTCCATGATATTTCCCTCAGAAGCTGCAGAAGTTGCAGCTCCCAGGGGCGTGGGAATGCTTTACCTGTGGGATGAGCGGGGATTTTTGCCCGTTTTCCATGATTTTTCCCTCTGAATGTGCTGTGGAAGGTGCAGAACCTAGTGGTGTAGGAGCACTTTACCTGTGGGATGAGCAGTGATTTTTGCCCGTTTTCCATGATTTTTCCCTCAGAAGCTGCAGAAGTTGCACCTCCCATGGGTGTGGGAATGCTTTACCTGTGGGATGAGCGGTGATTTTTGCCTGTTTTCTATGATTTTTACCTCAGAACGTGCTGCGGAAAGTGCAGCACCAGGACGCGCTGCAGATCTCGGACGTGGTGATGGCGTCGCTGCTCAGAATGTTCCAGAGCACGGCCGGCTCCGGGGGGGTGCAGGAGGACGCCCTGATGGCCGTCAGCACCCTGGTAGAAGGTCAGGAATGGGCTGGGAACGGCCAGGGATGGGGTTGGAGCTGGGAATTTTGGTCAACGTGGTGAAAAATGTCGTTTATGGCTGGGAAGGTGGGGGTGCTCCATCCCTGGAAGTGGCCCGGGCTGGAGCAACCGGGAGTAGTGGAAGGTGTCGCTTTAAGGTCCCTTCCGACCCGAACAATCCTGGGATTCTGAAATCCAAACCACCTTAGAGCGTGGAATTTTGATTTCTTGTATTTTCCTATTATTTCCAAGGAAAAATCTGGATAAGGCAGTAAAGGAGGGCTGGGGGTGTTCACATGCAAGTGTCCAAGGCTGGAGCAATCTGGGATAGTGGGAGGTGTCTCTTTAAGGTCCCTTTCAACCCAAGAAATCCTGGAATTCTAAAATCCAAACCACCTTGAAGCATGGAATTGTGATCTGGTGTATTTTCTTATTACTTCTGATAAGAATTTGGGAATTTGCCCAGTACAGGAGGACCTGGATAATTTCACTGTTCTCAGTTGTTGAGTGGAGAATTGGTTTTCACTGGGTTTGGGTGGGATTTGAGGGGGTTTTGATTTGTTGTTTATGGAAAAGGCCCTAAATTGGGATTTTCCTTCTCACTGGAATGTTTTCCCTGCACAGTCCTGGGTGGAGAATTCCTGAAGTACATGGATGCCTTCAAACCTTTCCTTGGGATTGGGCTGAAAAACTACGCTGAGTACCAGGTATGGATGCAACCTCTCCCCTTATCCAGGGAAATTGCGGCCGCCCCATCCCTGGAATTTTCCAGGGACAGGTTGGAATTTTGGGATAGTGGGAGATGTCCCTGCCCATCCAGTGGGGTTGCTTCCAGCCCAAACAATCCCGGGATTCTAAAATCCAAACCACCTTGGAGCATGGCATTTTGGTTCCTTGTGTTTTCTTAATTACTTCCAAGGAAAAGTGTGGATAAGGCAGCAAAATCCCCTTGGAATATCAAATCCTGTTGGCCTCCATGGGGTGAAACAGTGAAATTTGGAGGTGTTTTTCCCCACACCCTGGCTGGGATTTCCCTTTGGCGCAAAACTGTGGAATTTTGAGGTGTTTTTCCAGCCAAAATCCTGGTGCCCTCCATGTGGTGAAACTGGAATTTGGAGTTGTTTTTCCAGCCCAAATCCTCGCTGGGATTTCCCCATGGAATATCAAATCCTGGTGCTCTCCATGTGGTGAAACTGTGGAATTTGGAGGGTTTTTCCCCCAACCCTGGCTGAGATTTCCCTTTGGGGCAAAACTGTGGAATTTGGAGGTGTTTTTCCAGCCCAAATCCTGGTGCCCTCCATGTGGTGAAACTGGAATTTGGAGTTGTTTTTCCAGCCCAAATCCTCGCTGGGATTTCCCCATGGAATATCAAATCCTGGTGCTCTCCATGTGGTGAAACTGTGGAATTTGGAGGGTTTTTCCCCCAACCCTGGCTGAGATTTCCCTTTGGGGCAAAACTGTGGAATTTGGAGGGTTTTTCCCCCAAATCCTGGCTGGGATTTCCCCTTTGAGCGAAACTGTGGAATTTGGAGGTGTTTTTCCAGCCCAAATCCTGGTGCCCTCCATGTGGTGAAACTGGAATTTGGAGTTGTTTTTCCAGCCCAAATCCTCGCTGGGATTTCCCCATGGAATATCAAATCCTGGTGCTCTCCATGTGGTGAAACTGTGGAATTTGGAGATGTTTTTTCCCCAAATCCTGGCTGAGATTTCCCCTTGGAGCGAAACTGTGGAATTTGGAGTTGCTTTTCCAGCCCAAATCCACTTTGTTGTCACCCAAATCCGCTGCCCTTGTGCCTCAGCTCCGTGCTGTCACCCAGCTCGTTATCCCCTGGGGTTTAACCACCCTCCCATCCCTCCGGAGCGCTGGGATGATCCCAAATTCCCGGGGGTGATCCCAAATCCCCGGAGCTGATCCCTGCTCCGTTGCAGGTCTGCCTGTCGGCGGTGGGGCTGGTGGGGGACCTGTGCCGAGCCCTGCAGTCCAACATCCTCCCCTTCTGCGACGAGGTGATGCAGCTGCTCCTGGAGAACCTGGGGGTGAGTGGGAGATTCCCAGCTCCCGAGTAACAGTTGGATGCACACTCTTCCCAGGGGAGTGGGAGGTGGGAGAAGCGCGGGAAAAGTGGGAGGAATTCGCCGGGAACGTCTCGTGTTTGGCAACTCGGAGCGGTTTGAACGGCGGCCAGGAGTTATTGGGGGCAAGGGATTTGGGTTCTGAGGGAATGTCTCATTTATCAGCTTCCTGAATTCCTGAATGAATTCCTTCTTGAATTCCTGAATTCCTTCCTGAGTTCCTTCCCAATTCCTTCCTCTCTCCCACTCTCCCACTCTCCCACTCTCCCTCTCTTCCTTGCGAGTTCCTTCCTTGCTTCCTTCTGAATTTCTTCCTTCTTGAATTCCTTCTTCCCTGAATTCCTTCTTCCCTGAATTCCTTTTTGAATTCTTCCTGGAATTCCTTCCTGAGTTCTTTCCTTCCTGAATTCCTTACAAAATTCCTTCCTGAATCCCTGAATTCCTGATTTCCTCCCTTTTCCTCCCTCCCACATTCCTGGGGCATTTCCAGGCATTTTCCAACCCCTGGGTGTACTTGCTCCAACATTTTCCAGCCCTTCCACTGCAGAACCATCCCCAGCTATCCCACACCGCCCTCCTCTGGCGCAGCTTGAGGACATTCCCTCTTTCCCTCCTTTCCCACCCTTATCCAGGACCCTTTTGGGATTTTTTTTTCCAGAACGAGAACGTGCACAGGTCGGTGAAGCCGCAGATCCTCTCGGTGTTCGGGGACATCGCCCTGGCCATCGGGGGCGAGTTCAAGAAGTACCTGGACGTGGTGCTCAACACCCTCCAGCAGGCCTCCCAGGCCCAGGTGGACAAGGTGAGCTGTCCCCAATCCCAGGGGACATTCCCAGGGGACATTCCCGGGGTCTCATCCCGTCCCTGTGTCCGTCCCCAGTCCGACTACGACATGGTGGATTACCTGAACGAGCTGCGGGAGGGCTGCCTGGAGGCCTACACCGGGATCATCCAGGGGCTCAAGGGAGACCAGGAGAACGTGCACCGTGAGTTTCCCGGGGCTGGGATCCTTGTGGGATCAGGGAAAGATCCTGAAAAGCACCCAGTCGGTGTCACCTCCAAGCCACGGCCCCTTCTTTCCCCTGAATCCCCTGGGATGGAGCTTGGGAAAGATCCTGAAAATCAGCCAGTGTCACCTCCAAACCATCTCTCCTTTTTTCCTCTGAATCCCCTGGGATGGAGCTTGGGAAAGATCCTGAAAATCAGCCAGTGTCACCTCCAAACCATCTCTCCTTTTTTCCTCTGAATCCCTTGGGATGGAGCTTGGGAAAGATCCTGAAAATCAGCCAGTCAGTGTCACCTCCAAACCATCTCCCCTTTTTTCTCCTGAATCCCCTGGGATGGAGCTTGGGAAAGATCCTGAAAATCAGTCGATGTCACCTCCAAACCATCTCCCCTTTTTTCCCCTGAATTCCCTTTTTTCCCCCCATTAATTCCCTTTTCAGGGGATTAAAGGGGAATCCCGTTAATTCCCCTGAGTTCCCTGAATTCCCCTGAATTCTCTTCTTCCCCTGAATCCCCTTTTTTTCCCCCTTACTCTCCTGAATCCCTTTTTTTCCCATTAATCCCCTGAATTCCCTTTTTTTCCCCATTAATTCCATTAGTTCCCTTTTCAGGGGGTTAAGGGGAATCCCATTAATTCACCTGAATCCCCTGAATTCCCTTTATTCACATTAATCCCCTGAATTCCCTTTGTTCCCTTTTCTCCCCTGAATTCCCTTTTCTCCCCTGAATTCCCTTTTTTCCCCTGAATCCTCTTTTTTCCCTTATTCCCCTGAATCCCCTTTTTCCCCCTTAATTCCCAGTGCCACATCCACGCATTCCTGGGACATTTCCAGGCATCCAAGAATTCCTCCTAAGCCTTTTTTTTTTGGAGTCACCACATCCCTGCCCCATCCCTCCCCTGTGACAACAAACCCTTGGAGCAGCGAACAGCAAAAATCCAGAATAATCCAGAATTATTTCCCCTTCCCTCCCAGAGGAGCCATTCCGGGTGGGATCCAGGCTATTTTTTTTGGGGAGGGAGAGCATCCCAAAAATTCCCAAAGCTCTGACCAAGCCTTTCCCTGCAGCTGACGTGATGCTGGTGCAGCCCAGGGTGGAATTTATCCTGTCCTACATCGACCACATCGCGGGGGACGAGGATCACACAGATGGGGTGGTGGCCTGCGCTGCCGGACTCATAGGGTGAGGCCTCCCCAGCCCGTTTTTCCTAGGAAAAACCCTGGAATCTGCCCTTCTTTCCTGCTTTTCTGAAGTTTTTAGGGTCAGTTTTGGGGTTGGGCTTTGGGTGTTTCACTCCAGGTGTGAAGCGATTCCGCAGGTGAGCAACAAAGGGAGAAAATTGTCACAAAAATCCCAGATTTAGGATTTTTCCAGGAGTTTGGACTCAAAAAATTCTTAGGGAACAGAGGAAACCAGCTTGAAATCCTGGAATCTGCCCTTTTTTCCTGGTTTTCTGAAGTTTTTTGTGTCAGTTCTGGGGTTGGTTTTTGGTGTCTGGCTCCAGGTGTGAAGCGATTCCAAAGGTGAGCGACGAGGTGAGAAAAACCCAGATTTAGGATTTTTCCAGGAGTTTGGACTCAAAAAATTCTTAGGGAACAGAGGAAGCCAGGTTGAAATCCTGGAATCTGCCCTTCTTTCCTGGTTTTCTGAAGTTTTTTGTGTCAGTTCTGGGGTTGGGTTTTGGTGTTTGGCTCCAGGTGTGAAGCGATTCCGAAGGTGAGCGACGAGGTGAGAAAAATCCTGACAAAAATCCCAGATTTAGGATTTTTCCAGGAGTTTAGGAACAAAAAAACGTCATCCTTGGGGAGCAGAGGAAACCAGGTTGAAATCCTGGAATCTGCCCTTTTATCCTGGTTTTCTGAAGTTTTTTGTGTCAGTTCTGGGGTTGGGTTTTGGTGTCTGGCTCCAGGTGTGAAGCGATTCCGAAGGTGAGCGACGAGGTGAGAAAAATCCTGACAAAAATCCCAGATTTAGGATTTTTCCAGGAGTTTGGACTCAAAAAATTCTTAGGGAACAGAGGAAGCCAGGTTGAAATCCGGGAATCTGCCCTTTTTTCCTGGTTTTCTGAAGTTTTTTGTGTCAGTTCTGGGGTTGGGTTTTGGTGTTTGGCTCCAGGTGTGAAGCAATTCTGAAGGTGAGGGACAAGGTGAGAAAATCCTCACAGAAATCCCAGATTTAGGATTTTTCCAGGAGTTCAGAACCCAAAAACCCCTCATCCTTAGGGAATAGAGGAAGCCAGCTTGAGGTGTTTTCATTTTTCCTGCTGAATTTAAGGAGAATGATGGAGAAATCAACCTCTGGACAAGAACTTGAGCATTTTAACCACATTTTTTATCACAATTTTCCCAAAATCGGCGCCCCTGAGCTGCGTTTTGTGCCGCTCACATCCTTTTTTCCCTGATTTTTCTCTGCTTCCAGGGATTTGTGTACAGCTTTTGGGAAGGATGTCCTGAAATTAGTAGAAGCCAGACCCATGATCCATGAACTGCTAACGGAAGGGAGGAGATCCAAGACGAACAAAACGAAAACCCTCGCGACCTGGGCCACGAAAGAGCTGAGGAAACTCAAGAACCAAGCTTGGTGAGGACTCATCCCGATTGTTTTCCCACCTGGAAAAGCAAGGAATTGCCTCAGCAGAGTCACAGTCCCAAAGTTCTGTTTTCCACAGGGTTGATTCCCTGGTTTTTGGTAGGAAAAAAGCCCCGTTTGGAGGGGTTTTATTTCTCTTTGGATCCTACAAAGTCAATTTTTTTTCCCGATTTTTCCTCCTGATTTGGGGTGTTGACATCATTTTTTTTTTTGCTGNATTTTTTTTCCCGATTTTTCCTCCTGATTTGGGGTGTTGACATCATTTTTTTTTTTGCTGTAACCCTGGAATTACTGAGGTTGGAAAAATCTCCAAGATGGGGCCCAATCCAAGTGCCACATCCCCACCTTTTTAAACACTTCCAGGGCTTTTAATTCCCTGAATTCCCTTTTTCCCATTAATCCCCTGAATCCCCTGTTTTTCCCCTGAATTCCCTTTTT
>VZTG01007686.1:0-14031 GCA_013397845.1 Melanocharis versteri
CCAGCTACAGCTGCAGAGTTTCTTCTGCATCTTGCTTGCCACCCCAGGTATACCCGCCCTGCTGTTCCAGCTTCCTGCTTTCGAGGTTCCTGCTACAGCTCCTTTTGCTATCCAGAGGGAGCATCAGGATCGGCTGCCCCTGTGAGTTCATAAAGGAAGTCCCTTCTCCATCCCAGCCAGCCGCATCTGCCATTGTCCACGTGAGAGAGATGGCCGTGCTCATGCCACGGCGCCCCCTGCAGCTGCAAGAGAATCATCACACCTGCCCTGCCTGGTGAAAGTGCTTGCAGCCAAGAGAAGGCTGTTACTGGGTTTCTGGGGGGGACTAAGGTTCCACAGTTTCCATATTTATTCATAGCATTTATTCAATCTTTTCTTTTCTTTTCTTTTCTTTTCTTTTCTTTTCTTTTCTTTTCTTTTCTTTGCCTTGCAGGCACCCTTTTTTTTGTTAATAAACAGGGGTTTTTGCACTTTAAACCACTGGTATTAATTTCTTTCACTGGCAAAAAGGGATTACTTGAGCCCTTCTCTTTAGAGGAAACACTCATTTCAGAGCAATTTCTCCTAAATTTGTCTCCAAACTGAGACAGTGGATGATGGCAAAGGCCACAATGCAGTACACCCTCTTGGGCATATACTAACAGATTCAAAGCCCCTAAAGAGACTCTTTTAGAGGATCTATGTTTATTAAGTATCGTCAAAAGCAACAGCAAATGTTGGAAAATGTTGGGAAATGTAGGAAATGGGAGCTGCCATTTCAAAGTCACTGAGACATGTTTATGTTTCATGCTAAATGTTTTCCTACATATTGGCCCAACTCAATTAAAAAAGAAAAAAAAAAGGAGAAAAGGGAGGAGCAATCAGCTAGCAGACAGAAACAGAATGCACCAAAAATTAAAAATCATTTTCTTTCCCCCACCAGAGATCTGCTGATGCTCTGTTGGTCCTGCCTAGCTCTTTCCCACTTGCTGAATTAAGTGTGAGAAAGCACAAAGAAAACTGGATTTTGGGGATTAAAAAGCACTGGTCACTATTTGTCAGAATGCAGAGCAATTTGGGGTACCTCAGAGTTTTGTGGTGACCATTCTGAGGCCTCTTGAAGTTGTTTTAAACTCCATGTAGTTAACTCCTTCACTTTGCCACATGTCAGGCAGGGCACTCAGAGATCCTACTGGCTCAGTTTCACCTTCTTTCAGTCTCCTTTTTTTTTTGTAATACAAACCATAGCTGGGTGGTTCGGTAATTATCTTCAGATGTATCCATTTTTTCAGCATTGCCTACTTTAGAGCTTCTTGTAGCTAGTTTCATGGCGTCTGGTACTGATCTCAAGCAGAGACACAACAACAAATTTTCTGGAGCACAGCTCTGGCGTGGGGTGGTCTGGAATTAGAGATCTTCTACTCAAGTGTCCTTTGGTACTGATCCTGTTCCTAAAAACACCCAGGCTTTCCTAGTTCCTAGCTCAGGAAGTTTCACCAGGAAAGGAAGGAATAAAAACGAAAGAACTGGGGGGTTTTCCTCCTTGGAGGGCTTGGGATAGCTAGGAACCACCTCTACTTGCTTGTATGAATGACCTTCTGGACAACCACAAATCTCCCATTTGTAGAAACCATCACCTATAAAATGACTGATAGTTACAATTTTTCCACACTCCATCTTCACTCACCTTTTCCTCTCAGATTTTAGACACCAAGCACACCTATTTAAGCAATATAAAGGGTTTCAGGCATTCCTCAGTTTGGGAAAATAGAAACCCGGGGGAAATAATGTATGCATTAATAGTATATACAGTCTCTCTACATTTGTAGCTGACCTGTGGAGGTCCACGGTCACAGGTACTTCAAGACTATGTCATTTTTAGGTAGAGGAATAAAACAATCTACTCTCAGTTGCTAATGTAAGTATATGAAAACAGTCAGATGACTTGCACTCTGGAATTGCCTCTGTCTCTATGAACAATGGAGGGGGCTTTCTGTGAGTACTTCAGACTGTAAAACTATCCTCTACACACTGAAACTTCAATGTCACTAATGTTACCTTCAGTCCCTGTCCAAGCTCCTCCTGAGATCTACTGCAATTCCAAAAGAAGGTCAAGTAACAAGGAAACACATTGTGCATAAGAGCCCCCATTGTAAAGTAAGGCTGATAATGCTTTCTTTCTTCACTCCCCTGCGTCTCATATGTAGACATGCTAGAGAATCTCTTTCTTTTTCAGGATGTAGTTCTTTACACACCATGGCCTCAACCCTGATTCAGGTTAACAGCTGTTTTTCTAAGACCACTCCTTTGCACAAACAGTGATGGTGGAAGATACACCTTATAATTCCTATTGACCCTTGGCCTGACTTTATTCATGTTCAAATCACAAAGGTGGTTTGAGCTAACAGTGACTGGAAACTGAGTTTAGTGTCTTTTAAGCTCAAGATGTTCAGTGAGGAGCATTTAGGAACATCCTTAACTGTTCCTGTTAAGAAGGATGTGATCTTGTTACCAAAAACTCCTTAACACCAATATAGTAATAAGAAGCAGGCATTGTTTGTTCAGCGAGATGCACGAGAGGATAGGTCCTCCCAAAAGCTGTGCATGCTGAGTACGGGAAAGTTTCTGTTTATATACTGTATTTTGCATTCATATTCATTGATTGTTCCAGATTAAACATACATATGATAATAATTTCCTCAAAATCATTAACATATTTTCCCCCCCTTTATGCATGCATTCTTCTGTCCTGGGGGTCTCTCTGGTGGTCCCTGGTGGTTGTGGACCCCAGTGGTCCAGGTGATCTGGCTGAGTTGGCAGGACACTGAGGCTGGTGAACTTCCAGTTCTCCTTCTTACACAACGGTCATTGTGCAGTTCCATAGGCCAGTACTTTTGGAGAACAAGCATTGTGTTAGCTCACCAGGTGTAGGCCATTAATCATCTGGTAACAATCTCATGAAGTTGGAAAGAAGTGGAACAATTAGGGCCATATTCATCTCATCATAAAGGGATGCTGATAGCACAGCACTACACAACCCATTTTATTGAAACATCATGGCAGTAATGCCATAGTATCAATACTCTTCTTTTGAAGAATATTGCAAAGAACATGTAAGTGAGGAAGAAACTTCTGCAGAAGGTTTTTCCTGAATACCTTTGCTGCCCACCTGTGTTGTAAGACACACATCTCTTCAGTCCTGAGAGAGTGGTGCATTTCTTGAGCAGGAAATATTGTGCCAGTTAGAAGGAGAGCCAAGTCAGAGTCATAAAAAAGAAGGCTGGAAGGATGAGGAGAGGTGATCAAGGTCTTCGTTTTGCCTCAAGGAAGGATCAGTTGTTCCTAAGCCATTTCTGACAGTTGTTTGTTGTATCTGCTTTTAAAGACTACAACTCATTCCAAAATTACAGCCTCCCAGGCAATTGACGCTAGTGCTTAACTGGATTTACTATTAGAAATTGTCTCTCAAGCTTAACAGAGATCTCCCAGAGCTCTATTTAAGACCATGACTTCATATGATATGGAGAAGAGCCTATTCCCTTTGTCTTTATGGTCCATTTTATATAGTTAGACTGCTGAGGGCAACCCTGGATGATCCCCTCTTGCTGCATATTTGATGTTCACTCTGTCAATCCACCTCAGCTACTGTGAAGAGCTCCCATACATTCCTGTGGGGCTTATGCTCACTTATGGGATGGTCAAACTCAGTTCTTTCACTGTCTTACTCCTGGCCAACCTACAACAGCCTATAACATCTATCCCCCCAGTGGCCTCAATGGGTTTTGTAATTCCCGATCCTTGAATATTTATTCTCACTTCTGAACTGATGCCCCATAAAAACTGTCATTGCCAGCTGCAACCACCACACGAACAGAAGATCAAACTTTATCATTTCCTTTGTGCTTCCTGCTCAACACTTCTGCCCATGAACCCGTGCTGTTACTCTGGCTCTTAGCAACATTCACTGAGGACCTGAATGGCCCAGTGGGTTTTGTAGCTTCACTCATGTAAGATATTTGTATCTTGCCAAAGTCTGAGTTGTCTTCTAAGTAGGTTACCAAACCTGCTCAAACTCTGCTCCACCTGGGAACTCGCTTAAGCTGAGGTGGTCTAAAGACCTGAGGGCTTGCCCAGTGGCTGGTGGGCACATCAAGCAAGGGTAGATGCTCTCAGTGTGCTCTCTTTCTCTTTCTACCCTCAAGATTCTGCCTGAAGTGGCCATAATTGGACCCTCACAGGTCAGCATGTTTTATCTATCATTTCATCCTTTGTCCTGTCTCCCTGAGCACTTCCAAATTCCTTAGACAAAATTCCAGCTTGTTTGTCCGCAGCCACACCTCCTTCTATAATGGAAGACTGAGTTAGCAAAACCTTGAGGAATCTCATTACATTTCATGCTGGAAAAAGCAGCCAAGCCGTGCTAGCAGGTCCCAAAGACAGTAGTATATGATCTGGGTTGAGGCCAACAGCTGCTCCTGTTCCTCCTCTCTGCAAGGCTTCTCAGAAGGTGACATTTCCGAAAAATTATAAATTACTTGCTGTAGCTGTCGTCTTTCAGAGCAGCCACAGAGTATTGTCTCACAGAGAGTGTAATTCCTTTTTTCCCCCGTTCCTCTCCTATCAAGAGTTTGGTAGCCTTCTGGTGTCAGCCCACATTGCCAGGCAGGAGGCTTGCCTCCAGCTCCCAGACTGCTTCTTTACTTCAAAGGCCAGCAGGGAGTGGGAAGCACAGCAGAAACCACATTCCTGCAATTTATTTGCCTTGCAGCCTGGTTGCTGCACTCAGTTTTCCCTTTAAGAGGTACTGGCAGCCCCCTCACAGACCTCATCTCACAATTGGGCATATAAAATGGCTCCAGAAGAGAAAACAGGAATATGTTGTACTCCGGGAAGGTCACCATCATCTCCTGGATGATGTATGTTTTAGCCTGAATCTCTCTTTAGCAGGACTTAAAAGCCTGTCCCATCTACCTTTGGTTACATGTGCACTCCAACTCATCACTGCCTGGGGCAATCTGAGAACAAAGGCAAATGTTCCTATAAAGTGCTGGGAATGGGAAATTCATGTGTTCCTGGTATGAGAAAACAAGTCATGAGACCCAAAAGTAAACCTGGGACAAAAAGAAGCCACTCAGATAATCCACAGTTTCTGAGGCCCCCCCAGTAAGGTTCAGTTTGATTGCAATTCAATGCGTGGAGGTGAAACTACTAGTCACTCTGGTCCTGAAGGAATGCATGATTCAAAGAGGGGCTTCTGGAGTCAATACTGATTTCATACCTGTTCCTGAAAACTGTTGGAGAACATTTATGGGCACGGAGACATGTTCACGTGTGGTTTGGGATCTAACAAAGGCCAAGAACCATTCCCAATGAGCAGTTCACATGAAGTTACCTACTCAGATTTAAAGGTGTGGATGCAAGCTCTTCCATGCCAGATGACCTCAGAGTCACAGGACAATCTAGTGCACACTGAATTTATCTGCACAGACACGAACACTTAGTTAAGTGCTTGCTGTTTCAGGTGCCATGTCATACAATCCTTCTCAGAAATACATGGAGCTCAAGTGCCCTAGTTTTCCATGAAACAAGTAAGGACCATGAAACTGGTAAGGACCTCCGTAAGCTTCTGAGCAGACCTTGGAGTCTTTTGCTAGAAACAAATTAGTGTAAGTTATTTGAAGAAACAAAACCATAAGGAAGAGTTATAGAAGGAAGATACCACAAAATCCTTAGATTCAGATCTTCTTACTTTTGGCTCTTCTATTTAGCTTAGTATCAGCACACATATTTATGCTATTTATCTTTGCTTTGAGTGCATTATAGTAAAACTGGTGTATTCCTTCTCATTTGTATTAATGCATCTGTCTAATAGTGACTAGGTGATTAAAAATACCTCCAAGCCTAATGCTCTTCTGACACTGACCTTCTTGCAATTTTGCTCTGGTTGGTGGTCTCCCTCCTGAAGAGCACAAACCACATCAAAGGCTGGGATTTTCTAGCTTATCCCTACCTTTTCATAGGACTTTTGATCAAATCTCAGCGACCATGATATAAATGTCCCAGACTTGACTGAATGCTTGACATCATGCTTGACAAGGCACAGGCACATAATAAAGTGACAGCCTTTACCCTTAACAGGTTTTACGAAGCAGAATTGAAGTTAGTGAAGGGTACATGGAAGAGACTAACTGCATAACATCTTTATTACTTGTGTTACCCATCAGTCCAAGGCAACTCTTCTGAGGACATCTGCCATGGGAGATGGTGCGTGTGTTCATGTGTGGGCGTGCGTCCCAACTGTATGCTCAGAGGTGAGATTCATGTCTTCAAAGCTCACCTGGACACTTGAGCCTCACCAGGCTTCTGCTGTCACTCAGCCTCTTTCTCTCTGCTCATCTTCCCTGCCAGAATCTGGGCCCTTGATGGTTGCCAAGCATGTGATAAAAATATCTGCCTGCCAGAAAGGCACATGCATGGAGTCTACTGCTGCTGCTGCTTCTCCATGGAAGCTGGCATACTTCAGATCTTGGAAGGGGTTCTCAGCTCCTCCCTGCCCTTCCACTGTTAACTACTTCCTTTGCACCTGAGCTTTGCACTGCCTTCTATGGCCATAGCACTTTCTCACCGCTTCCAGACTCCTGTTTAGCCTCAGAGCACACTTCTCCACACCCCATGAAGAGGATTTCTTGAGCTCCTCTATCTGTGTCCCTCTCCCTTGCTCATTTTCCTGGCTCCACAGAAGTCTCCATGCACTGCAGTGAGAAAACATGTTGAACTGCAATAACACAAGGGATTGAGGAAACCCACAATTACAAAGAAATAATTTCAGGACACTGAGTACCAGAGGGAGGCACTGGGATGATGGCACTGAAGACCTAGACTGCTCAAATCTAACCAGATCAAATCAAAGCTTTTGTTCAAGAAGTCCAGTTTCTCTGAGCCTCATTTTCCCATGGTTATATTTCCTTTCCTTACTCTTGCTATCTGACAGCAAGATAACAAGCTTGGTTAAGATAACAAGCAGGTAGGTCTCAGCCTACATGCCTAGTGTTTAACACCATGACATTCTGACCTTGCAGGTTTCATTGCAGAAAAAGTAAGACAGGAGCACCTTTACACAGACCCCCTTGGTATGGACCTCTCCTCACATCACTACCATGAGATTAACTCCTTTGAGTCAGCGTATTGGGATACCATAGCACAAAGGCAGATGAGCAAAGCAGCAAATACTCCTTTTCCTCTAGGAAAGTGGAGGTATTCAGCAGCAGTCAGTGTGTCAGTTGTGAGACAAATTTAGGAGAAGACACTCTGCAATGAGTAGTTTCCTCTAAAGAGTTTCAACAATTCCCCTCCACCAAAAGAAAATGGATACTAATAAACCAACAGTTTATTAACAACAGAATGCTCATAGAACTTACCCCCTGCCCTACACACACAGAGGAACAAAGACCCAAAAATACCTGGAGGATGGGGCAAATGTTGAAGAAATATCCCTTCCTGACATGGGTTGTGAGATGGTGCCAGCTTTCATGCTGAGGAAAGTGGAGCTTCCATGAAAGACTTCCAGCAGGATGCAAAAAACCTGGTGGCTCTCTGGCATCGACCTCCTCTCCACAGCAGACAAAGCAGCTAGGCTGGAGCCTTTTTGTGTACTTTCTCTCCCTGGCTCAGCTTCCTGAGGTTTGGGGCTGGAACAGGGCAGCCCTGCTCCTCCGATCTCAGACCAGCAGCTGTTCAGTTCACCTTGAGGCAGGTGAAAGATTGCTGCTGCAGCTTCTCCAAGGCCAGGGAAGAGAAAAGCTTCTTGCCTGGGCCAACAAAACCAAGCTAGCTAAGCAAAACCAAACCACACAGTGTCATGGAACGCCTGGGTAGTGAGGCCTTGAAAAAGCTGGCCAAAGAACCCAAAGCTCCCCGCTCCCTGGCCCCACACACACTCAGTCTCAGACCTTAAAAATACAGCCACCATTTTTGGGCATAAAGCAGAGGATCATGGAATAGACTGTCATTATAAATCACTCCAAGACAGTCAGGAAGAAATCCTCTTTTCTTTCAGTGACCAAGAGTTAGTCCTGGACAGGGGGAGTGAAGGAATTCCTAAGCAAGACTCACCTGCTGCATGCCCAATTCTGCTGAGCATCCCTCCAGCACACTGGCGAAATCACACCCTCCCCTGAAGTTTTGGGGGTTGGGTTTTTTCACCGGTTCCAAGCCCAAAAGAGCTGAAAACCAGTTCCAGTGGTCTTTAAGGAGCAGGAGTGCGGGGAGATATGTAACATGTTTTGCAGTAGGACATCTTACCTCAGACCAATTCGTCATTGGCCTACCCATCCTGCTGAGCCCTGGCGGCAAGTCACCAGTGGAGGCCCCAGATCCTAGAAGTCTCTCTAGAAGTGATCAAATGGTGAAATTGGGAACAGCATAAACTTTCGTGGATGGGATAACAGCCCAGCCAGAACATGTGACACTGAGAGATCCCCCTTTTCATCCTGCTCTGGGTTGGGTTCATTCTAACTCCTCTCCTGCTGTGCCCAGCATCCAAAGCTCATGAGAAGCACAGTAAGGATGGTTTGGGAGGAGTACACAGTGCATTTCCAGCCCAAAAGCCTGCAGTAAACTGGTGGTGTGTAGGACTCACCCTCTGCAGCAGCTGTCCTTACACAGAAACAAATTTACATCAAATTAAATGTTCAGATCCTAAACTCTAAATAAGGTTTAAAGGTGAGGTGAGACCAAAAAGCATTAAGAAAAATTTACAGCAGGATAATTCTACTAAGGCAGATGAACAGAAGCACACACTACTTCCGTCTCATGGTATCTCATTTGTGTTGGGTGGTCCTGGGTACCAGGCAAGAGGATGCCAGGCACTGGTCCCCTGTGGCTGCCATTAGACAGTAACTGGGTGGAAAGGGATGACTTCCCGGGCTCGGTTTGGGGCTCCTGAGTCTGCAATTGGCATTTCCTTGGCAGAAAAAACCACTTTGCATAGGTCCTTTCCTCTTAGAAGGTGAAGACTATGTGTCTCGGGCTTAATAAGTTTTCTTGGTGTAGTGCAGGCTGCAGTAGGGGCTGGACTAATGGTTAGTGGCAGAAACAGAAAAAGCACACATCAGCTGAGACACAACTTTGAAGAAGGCAATGGGACTTTTCTTCCAGAGAGGAAGCCCTCCAAAAGAAAATGCCATTGATGCCTGGTAAAGTTACTTTCAGTCCATGGCATGTTTCAGGGGCAAGAGGGGCAGCCTGTGAGCTTACTTGTGGAGTGGCATCCCAAGCACTCACCAGCTCTGGAGAGGAGCCATGGGGATGCTGAGCTTCTCGAGGAGCTTCTTGAGGAGCTCCTGCCCTCACAGAGGCATAATTGTCCTGCAGTGGGTGTTGACTGTGCCCGTTTTCCTCATGCCAGTGGTAGGGAATGCCTCAGGCACACAGGGCTAGGATAGAACTCCTAAACCCCATCTGCTGCTACCTTAGCAAGCACGTGTTATATTCCACAAAAGAATTTTGGCCTTCCCAGCTAGAAACTGACTTTATTACCCCCTCTGCCCTATTCTCCTGTAGAATAGCCCTGGCTCTGTTCTCCCTGTGACTGCATGAAACTTTTCACCTTCTTTTCCTGTCTCACTGGGGCTTAGGTGAAAGGCTCAGCATGTCAGCCATGCACTGGAGTTGTCATGGCTTCTTGTAAGCACTTCATATATTGTGAGGAGTGACTCCCACAGAAGCTTAAGATCCATGACAGTGTTTTCCAGCACTGCCTTGTTGCTTCCAATTACCCTGACATATGGCTGACGCAGAAAAGAAGATCTATGTCTCTCATCCAGAGAGTCACCATAAACTTTTCCCCCACGACACCCTTGTCCGTCGTCCTCCTCATGGATGAGTTACATCTTCCCCATCTGCTTGCTTTGCTGAGCAGCTGCAAACTTACATGTAAGGAGAAAATATGCCTGTATACTGTTCAGATGGCAAGGGCAGGCAACAGTGTGGGATGTGGCATGAACCACAGCAGTGGCTTGCTTGGAGGAAGGGAGAATCCCATAAGTGGCAGCTGATGTTGATTTTCTAGAGAAGTTTTTCTTTTTTTTTGGGTGCCTCCATGCCTCATGTTATAATGGGATCCAGTAATTCATCCTCAGCATGGGTTGTGTGTCTGTTCTCTCTAGAGAGCCATCCCAGGGACAGGTTACTAATCCAGCACAGGGGTATACTGAGCTTTTCCTCCACTTTGTTTTCAAGGTGATTTCAGGGCAGCCAATGTACTTCTACCACTTGAGTTACATGGAGAATGTCCTGGTGTGTTCAGTCTCGGAGGAAAAGTATCATCAAACCCAGTGTTTCTAATTAAATAAAATGGAAGGATAAGAAGATTGACAAGCAGGTGAAAAATGAAAGGGGAGGAGGTCTCCCAAATGCCTTGCAGTGGAAAAAAAAATCTCATATGATGGCAGATCCCACAGTGATATATATCACATTATAGATGGTCAGCTTTAAAATGCAACTCAAATACCTGTGTGTCCTTCTTTCTACTGTCAGCTTTCACCCAGAATGACATTTAAAAACTTCGCAAAACCATGCACAGATGACAACAATGGTGCCTCCACCTAATAAAGGAAGCATGACACTGCCGAGCACCAAGCAGTGCAGCTATCCAAGTGCCTGGAACAAGGAGCAAAAGTGTTTCATGCCTCTTTGAAATTATGCTCTGAGAATGTAATGAGCAGAATCAAGCTAGGGGATTGCATTTTACTGGGCAGCAAAGTGAGCGATGAATGTCAATTTCTGAATGCCAACCTCACCTCCTAATGATAGAATCATAGAACATTAAGGGGTTAGAATGGACCTTAAACACCACCTAGTCCCAAACCCCCCTGCCATGGGCAGGCACACCTTCCACTAGACCAGGTTACTCAAGGCCTTGTCCAACCTGGTTTTGAACAATTCCAGGGTTGGTGCAGCCACAGCTTCACTGGGCAACCTGTGCCAGGGCCTCACCACTCTCACAGTAAATAATTTCTTCCTAACGTCTTACCTAAATCTCCCGTATTAGAGTTTGAACCCACATTCCCTTGCCCTATCACCACAGTTCATGATGAACTTCCTGGCTTCCTTCAGATACTGGAAGGTGCTATGAGGTTGCCCCATGACCTTCTCTTCTCCAGGCTGAATAGCCCCAATTATCTCAGCCTGTCTCCATAGGGGAGGTGCTCCAGTCCCCTTATCAACTTCAGGACCTCCTCTGGACTTGCTCCAGAAGTTCCATGTCACTCTCTGTGTTAGGGGCAGCAGAACTGGATGCAGTACCCCAGGTAAGATCTCACAAGAGCAGAGTAGACAGGGAGAATCACCTCTCTCGACCTGCTGGCTCTGTTTCTTTGGATGCAGCCCAGGATTTTGTTGGCTTTCTGGGCTGGGAGCACTCACTCCCAGCTCATGGTGAGTTTTTCATCAACCATCACCCACAAGTGCCTCCCCACAGGGCTGCTCTCTATCACTTCTCTGCCACACCTGTAGGTGTGCCTGGGAGTGACATAACCCAGGTAAGACCTTGCACTTGGCTTTGTTGAACTTCATGAGGTTCACACAGACGCACCTCTCCAGCCTGTCTAGGTCCCTCTGGATGCTATCCCTTCCCTCCAGTGTGTGACTGCACCACACAGCTCAGTGTAGTCAGAGAACATGCAGAGGGTGCCTACGTCCCACTGTCCATGTTGCCAACAAAGCTGTTGAACAGTATCACCCCCAGCACCAGTGATGAGGGACCCCACACATCACTGGTCTCCATGTGGACAATGAGCCGTTGATCTCAACTCTGCGTGGGCCATCCAGCCAGTTCTTTATCCACCGAGTGGTCCATCCATCCAATCCATCTCTCCAATTTGGAGACAAGGTTGTTGTGTTGGGCGGTGTAAAATGTTTTGCGAAAATCCAGGCAGACAATGTCAGTGGCTTTGCACCTATCCACAAACTCTGTAGCCCCATTATAGAATGTCACCAAATTTGTTACATATTATTTCCTAATTGCCTAATGATTTCCTAATGCTGTACACTGAATACACTTTTACCTGGCAAAATATATTTGTAAGCAGCATAAGAAAAGGTGTTAAAATGAGAGGGGCAGCAGCATCTCATCTTAACCTGACCGGTCTGTCATAATAATACAGCATAGCCGTGTTGGTTTTGATCAAGGATCCTTCTAACTCAGTATGTAGCAGTGGTCAGAGCAGAGACTAAGGCAAATATACCATTGCATCCCAACTCCTAGCAATCTTTTTGTATTGAAGATATCTTCTAATACCACAATTTATACTTTGGGAGCTCTAACCTGGCCAATGCACAAGGTACAAACCTGGGAGGACGCAGGTAAATCTCACCAACTGCTGTTGCATGCATCCCATTTATCTCCACCCAGCTCCTTGGCTCATTCATCTTTGCAGCCCTGTTCCCAGGTGTTTACAAAGCTGGCGTGTCCAGCCTCAGTAGCTTTTCACTGGTGACTGCTAATGCCTCAACAATCCATGCCATGTGGTTAGAAAAGATTGCAGAGCTCTGAAGTTCATAAAAATTCCTAGATTAATAGCTTAATAATAAGTCTAGTCTTTCCATGTCATTGCATTTTAGACCCCCAGTGAGGCATTTTATATCCAGGGCTGTGAGAGAATGTTGTAAAATATTTAGCCCACAAGACTGGGTGTTTTTTCCTTTGAAAAGAGAGTAAAATTAATAAGACAATCTAGAGAATGGGAATAAATCCAGGAAACTAAACAAAGGAATGAGAGAAAGGGGGAAAAGAGGGGGGGAAATGTGGAAAAAATTAGAAGGGAAAGAGATGGAGGCTGATAAATGATGCTGTAGAAAGGCATATTGAAACTTTGTTTGCAATCTCATGGTACCAAAGCATGCAGTATTAATAGCCTTTAGCACCTTGTAAACTCAGCAAAACTAATTTTGCAGAAAAGAAGACCTTTCCCAGCACTCTCCTCTTTCTTGCTTAACATGCATTTTCTAGGGCTGACATGTCCCCTTTCATCACAACAGCAAGCTGGAAGATTTGTCGGGACACCTGCGATGATGCCCCATCTACTCTTGAAAAGAGAAAACACAAAAACAACTCCATCAGCTCTTCAGTGAACCCAACCACCCCGTAACACTGTGCTGGGACAATAGCTGTGAGGTGGACTTGTAAACTTCACTTGTGAGGTAGCCAGTCATTATTGTCCCAATCTGACGGATAAAGAAGCTGAGCAGAGTAGTCCAGGGTCACACAGAGAGGTGATATCAGAGGTGGGACAGAAGCAGTGGCTGCGACCTGTGATCCTGATGGCAAAGCACAGGCCAACCTGTACAGTGTACTCCTTTACCACCATGTTTATGCACTTTTGAGGCATGGCCATACCAGTGTACCCAGACTGAAGTACTCTGCCTAATTCATCAACTTTACCAAATGTGTAGTGTTAGACCGTATTGAGAGCCCAAGGACCACGAACCTTCCAAGGACCTTCTGGCCAACTAATTGCTCACAACGTGATGGCCAAAGGCCCTTATGAGTTCTAGTGGGTTTAGTTCGCCAATTCAAGTTTCCCGGCCAATGCACCAATTAATGTCTTGAGTTTAGTTCTAGTTGAACATTAGTGCACCCACTAAAGTCATCTGTTCAATTTTGCTGTGAGATATGGATTAGGAGGAGGCAAAGCAGGCTCAAAACTTTAAAGAGCATAAAGAAAACTTTATTAACAGAACTAAAAGGAAAATAGTAAGAATCGGAATAAACCTTCAGAACACTTCTCCTCCCCCCTACTTCACATCTTTCCTTCCCCACTGACAACATAAAGAGACCAAACTTAGACTTCTCAGTCAGTTTATCACTTCTAAAATAGTCCTTTTTTAGTTCACTCAGAGAAAGAAAAGTCTCTTGCCATGCCATGGAGACTTCTCCACAAGAAACAGTTCTCTTGTAGATTTAATGTCACAGCAAAGCAGCCACCCGGGTGGAAATCTGCTTGTACTGTGAAGGTCCCTCCCACATTTGGTAGTCTTCCCACAACTACCTCT
>VZTG01007687.1:0-143736 GCA_013397845.1 Melanocharis versteri
TCTCCGTTTTAAATATGAGATCTAAAGACGTGTCCAACTTCTATAATTTATTTATGATCAACTTATAACACCATCCTAGAAAGAAATTTTCCTATGAAACCATAAAATCCTGAAAGCTGCTTCCTAACTTTCACCCCTCACTTTCCCTCAGGGCAACTGAGAGGTTCTGCCTATCTGGACTATTTATTGCCTCTTACCTTCAGAGCAGCTGAGGACCCAACTACCCTTAACTCCAGTTAACTCTCACGACATTCCTGAGGGAAAGCAGTGGCATAACCTCTACTGCACTAACAGGAGGCACAAAGAGATGGATAACTTGTTTTAAACATTCACAAGATCTGTGGCAGAAGCAGTATTTCAGTGCTCCCTTCGCAAGACAAGGCTTTTATCTCTTCCAAAACCAGGCAGCACAGCCTGGTTGCTTGCTCCCTCCCCATCACCCTCCTGCTTTTCCAATTTTGATGAATAGGAGGGTCACATATTGAGCACTTTTCTAGAAAGCCTTTATTTTGTGGGCAAGAGAAAGAAATGTTTCTGTGTCACTAAAGGAGATGTTACTATCAGTCCAGCAGGTCTGTGAATACAGTAATTTCCTATAACTTGTGTCCCTCAGGCCAGCTAGAAGTTCCCAGCCATGGAAAACCTGGGAATACAGATAAATACCACTCCAGCCTCTCTAGATATGTCTCCTTTGCCATCAGTTTATCATTTCACAAATAGCAGATCAAACACCCAAGAATCTCATTTCGTATAAAATTTGCCAGTCTCAATACAGACTTCTAAGGAAATGTATGGGTTTCCAGGCATCCTGTAGTTATGGCAACTTACCTTAAAAAAAGTAAATGTCCTGTCCCAACTGAGACTATTCATCATTGTACTGAAAAATATTCTGTTACAGACTTGCATTTGTAGCAGGCAAAGCTCTACCATCAATAGCCCCATAAGCAGTTTTCACAGTTGTACTGTCCAATTTAGGTGGAAGTGTTTCATCTCAATTATTTTCTGTAATCCTCTATTTAATCCTTCCATTCAGATTTTACTGTAATTTATTCTGTTCAAACTCTACCTTTCCTGTAAGATATTACTTTCCAGCAGGGACATTTGCAGTGCACTGTTTTCTCCTTACATCATACCAGACCCTTTCTAGACTATAAAAATTCCCCAGCAATTTTTCACATTGTTTTAAGAAATGAAAATA
Source organism: Melanocharis versteri (assembly GCA_013397845.1). NCBI lineage: Eukaryota > Metazoa > Chordata > Aves > Passeriformes > Melanocharitidae > Melanocharis > Melanocharis versteri. Next base: position 1,199 of record VZTG01007687.1, read on the forward strand.
AAAAAACTAAGAAAATTGTCCTGTGGGTACCACAGGACTAAATAAAGTTCCCTACCCATTTGTGTCCTCTGTCTTTAGCAGCTCCTCCTCTCCTCCACACCCTTTCCACACCACTCCTGCCTTCTCTTTCAGTTCCCAGAGAAATTTTCAACCAGAGTGATTTGTAGAATCTGCTGTCAAACTAAAGTTCCATGTGTGATGACTGCCCAGCTGGCTGCTGCTTTCTGGAATGGCTCAGATGCCAAGTTATAATCATTCTGCTTCAAGGGAGGGGGGACATGCAGCAGCCTCTTCTGAGCACTGCTTAACACCTTTGAAACCAATATCGCTCAATCAAATTTGGCCAAAGATGTCCATTAAGGTCCAAAGCTACTGGGAACTGAAAGAGGGACAGATTGACTGCAGGGCTGCAAGTATTTGACTTAAAAGTACATCACAGCCTCCAGTAAGCATCCAGCCATTAGCTGTCTCTGAAGGCAAGACAATGAGACAGGTCCAATGACATTCCAATACTGTCAAATGACATCGATTTTAAAAGCATATGGTCAATCAAAAATGGTTACCCAGATTACAGTAAAGGTCAGTGGATCTGGTTACTGCTCTGCCTGGGGGGTGCCTCTCACTTCTCTTAGGAGCATAAAGAGCTGGTGTCATGGGGAAGCTCCACATTTAACTCATTTTGCAGCTTAGAAAATTGTCTCGTCTCCCACTGCATCTTGGAGACTGCAGTTCTTTCCCACAAGCATACTTTGCCACCCCCAACTAACTGTACTGACAAACACATTCCAGTTGTCATTATAATCCTGCTGGTGGGAAAGGGGAGGGGCAAGATTGTTTTAAAGAAAATCCCTCTTTAAACTTCACTTAAAAGGTTCAAAATTCTGAGTTATCTTTTTATGTCTCTTTTAATTTCTTTCATCTGAAAAAAAATTGCTTGCAATGAACTGAGAGGTGCAAGAACTCCAAGGAAGGTAACTTATCTTCAGCACTCACAACTACAAGCATCCCTAAAGCCTCAGTTACCTTTCATATAAATAATAATTAATAAAAGTCAGCCTTATCAAATCAAGGTCATTGTGTTCATGATGCATCCACTCCATCCAGATCTTGACAGCCACTACAAGGCAGCCAGGCTGTTTAAGTAGGGTATGATCTGAGAGTAATCAAAAGCAGGTGTCTTCTAACCTTTCTACACATTTATTTTGCTCCTTTTGCCTATACGTCTTCCAGTCACATGTACCTCAGTAAGGTTTTCTGAGGCAGAAATTGAAGTGAGGTAGAAAAGCACAGAGCAGTTTTCAGGTAAAGCAGCAGGACTGAGAGGCATCTTCTTGGAGAAAAGGCAGAGGACAGTATGGTAGGGGGAGGAGAAGAAAAATGAGCATATGACTCCTTAAAAACAAAAGAAAAAATAAATAGAAAGAAAAAAAGTTTGAAGAAAGAAGGTTTTTTGTTTTTTTTTTTTTTTACCTTCACAGAAATAGAGAAAGTTGGAACAAAGATTAATAGGTCTGGTAAAGTTTTCTGGGGTTTCCTTCTCTCATAATTTCTGAGCACCACTTTGGAAAAAATTCGCATTTAAAACTTTTCCTTTGTGAGACTCTGACAAAGAATGAAGCACTCCCTCAGACCAATGGGGGTGTAAACTTCTCTGAGGTAATCGGGATTTTGTTGGGGCTTGCAATGCTGCCAACAGAGAAGACTTATACAAAGGGACGGCTCACACTTTCTTAATGCCCCTGCTAAGCAGAACCCTTAATTCTGTAGCCATGCACAACAGAGACAGGTACCTCTGTGCTTAATCCATTGGTTTTATTCTCCCAAAAGGAATTCTCTGCTCTTTGATAAAACACTAATCTTCCATAATCTTGAAAGATCAGGTTACCTGTTTATGCCCAGGAACTGTCTCTATTGTAATCCTTGCTTTCTTTCATGTTTTCTCCCTTTCTGAACAAATGCATTGTTTTGTGTCTGAGCAGGAGCTTACAAGGTATTTTCTCTTTTGAGTGGTATTGACCCAAAGGCACATTGAACACACTTCAGTCAAAGTCTGAGCAACGTTTAGCCCCACTTAAGAAGGGATGGCAATAAAATCTGTCACCCACAGCCCAAAAAAAAACCTAAAAAGCAAAAAAGAGACAAACTCCAAATAAAATAAAATTACAAAGAGACAAGGATCAGCACATCTCCTTATATTCACCTGGAGGGGATTTTAAAATCTACAGCAAGTTTTGAACTGAGGGAGAGGAATGGAACAGAAAATGCAAAGAAAGAATATTTCCTTATAGTGCTAATTTCCCTGACTGCTTTGTACATGTTTTGAGGAAGATACAGGGCAAAACCGTTTCGAGATCACAGCATTTTGATGCAATAATGTAGCTCATTTTGTCACCACTACAGATGGCAGGCTGTAATGAGCCCACATTAATGACTACTATAGATATTCTATACACAGATACGTAATGGTGCGCTGCGAGATGTCAGCGGGGAAAACAAATGCTCAGAGCCTTGGCCTCATTTCAAATTTTGTTACAACCATGAAGCACAGACCTGCTTTGCTCAAAGGTGGACATAAGATTAGTATGGAAAGAGAATTTGGTCCAATTTTTAAATAAAATAAAAGTTTAATAGTAGCTTTGCAACAAACCATTTTCTCCCAGATAAAACTAGGTGAAACCCAGATTTTTTTTTTTTGAGCTGTCATATTCATTTTTGGAAACAATCTGCTCAAAAATAGAGGACAAACCTAGACACCAGAAAGCTGAAACTCAGAAACATCCTTGCCTGGATTACCTTTAAGCTGGCAGAAATGCCCTTTCAGCACATAAACCCCCACAGAAGCTCTCACACACACATATTTCAGCTACTACAACCAGAACACTGAGCACACCCCTAGACTGTCCTGCCTCAGCCAGCCTCACTCAGGACCTGCACCCATACCCTCTGCCCATACAGCCAGGAACAGGAATATAATTTAAACTCAGGCCCAGGCCCACAGTTCCAGCCCAGGTGCACCTGCTCCCCTCAGGAACTGCTGCTGCTGCTGTTCAGATTTCCCACCCCAACCCCAGCCCAGCCCTGCTACCTTACTTTCGTTGATAATGGCCAGACTGCTGCTCTCACTCCTCTGCTCTGATCATCCAGCTCAGACCAGGAATGAAGGTCCCAGCTTGAGCTCACAAGGCTCCTGGATGCCCAAGGGAGGTGTGGAGGTCTCAGGCTACCCTGGTCAGGAGAATTAAGGCTTATTGGTGAACCCAGGACATACAAAATCCTGTGAAGGTTAAAAAAACCCAACCAAACAAAACCAGCCAAACAGACAACAAAGTGACAGATACCATTTATAGTCTTTCCAAAGAAGATATTCCAAAATTCCAGCCTCTAGTCCAGGGAAGATAGAAAAAGCAGACAGCCACTGTGTGAGGACCAGGAATTTACTCTTCCTTTTGAAAAAAAGGTTCTCATTTCCAACAACAGTCAGGTGAGACATGCTAGCACAATGCCTCTGACTCAGCCACAGGCAGACAACCCAATAGGTCAAAAGGATGCACAATTATGCATTTCTCTGCAAAGCTGGAGTTATATTTTCAGCCCATGGGTCATGTAAAAGCAAACACTACTTCTTCCCAAAGTGGGAGGTCTGTGAAGGCCATCCCATGCTGGCTGGACATAGCATCTCCAAGAGATCTATCACATAGAAGAATCAAATGAAATTTGGGTTGACAGCTATGCTTTGTGGGATGAAAGTAATTCTGAAGACAAGAGTTGGTCACCCAAAGACCTGGCATTTGGGATTAGTAAATGAAGAGAGATTATTTGAATAAACTACCAGATGGGAAACACACTTGTCATGAAGGTCCCCTTAGTTGGCTCCAGCTTGAGGCTAATCTGAAAAAATGGGTTTGGACACAGCAGCAACCTGACCAACAAGAATCAATAGCAGAGACTCAGATAACAGCTAAATTAATGTGATGCAGGATTATAAGGGTGTCTGATGTAATTATTAAGAGAAATTATTGACCTTGTATAATTTCTGCCAGAAGTGGTCATAAAATTCTTATCATTTGTCACAGCCACAGGAGCCAAATTAAAACCATGTGAGAATACAAACTGTCTGAGAAGGCTTGTGTCACTATGAAAGTACATTGCTTTGCTATTAAAGACATCTACCTCCTGCTGTAAATATTTTTACAGAATCATGTTCTCCCTTATCAAGATACCAAATAGGAATGATTCTTATCTCATTTCCAATATCCTTACACTGATGTCAACATTTTGATGTCAACATTTTAATATCAATGAAAATAGTTCTAATTCACTGCTTAACCAGAAGAAAATCTGATGCTTTAACTTTTCAGGAATGATATCTAAACATTTCCAGCATAGGCAAACGAGCAAGTTGTTTCCATCTTTACGTGAACAAATAACAAATTTTATGTTCTTCTACCAGCTGCCACAACTTACTCCCAAAAGACTAATGGACAAACTTCTTACACATTACCTGAAATCCTCTTGAGGGAGCCACTTTTTTCAATCCTAACATCACATCACTATGTTTCAAAGAGAACATTGTTCATAAAACACTCTTTTTCTGCTAAAAAATAAAAAAAAAAAGCTCAAGAAGCTGAAACCCCACCTTCTGCGTGAAATATTCCCCCAAATATTTACAGTCTCTCCTGTGTAATAGGTTTTCTGTAAGAGACTCATGTTATACACAAAAAACCCTACACTAATTGGTTTTTATTATCTTAATAATCTTAACATTTCCTCATCTAATAATGGTTAATTTAATGTGCTCTTATAATGTACTCCTAAATTACTAGTTTATAAAACAAGCAAACAAAAAAACCAGTGCTGATTTCAGGTTTCCACACATTGCATTAATTACCTGAAAATGTCTCCAGGACTTCCTAGAGCAGATTTTCACAATCTCCTTATTATCCCCGTACAGACATTTTAAACTTACTGTAGCTACTCCGAGTTCATCATGCTTGTAATTTACACAAACCTTGTAATTGATACTTGGAAGCAGAGAAAATCTGGAAGTGAAAATATTAGATGGCCTCCTGCTTTTTGCTCACAGATCTTCCACATGAACACATGTACTGAGAAGTGGTGCTATAAAGAGATGCAGACCCAGTCTAGCTTGAATTCAGGAGAAGGAAATAGGTAAGCCCAATTCTTCTCTTCCTTGAGCACAGGTTACTTTCAGGGTTTTGTTTGCTATTTTGGCCAGATTTACGTGTGGGCCCAGCAGCGAGCGAAAACAAAGGAAAAATAAATAAATAAGATGGGAGAATAAAACAATCTTTAAAAATGCCTTCCTATCAGAGCAGAAAGATTATTGTAATCATTAACAAGAGAGCATGCAAAAAAAAAAAAATAGTAAACCACAACCCAAAAGGTACAACTAGAAAATTCAGGTATTATAAATGAGTTCTTTCCTCTCTGTCCCACCACCAGTGAGAGAGATGGCAGCCAGAAGCCTAATCTTGAGTTTTCTAAATAAAGTCACACACAAAATCACACAGCTCATTCTAGTCTGGACATGGACCATACCTATTAGGAAGCACAATATGATGGGCAGGATAATTATAATATATCACAGTGTAGCAGGGGACTGAGGCTCTTCCACATCCCATTTCTGTAGTGGTACCAGAGTCTAGTATTCTCTGACCAGGTTCTTTTAGATGTTCCATACTTAGAGGGTGGAATGTTTCATATCGAATTTACTTATTGAAAGATTGCTGATGTTGCAGAGGATTTCTTATTTAGTACACTGGTCTGGTTAACTCAGGGAGACATTCTGTTAGAGAACTTAGGCTGTTTAGCTAAAACAGAGCCCACCCTCTGGACGCTTTGTGCTGAGGTAAACTCAGGTCATTGCAGCAGCTGGGGTCAGTCATGTTCTGTATTATTCCTGAGTTTCACATCACCCTGGCCCCTCTCCTCTGAGCCTTCTTTCATTTCCAGGGTGTACCAGCAGTCCTACAAGGTACACACACAATACCACTGCCTTCTGGGCGAGTCAAAAAGGGGAGGGGAGGGCAGCTTCCACCCTCTCTCTCATGAAAGGAACTAAATTATCTTGCTTGAAAAGCCAACTGTATCTGCTTCACCAGAGAGATCCACAATTTCCAACACTACTGAGAGTTTATCAGTGAATAGTTCATGCAACGAAAACTCAGTGTGTGCCAGCTGCAGACCCAGAAAGATGCTCCTGGACATCAGGTATCCTTCAGTCGCACTGTGGCTTGGGTCAGAAATATTTTTTCACAACCATGAAGAATCCGCCTTGGTAAAATAACTTTTTTAGGGCCGTGACTTTCAGACTTTTTAGGGCTATGCCTAAAGAGTTTGTCTGGATCTAGCTGCATTAGCTACAAAGATGTGAATCTGAGGGCAGCAGAAACACCAATTGCTGAATGAACAAATTATGCACCACCAGAGAATACAACTGTGCAGTGGCCAAAGCTTTTGTGCTCACCTGACTGTCACGAGCAAACAACATTCCAGCTTAAAGCACATCTGTGCAACAGCTGAAAACTGCAGGGGCTTTCTCCACCACACCTTTCCCAGTGTCTTTCCTGTTTACCTCCAGCTGCCCCCAGAGGCTGCTGACAGCCACTCACTCAGGTGAAAACACATTGATGAAGGCAAGCAAGGCTGCCAGATACCACCGGCATCCCTATGGAGAACATGATTCACGACCATGCGAGTATTACTGCAGGTGATTTCATGAGCAGTACCCCTGCAGAAAACGGTCTGCTCGAAAGAGTAAGATACTCAGTTGCAAAGTTCAACAATTATCTATTTACACTTAAAAGTCAGTAACAGAACAGTTAGGAGAAAGCTCTGCAAACAATTTATTTTGTAACTCAAACTAAAACACTCAGCAGTTTGAGTTTACCAGTGTCAGAGGCAGGGTCTGCCCTGTAGCAGCTCCAAGTCAGGTGGGAATGCTCTAATTGTCCTCATCCAGGTCTTGAGCAGTGCCAGGCATGGCTATGAAAAGCTTCTCTTTAGCAGTCATTAGCAGTCCCTTGGACTATGACCCCAGAAAAATCCTGACAAAGCTTAAATTGTACCACTTACAAGGTAGAATGCAAGATGTATCTCCTTGTTGCCCCTAATTATATTAGCTAGGACAATGTCATATTCTCTTGGTTTGATGACCTCTCAGAACAAGCCTGATTTAGGAAACTGTATTAGTCTGTAGGAAGGAAGAGAGATTATGTTTCTTCTTCCTGGAATACATGCAGGGGTCATAGGAAAGAAAAAAAAGACAAAAAAACCTCACAACGAAATAGATCCATTTAGAGCAGAACGAAATAAATGTATGCACATTAACATGGCCTGAACAGAAACATTCTTGATCAGCAGCATACAAACACTTGAACAGAGGGATGCTATACTGATAAAAATAAATGCAGTTCATTTCTATTTCTGGTGTATTCCAATTGTCTTCAATCAACCACACTGTTCAAGGTGTAGCTATGATGGTTTGAAGCTCTTTCCCCCAGAATGCAAGAAAAAAATAATGAAGAAATTACTGAATCACAGGAGTCTTAGAAACTAGCAACTGCATACTGGTGAGTCTGTGCCAGCCAAGGCGCATAAATCCTAACAGATGTTCTTTTCCCACCTGCTGGATTTCCACATTCTGGGTTTCCTTCTCATTCCCACCCTCCTTCATATTTCTTTATGCTACTGTCATTATTCTCTTAACTGTTGAGGACTTTGTCCAACTTCTTTGAAAAAGCCCCCTTCTGTATCTCCTCCCTTTGTTTTGATCTCACTTTAATTAACTTTTCCTACCTTGTGACTTTCTTGTACTTGGGTTAATTCCTCTTTTTCAGAAAATTTTATTCTGCAATCACCCTTTTCTGTGGAAGAGCTCTCTAGAGTTTATCAGCCATGGCATTGCACCAAACCAGTTATTTGTAAGACCACAGAATTTAATGAGCTCTGCTTTTTATGTGGTCGGATTGTTTGGGTATGGTCCTGTTGTTTTGTTGAGTTTTTTTAATTTCAGACTCATGAGCAGCCTACTAAAGGCTACAGAATAACCTGGAAAACCTGTTAAAACATTCACACTGTCTACTAAATCATAGAAGTCTGCTTTTATCACCTTCTTTCCTATAATATCTGAGCATCTTATAATCAATATTACGGCTGTACTTGCAGCACAGCATAGAGCAAGCAAATATCCCTGTTCTACTGCTGGAGAGATACACCTCTCCATGCATTAAAGAGGATGCAGCTGCTCTTAGGAATGCAGGGCAGGGTCTTTGTTGCTCTAGGGTTTGTGGCAGTGGATCATTGACTCTATTTGCCAGGTCTGTGTCGCTACTGGCAATCAGCCTCTTTTCTCACAGGGCTCCCAAGATACTGGGACAGGCCCCTGGAGAGCAGCGTAGAGGGAATGCTGCCCAGGGAAGCTGCCTCACTGAGCAGCCCTTACCTGGTTTGCCTGGGAGGAACAACGGCTACAGAACGTGCTGGCTCTGTTCTGTTCCCCACTGTAACTTCTGATAATCATCTCATTTCAACTAAATTTGTTAGCACAGAAATATTACTCCAAAGAGAATTTCCTGCAGATTTCAGTCGAGTTGAGAAAAGAAGAATGTCATGAGACCTGATTCTGAGAAGGGCTATATCATGGTATCTCCTTATTAGAAAACAGTGATTGCACAGAAACCTTATAAATGCCCAGCTATAAGAAGGACTCACACCTGTCAGACACCAGAGAAAGCATAACATATTTGTGCAGGAAAATGTGGGATCATACTCCTTAAGGAATGAGGCTTCACTGATGTCAGTACTCAAATAATTGCATGATTGCAACTGCTGTCTGAACAAGTAAAGGCTAAAAAAATATTAATTCATAATGATTCAAAATTAAAATTCTAGCTCATGAGAATCTGACAAAATAAAAAAATTTGTGTAAGATCAAAGTATTTTGTGTCAAGCTGAAAATAAATTTTCTTTATTTTAAGACATTTAAGAGAACACACTTTCTTATTCACATCTAAATTCACAACAAAAGTGGCATTTTGAAATTGTACTTTCTTTTGTCTGAAACCATTTGCCTATTTTGACCTCAACTCAGTAACTATTCTCCTTGAACTCCCTTTATCAGCAAAATCCCGCTGGTCTTTACTTTTCATACAGCTCTATTTCACAGCATTTGAAAAACATCAGTTCTGAAAAATGCATTCACTCGTGCCTCACTGGTCATTTTATCCTATAGACTGAGACAAAATATATCCGCAGAACAAAGTATGTGGGGTAAAAAACTGCCCAGTTCAACCTTCTCAATTACCAAACAGGAAAACAGAATGAGATCTTTGGATGAGCTTATCCGTGTGCATTCTTCATCCAGTGCTACCAGTGCAGCTTTAGATCACACAGAGACGGACATTAAAGCCAGCAAAATCTCCTGTCTTTATCTCCTGCCTTGTTTTTCTTCCATCTGTTCACAATAGCAGCCTCCCCAGTGTGGGATAATTCCTTATAAAGATCTGTCTTGCTCTCTGTGTCCTGGGTTGTTTCTCTCTCTTTTCACACCACAAGCATCCCTTGAGTGGAATAATGCCCTGTAAAAGCTTAATAGTGCATGTTCTACATGTTGTCTATTTGTGTTTTAAATGCCTTCCCTAGTGTGGTAAAAAACCCAGTAAAAATCTGTCTTCTCTTTATGTTCTGCATTGTTGTTTCCTGAAACCAGTGAATTCTGTGACTGAGCAGTGTCAGATCCTTGTAAATGTCAGTGTCATACAAATAGGTGTTAATACCATGAAAACTGATTATATCCTGAAATGTTTCTCTTTAATTTCTAGGATAAGAATAGTTGGTATTCTGCATAAAGCACCACTAGTGATAAGTACCTGAACTGGTAGGGGACTGAGAGACAGGTGCACAAATACTTTGGGGATATACTTTGAAACAGTGAATGTATCCAAAGCTCATACCTACTCTCATCTCAGTTTCTGAAAATGATGATAAGCAAAAATTAAACACCCAGTTGTGCTTACTCCACACAGAGAGCAGGGGAGAAAAGCAGAGGTTTTGATCTGTGATTTCCATTGCTATCTCCTCCAGCCTGCTGTTCAGGGAACAGAAACACTGAGTAGTAGGTCTGTACACAGATGGCTCTCCCTAATCCAGAGTAGCAGGACGCCTGGAAAAGGTAGATAATCCAAAAGCATGAAAAATATTGGTGCTGCATTCTGCAGAATATAGTAGTGAAAACCCAGGCAAGCTCAGGTCCACCAAAACTGCTTAGCCCCTGCTCAGCCAGTTCTCCTATCTTGTCCATTCCACTTTGCTTTGCCCCATTCTCTCTATCAGCACTATGCATGCTTATTTTCTATTTAGCTAAAAACCTTTCATCAGCCAGAAGCGTAAAAAACAAGTCCCAGCAATACTGGAGCTTGATGACCATTTTCAGTTACAGGTTACTGCTTTATGTATTTTCTGTGGCAAATCAGCATTTATTTAGAAGTCATTTTCTGTTCTAAACTAACAAGAAATGAGTGTGACATATACTACTGTTAGTGATTGTGCATTTTAAGGTAATTTTAGAGTGCATGATCTCTGTGGGAATTGCCAACCACATTTTGGTTCTCACGTATATATAACTTCAAGTCTCAGTGATAAAATCCCATTAAAGATATCCTACCCTCTTGACTGGGGTTTTTATCTTTGCTAATGTATCACCAATGGCTCTGATGCAATGTGGATGTCCTTGGATGGATTTAATTGGGCGGAAACCTTTGAAATATGCCACAGGCTAATTCACTTTGAGGGTTAAAACAATGAATCTGTGCAGAAAATAATGTATTAGTGAGCAAAAAGAGGAATTAATGGCAATACTGGAATACCATCTCTACAGCAACCAGAATGGCTGAATTAATAACATACTGGGGTTTTTTATGGCTTGAGAATTACAGCTGTGATGACCCTATGAGTAGCTCGGCCTCCCCCTTTATTGTACCTTTGTAGACATGGTAATCCTTTGGCCCCTGGAGAATTTGTTCTCTTGTGATGATCAGGCAAGGTTATTCCATTTCCATGATCATCTCCTCCCTTAACCCTTTCTCTCCCTCCTTCCTTTCTGTCCCTCAGGTTCACACACAGGTCATCCATCAAAATTATATCTGGACACATGCAAATCAGTAGATTGGAATCAAGGGAATAAAGCTCTCATTCTTGCAAAAAAAAAAAAAAATAAAAGGTTTCTTGCAATAAATATATTGGCATAAAAAATTCTTTCTAAGAAATACTAAAAAATGAGGGACTGAACTCTCCTGTCATGAGCTTGTTAAAAAGCTGGAACGGCTCTCTTTTCAACCAAGTGAAGAATATCAGAATTACGCTGGAGTAACTGTGGAAAGACAGCACCGTGTGTTTTTATTTCTTTAATCTACTGACATTGTTCAACAGAGAGGCCTCCTTGTGTGCATCTGACACTGGGATATTTATCTTAATGTACATTTTTTCTGCAGCAAGAATTTCAGGGAAAAAATCCTTCAGCTACAGCATTATCTTCAGTTTCCTAAGTGCTTCCTTGATTGATAAAAATGCCATCTTATATCACAGAACCAGGGAGACATTTCTACCAATATGTCTAGCTCTTGAAAGTGCAGGATGAGGCTGTTGAGGACTACAGACATCTGCTAATGTTACCTGTCACTTCAGTGAAGAACTTTAGATTGTTTGTTCTATGAAAATTGGTCCAAATGCTGCGAAAAATCCAGACAAACCTCAGGAATCTATCTAAAAGGATGTGATTACCTTGAGGGATCAAAGGGGTAAATGTTCATTTACCACACTTTTAAAATCTATTTTTTGGAGAAGGCAAGGGCTTTACATGGGAGTAACAGGACGTGAGATTCTAAGCTAGTTTGGTTTTGGGGGGTATTTTTCCAATTAGAAAAGGAAATCCTTAGTGTACTCAGGAATTTGTTCAACTACTTTCGACCAGCCCAGAATCATGATCTGAGCTGAACAGAGCTGTAGACAGAATCACCATTCAGTCCCTGAATGAAGCTAACAAGAAAGGAGGAAAAAGAACTGAAAAGAGCAGCAGAAGCAATGGTGAAAGGAAATGAAAGGAGAGGCACCTTCACCTTTAAAGCTAAATTACTTTCTACTACATTCAAACCCTTTCTACCACACATATAATGATGACTCGGCTGTGGATATTTTTATTTCATTCACATTTCCTGTAAATGAGAATTAGGCCATTTCAATCATAACCTGCTCACATAACAACTACTCAGGCAAAAGAGCTGTTTAAATCAATGGGAGAGTTTGAACCATTTAGAGAATGCAGAACAAAATCTATTATTATTAGCATTTTCCTAAACTTATGTTGTTACCAGTACTGAAAGGAGTCTTTTACTGTGCAGGGTTTCACAGGGGATAATCCCACCCGTAAAGGGCTGCTATGTTTGGAACAGAGCAAAATGAGAGGCAAAAGAAATAAATACCCAGAGCTCTCAGGGTGGGAGCATGGATCTTGGTCTGGCTGCAGGGTTTTTCAGGTACATTTGTGCTGTCACCAACCTCTCTGCACCTGCATCCTCCTCTATTTTATGCTGGGTTTGCCTTCTTCGGAGAGGAAACAGTGTTTGTCTGCACTACAAACAGGTATGAGTTTGGAGCATGCAGAGACATACCTGAGGCAGCACCTACAGGAAAAGAAGATCTAGTGATAATAACAGCAGAAAAAGAGCGATAGAGGAATGCAACATCTAGAAATTACCAATTCAGTTGCTTCAGACTAGAACTAAAATGCATATTTTTTTTAAATAGAGAAGATAATTAAGTCATTAGAAGACATTACCAGAGGCATGGTTTTGTTTCTCAGTCACTTAGGTCTTTGAACTCATTACATTTGAATTTGTTTCCAGGACTTATCTCCATGTACAAATCTTTTCAGATGCAATGTCACTCAGACGGAAGTGGTAATCTCGATGCCAAAATTCCTAGTTCTGGTATCCTGACTTACATGTCACATTACCAGGTACACATTAAAGAAGGTTTCCTCTTACTTCAGAAACTAGGAATTTCCTGGTTAATTCCTGAATGAAGTTTCAGAGACCAAGTAAATCAGCTTTGTGGATTGACAGTGCCTGACATTTTGTGTAACTGTTCGAATTCAGGGTGTTTACACTGAAAACCACCTTAGTATACCTTCTCATCAGTTGCCTACATCCATACAAGGAAATATCTCATTTACCTTTGCAAATAGATATATGCAAGATTGAAAATCACATCAGAATTGTGAGCAACAAGGCTCAACAGAGAGAGAATATGAGAATTGTCACTCATTTGAGATAGGGAAAAAACCATCATCCCCTGCTCTTATAAATCCTGCCTGTGTCAAAGCAATGAAATTATATACCTTGAGCAGAAATGTGAGTTGTTTTGAATCTGCCCCAGGTCAGTACGCCATGAACAGCTCATTGTCAGCGCTGTGAGTGGAGCAGGAGCTGGTAATCTGCAGAGATTACAGGTGAGGGGGCAGCCCTGCCATTTTAGACTAACAAAACACATGTTGTCTTTAGCTCCCAGTTCTTCACAAACACTACCCCACATTCATTTTCAAGCCGTCCTAGATTGGACCCTCAAAACTGGGTTTTCTTTGAGGTCTAAAAGTTGAGTTATTGGCACTCCTTGGGGGAACAGGCTACTAAACTTTTGTATCAGAGTAATCCAGACTGTTTTGCGTGCTGTTTTCAGACCAGCTAGTTTGTCTAATGAATGAGATGTGACGTGAGTTCCTAGGGCTCAGGAGAAAGCTGAGGGAGGATTTCTCCATCCCTCTGAAGCACAGGCTTCACTGTTTACTAAGGTTGCACGTCAGTGTGTAACAAACACCCAGACACACCAATCCATCACCAAACGTTCTGCAAAGCATTAGGAGCCAAAAGCAAGTGAAAGGGCAGGATGACTCGATTTTGAATTCCAAGAATTTTTAAAGAAAATAAAGGTTGACACATGAAGCTTTTGCCAGCATAACAGTGTCTGCTGGGGCTCCAAGTGTCTGTGCTGAGAAAAGCCCCATGCAAACACAATGTAAGATGTCCCCAGGGCTATGGCCTGTTTCAGTTCCAGAACTATACACAAAATAAACTGGCAAATGCACTTTTTTGCTGGTATGAAGACAGTCCAGACTATGTCTGTTTGCCTGTGCAGGCATGTCAGTATTGCTAAAAACATTGAAGGTGTTTGAAACTATTTTCAAATACCACAGTGTGAACCTTTGCCACAGCTAGGTCATTGCAGGAACTGAATGAGGACTCAGACTAAAGAAAAAAAGTAGGTTCTCAGTTGCAAATTGCAAATGATTTGTCACTTATTTGCATACATAAATGTAGAGCAGAACATGTGGGTGCCATTCTAATATAAATGTTTCTTATAAGCTATAATAACATCACGATTTCCATATGTAATGTCCCATGCATAAGTACTGAAGAGTTTCTCCACAAATTCCCAGGTCTGCCCCTGCCAGCCAAGCCGAGCTCTTTCCTTCTCATGCAAATACTGTACAAAAAGGGTGTGAGCAGAGCAGGGAGCTGCAGTAGAAAGATTCCCCAGGCCAAACTGGAACTTCATGAACATCTGTGACAAACCTGGCTTTATGCCTGCGAAGTCATCCTCTTTGCTATTCAGCTGGAGACACGCACTCTGCAAGAGAGTGCAGGACCTGCTGTTGGTTCTCTCACTGGAGCTATTACAATTGACAAGGATGAAGAGTTCAGAGAATTCATGGAAAACTCAAATGAGGGAAGTCATCAGATGTGAGAAAAGGCTTATTTTTCTAGTAGAACAGAGAGAAAGCAGGCTTTAAAAAATCAGAGTGGTGTAAGCTTTTTGAAGAGAAGTGAGGGAGCCAAAGCTGGCATTACTGCTCCCTCAGGTATTGCGCTTCTCTCTAATTACCAGAGAAATTGTTGTAATTAAATGCCATCACTCACATTTATGCATTAGATATTTCTAGAGGAGTGAGATGCCCCCCTTTCCGGACAGTATAAAAATCAGATTGTATCTTCATGGTAACAGAAATGTCTGAGATCTCTCCCAGACAGCAGATGGACGACTAAAACCTAACAAAATAATTTATTAAAACAAAGCTCCATGAAAAGCATAGTGCTCAGAGCCAAGAGTGATCAGTACTTTAAAAAACCATAAGCAACATTGACCGCATCTGCTCAGAAAGTTCCCAGTACCTCAGATTCACTCAAGGTTCATGTGAGAGATTTTACTGTGGCTAATAGTTTTAGGGTTTAGCAAGCTGCATTCTGGTATGGGAGCTCAAAAAGAAACAAGTCACATCACTGTGTGAGCTACTCTGAAACCCAAACCTTTGAGTATTGACCGTCATTTGAACTCTCTCACCACACAGTTCTTCAGCAAGTAGCCTTTGTTACTAAAGTCGCAGTTAAATAGTGTTCCTATTTGTCATTTACACTTCATAGATATAGAGAAGCATAGATAAAAATCTTTTAGTACTGTATGACACCCAACCACCATTCATTGGCAGTAATTAAATCCTTCTGCAAAAGTGCTACAAATATTTTCCAAAAGCAGGAACAGATGTTTTTTTGCAATCAAGCAATGACGAAAATCTAACAAGCTCCATAAACCAAAGGCATGGGCACTTCAGAGAAAACGTCTTCGAAGATTTTGCTACCATGCTGTCTCAATTTGCCAGCAATATTACAGAGATAAAACATGAGCATTTTCTAGTCTTATTATTCTTGACTTTAGTAACACAATAAGTGTCAAGGGAACTGTGGAGTAAAAAGAAATAATAATCGTAATAATGAGGCACAACGCTTACAAATTTACAGTTCTATTTCCAAACCATAATAAATTAGCACAATCCCCGAGACTTAGTTACGATTCACAAATCACATCCTCATGTGGCTTTTATAAACTATGATTGTCTAATTAATATTGCTACTTATAAACATCTCCTGGTTATTCAGTACCCTTTTTTTGGTAGATATTGAAATTCAATTACAGCACATGAGTTGCTCTAAGCAGTGCCCAAGCTGTGAGACAACCTATTTGAGCGGGGGCATTTTGCATTTTCCTTGGTTGGGCCTGCTGCAAAGACAACCTTAATCTTTCCTTCAAAATGCCTCACTAAGCCACCCTGAAGAATTGCTTTACAATGAAGTAAACTTCCTCTCCAGTTCCAGAGTGTGTATATCCCCGCAGTTGTCATGATAGGTTGTCAATGGGGTGAGATGAAGAGAGCTGTTTGATCTGCAAGGACATAAATCGATGGCAGAGATGTCTCCTATCAAGAGTCACTGCAGCAACTGGAGAGCAAGATCCTCAACGGAGCTGGCTTTAAGCCAGTGAAATGCTGTTTAAACAAAAAGGGAGAAGACAGACACTGGATTTCTAAGAATGCTCAGCCCCCCCAACTGGGGCAATATTTTTAAAGAAACAGCTCAGATCAGAGATAGGCACCTGTAAAAACAAAGGGTTCTGCTTGGTGTCAAGAATTTATGAAAACTGGGCCACTTGGACTAAATGTCTTAACAGCAGCTAAGCTGCCTACGAAACCTGACACATAAATTACCCAGAAAATATAGTGACTGCATAGGTTCTTTACTGAAAAGCATGATGACACCAGCTACCACTTATTTATACTAGTGCATTTCATTATGTCAGGGCAATTGCCACCCTGGTACATATCTTATTAGCGCTTATTTATTATCAGTGTTAAAGAGGTTAACTGTGCTGGTATTTCCTCTGCTACTGGGCTTTATTGCATGTCTGAGGCACAGAGCTCTCACTAAGCTCAGGCAGCAAAAGGAAATAACAGAGGCTGTGGCTTAAAAACAAATATCCTCTAAAGACTATAGCCATCAGGTACAGAAAAACAAAGCAAATTTCGTCTGAGGAGTATCAAGAGAGGAAGCCTAGAGCACCCACTCTGATGGGACCTAGATGAATAACCCACAAAGGTCATTTAACTGAGAAATGGAATAGTTTTTTTCTGTTGCAGGGTATCTGTGATCTTGACTTGCTTGGCAAATTGCCAGTATTCTTTGGTTTAACATTATGGGTTGATTTCTATCAGGTGCTGTGGAAAGTAATTTCTCATTGCACAAGCAACATTAATTAGTTGCTGCCTGGTCAGAAAAGTTACCTTGTACTAGTGCTGATCTGTCATTGCATGACCTCAAAAGCACTTCCACTACTGATACTCATAGGCAGTTGGAACATTCACATGTTTAAAAGCTTTTCCATCGCACCTTCAAACAATTGCTAATGTGATTACAAGGGAAAGTGATATCAATAGGAGTCTATCTTTCAGAAGAAAATTAGACAGAAAAATAGCGATGCACTAGTGTTACCATTTTTGCATTACCCATCCACTTAACAGGAGCTCTGGTACAAGAAAGCAGTATAACAATTAAGTTACCTGCACACAAGTAAAGATGCATTAAGTAGACCAAAAACTTGAAAAATAAGGAGAACAACTACAATGTTAATCAAGCAGCAAACCAACAACTGCAATTTTCTTTGCATTTCCAAACAGTTAGTGGCAGCTGCTACATTTTCAATTTCTTTACATAATGTTAAAATTAGATTAAATCACGTAGATTTTTGCCAAAATGCAGTCTTGAACAGATAGTATCAGTCTCATAATTTCACAAAATAAACCACATGTTCATTACACAAAATGATGCTTTACCCTCTCACACTCTCAAGCAATTCACCTGAGCAGGCTCACATGCACACAAAACCAAGCAGAAATCCTTTCCCCAGGCACTGGAGTTCCCACAATGTGTGAGACAGAAGTCAAACCTGCTGTTTCTTAAGGGAGAGAAAAATCCCAGTTCTAAACAGGAAAAAGCTTTGCTGTATGTTATAAGACAAAGATCTTGCAGATTCCTGTTTACTGAGACATGTGGCACACAAACGGGGAGTAGCCACCTCAGTTGCCGCATGTGGCCCCTGGCTACACAGACAATTTCCTTTACAGTGAGAGTGGGAAGCCCAAGGTGCATATCAGCCAGCACTTGATACAATGACTACTTTAGCTGTTGACTTTTACCTAACACAGCATTTGGGAATATATTATTGGATTTACTACCACACACTCAGAAAACACGTTTTAGCTTCACTCCTCTCAGCTTGATTCCCTCAAATACATGAAAACATATATCTATGGATGCATTTTGTATACAGGTCTGTAAAACAGATCTTCACTTTCAACAGCACTCTCATTAAATCCTAGGAGGAATAAAAACAGGAGCAGGTCTCCCCAGCCTGAGGGAGAGGTACCCACTGTGAGAAAGACTTGTTGGAGGGAAACAGGCAGCTCCAGAGGTGTCTGGGGGTCCAGTGCTCCACCATAGGAGTCCATGGACCCATTCAGCAAAAAGGGCTGAGACAGGGGAAGGAAAGTACCCCCTTTGCCTTCAGGCAGCACCCAAGCATTTTGCTGAGCCATTGGACCTCAAGCACTGCGTGTTATTTTGCTCTAGAGCTGCCATTGTATCAGTGGGTTCAGGCACAGGAGCACACATTTGTCCTCCAAGCAGGTTTTTGTTCCTTTTCCACTCTAAAGCCCCTGTTGCACTTTGCTTTCTCTTCCCTTGATGCAGCTCTCAGCAGGGCACTGCATTTGTGCCTTCTGCTTGTCCCCCCTCCAGGTGCCTCCTTTCTTTGCTCTTTTCCATTTGGCTTCTGCAGGGCTGGTGGACTCAATGTTTATCGACAGGTCACACCAGCCACTGAAGACATCACTACTGCTTTTCTCTTTCATCTGCATAAGCCAGAGGAAACAGAGAAAAAAAAATATTGCACAGATAATTTGGGCAATCTCTCCAGGAGAGATAAGATTGTTCTCGATTGCAGGTTTATTGGCTCTTTAATTAATACCTATAGGATCAATTTTCAAGAATCCCCCACAGTCTCACTTGGGATCTTATTTGAAAGGCTAAAGGCAGTTCAGAATATTTTTCCTAGTATTCAAATTAGTTTTTTCTTTTTATGTTCATTCTACTGCTCCTAATTATATCGTAGCTTCTATGGTGTGACTGAATCGTTGTTTTTCTTCTATATACATTTATTACATTATTTTGCATTAATTTGCTACTTAGCTGCTATCCTGCTAAGCATGTAATTTTACCAGAACACCTTATGTTTACACAGCAGTCCTTCCAGACCAATTTATTTCTCTGCAATCAGTATTTTTCAGGTCACTGATATCTTTATAAGACATCCAAAACACAAGTACATGAGGATGCATACAGAGTAATCGAGGCCCCAGGATATCACTGTGAAAGACTGAGGGCTGCTAGTCTGGGAAAAAACCCATGGCATTAAAACCCAAAGGAGTTAAAACAAGACCCAGTCTCTGGTTTATTTGCTCCAGGACATGTTCCAATCAATGCAGCCCCAAACTGTGCTTGCCTTTCTTGTGCTTATATCACATTGCAGATCAAAGCTAATTTTATGGAAGCAATCAATCCCAAGTCTTTTTACTGCATCATTTCTTGCTATATCCCTGCCAATTTGGAGCATGCTATAGAAAGGTTTTATTCTCATATATCTTAGTTTGCATTTTCCCATAATATTTTATTTTCGGCTCAGGAGTTACATCTACCTGTGGAAATGACAGCTTTATCTTGATAAATCAGATTTTGACCATAGACAAAAGTGGAATGCCTGAATAATGCAAAACCACTCAAGAAATAAAGAAATCTTATAAGAATATTTATTTAAATTTAAACACAAAGGTGCTTCATGGATATGAGTATCTGTGATACCTTTGCTTTCTACAATTACTGTGGAAATTGGCTTTTATAAGATTTTCTCTCAATGCTTGGGAAAGCAAATCTTAGCTTTCGATACATGATCATTCCCACAGGAATGTGATTAGAAGGGTTATGTTCATCTAGTTAAGGAGCAAAAATAATACCATACACTCTGTGGCAATCTGTGCCATAGACCCTTGCAGAGTAGTTGGAAGTCAATTCCTTTGACTACAGGACTGATTTTGAAGCGAACAAACAACTTCATAGGTACTGCTAGGTATGGCAATAGTTAACTAAAGTGCAAGCAAAATTAATGAAACATTTAATCAAATAATTTTTAAATATGAATGACATTTTAAAATCGTCAGAGGCTGTTTACAAACACTGTGAAAAGCAAGAAAGTATATTGGAAATATACTTTTCCTGCAGTTTTACATATTTGATTTTGTGGGAGGTTTAGTGGGGCTGCACAGAGTTAAAAAACAAGTGAGAAGACTTGTGAGGTAAGAAAGGATAAGACTGGGGAATAATAATTTAATCTACTTGATTTGGATGAGAAGCATGAGGTGAAATGGATGAGGGGGAAATCCTGCCGAAAGTCTGGACAAGCAGCCCCACAGGGAGATTTCTAACCACGGGGGATGCCCAGCCTGGTGCCTTCATGCCAAGGAGTACCTGGACGCTCAGCAGCTTGTGTCACCTCACTGGCATTGCAGGGATCTTGCAACTCTCTCCCTTTGACTTTGCCTCCTGCCTGGGATATAAGAGCAGGGCTGGACCCACCCTGGGTGAAGGCAGCTCAAACTTGTATCTAAATACAGGGCCCAGGTTTCCAGTTTTTTTCTTTTCAGGGTGTCTGTGCTCTGCCTACCTCAACAAGCTGGCAGACTTCATAGCTTGCTCGCTGCAGACAGCTGCTATGCAGCAGCTGAAATCCTGTTTCAAACCACGCCCTCCCCCTCCCCCCCAACAAACTGGAATAATGCAATAGAAAAACAAATTTGGAAGCAAATTGTTCTGCTGGATTCAAGGCTTTTCTTTCAACAGAAGCAGCCCAGCGGTATCCCCACTCCCAGCCTATGGGCAGTGTGATCATCTTACCATTTTTCTCCTTCCCTGTTCAAAATCGACACTGGATACAGAGAATGTATCTCTCAAGCCATTATGGATCCTATATGCTGTAATGGAATACCATTCCTGTAACATCTCAAAGGGGACATGAGATACCTTTTGCTTGCCATTCTTAGGTGACCATTGTTAAATAATGTATAGACAAATGCGTGGATTACCAGACAACAGGGAAAATATCTTTTTCTATGACTTCCAGTGTTACCTCAGTGAAATGCTCATAGACTTTATTTATTCAGGTGCCTTTAGAAGGTGTCTGAACTCTCCCATCTAGAAAAGAATGCACCAGTGTCCTCTGGAATAGAAGCTCCCAAACTGGGGTAATGTAGTCTTTAATGGACTTGTGCCTTTGTTCAAGATGTACCCTGTAATTTTGTGTCTTGCCAGCCTCACAGGAGTGCTTTGCATTGCCATACTGGTGATTCCAGGTTTGATTTTCATTTCCCCTTCCCCACATCAGATGAAGGTGCCAAATCTGCTTAAAGATAAGAATCAAAACCACATTCTCAGCTCATTCAGCCTTCAAAGACCAGCGTACCCCACTGTGAGGCCAAATTGGCAGGAGCTGTAGGAAAAGGCCTGGCAGGATGAGAAACACCCTGTTCATAACAATCCAGACTCTGCCTGTTACTGTAGCACAAAGAACAGCCCAGGAAAACTGAAGTAGCTCTCTCTCATTTCATGCTGTGCCTTGCTCTGTGCAATACAGAGCTGAGGAAACCATTGTTTGGGAGCCCAGCTGATAGCACACAGATTAATCACATGGGTGTGCAAGAAAATAAATAGGTGCATAAATACTTCAGCTATGCTGCGCATTTCCCAATGCGGACTTCCCTCACTTTAATGCTGACAAGCTCCTGATTTTTTTATTTTTAATTATGAGCTGAAATCCATTTTGCTATCAGTTATAAATATCACAAACAGTCTGCTGTTTAACTTCAAATTCCATATCACTCATGTAAGTTGTAACTTTAGTCAGCTTAGTGTCTCTGAAATGAAATATTTGCCGGCAGGAAAATGAAAGGTTCTCTCATATTAAATAAACACATAGTGATATGACTTGTTAGCGAAAATTCCAGCCAGATGACTAGTGTTAATCTTGTAATACCATTAAACAAATCTACAGTCAGGAAGAGCTTCTCAGTCTATTCCAAACAGTAAAAATGCAGAAGGAAAGATATCCTTGCCATTAAAGAACAGGTTTGTGGTCCCGAAGATCTGACTCCTGTTCCTGGCTTTCTCACACACTGTCTGGGTGACCTTTAATAAAATAACTGCGTCTCAGTGGGTCTCAATTCCTACTTTGTAAACTGGGAATAACAAAACATTCCCTTTTTTCTAAATAGATGAGAGTTTCTTTGGTAGACAAACCACAACTGACATATTAAATAACATAAGGGGAGCCTCAAAGACAGATCTTCTAACATCTTATCAGAACTAACCTATAAAAATAGTAAGAAAACGATCACTGTTTCCATCTGGGGTGGCGGGGTTGTTAATTGTGGAAGTTAGTAAGCTGCTAAATGATACTTTTCTCATTTTATGCATTCCCAAATGTCAGTCTCAGACAGACTGATCCATTCAGCTGTTGTGGTGTTTGCTTCTGCCCTGCTCTGAGAACCAGCCTTCCTTCTCCTTCTCCTCCTTTCCCTGCCCTCCCCTCAGGTCCTTTACCTCTGTCTCCTTCACTCTATTCTCAAGATTGTCAAGGCTACAAGAGATTCACGTTTGAGAACCTCTGACACACTCAAGGCATAAAAAGCAGATGTGTGCCTTCTGCAGAGAAGCAGATAATCTATCATTTTTCTTAGGACAGCAGTTTTACAAGAACTTGCTTTAACACACCTTGTCAGCTACTGGGATCAACAAATCTGTGTGAGGGAAATTCTGTTACCAAAAATGTCTTAGAAAATTTGACTGACATCCTTTTTTTTTTTTTNAGAAAACCTAGCCAAGCCCTTTGCATTTTGCTTACTTCACAGATATGCTGAAGGAAAGAAAAAATGTATCCAAAAATGAAGTTCTGTTGAAAGGCAATACAACACCTCACAGCTACAGCAAGTGGCAGTAGGCAGAGTGCAGGAAAACAAGCTTGTCTTGAATTAATGAATTGACAAACTGGTTTCTTATAATAATTATGAATCATCATAAACTTTAAACTTCTAACTCATTATATATTATTAACAGCTTATTCAGCTCTTCTCTTGTCTTTTGTCTCTTGGGAGAAATGGGAAAGTGTTTCAGAGTTTCCTTGGAATCTCTGCCTTACAGTTGGTTACTCCAGTGCTATTCCCAGGAGCATCTAGTTACCATCTCAAACAGGGCTATTACTCTAATTTGGGAGAGTATTAACAATTCTATTAATCTGTCTATGCTGAAAAAATTGTGTCCAGATAGCAACTGCATTGATAAGGAAGTTTTTATAGCAGAAATATGCTTTCATATCTATTATTCTATTCTGAGCTTTTGAGGGCAGGGCAAACTGTGGCTTTGTTATAGTCTTGAAAAAGGAAATATAATATTTACTAGGCAAAGGTAAGCCTTCCTGGGACTACATATTGTTAATCATCAAACCTCTCCCTTATTCCAGAGAACCAATGTCACAGAGCAGTTTAGGTTCTGTTTTAGTGACAGCAAGGCATGATCAGGGTCAGAAGGCCTCCCAGGGCCTCAGCAACGTCCGCAATCTCTAGCACCACCTAAGTCAGTAAAGCGTACAAACACAAGTAAACAAAAGCTACTATTTTTGCTACAAGTGAATGTATCTTCTTTAGAGGATAACTATTTATAAGCTGAAGGTTAGGGAATAACTACTCACAAGCTGAAGTTAGAGTCTGTAATTTTTGCATTTTAAAAGACTTGTCACAACAGGTACACTCACAAAAAAACATTTCCTGACAGTGAAGTCAAGCAAGTAAAGAAATATTTTCCAGTAATTTCAGAGAAGGCAAGCTAGTCCTAAGACCCAGACGTTACATCAGTTTAAGAATCTAACTCCAAAAGGGTTGAAATTCGAGTGAGGTTCCTAAAGAACATAGAGGTACCCAACAGAAAGGGTTCACAGATCTAGAGAGATATGTTTCTGATGAGAGAAACCACTCAGGTTCTTTCACTACCAAAATTGCCTTGTCATGTTTTGATAGCATTAATTGTTCTTGGTGCAAACTTGGCTGGAAGGCCTTTGGAGGATCTGGAAAGAAGTTCATCAGCTTGATTTCTTTGGATCCTGATTGAGAGACTACAACTCTTGCAAACTGCCTATTTTAAAAAAGTTATAAAACCTAATTACAAGCATTTATCCTGTTCTGTTAAAATGAGCAGCAGCATAAAGTGCTCAACCCACCAACCAAAAGACAAAATCAAAAAACCCACAAAACCTCTTTAGTTCCTGAGGGCCATTTTGCAAAATAGCACATGAAAATGTAAAGAATTATTTGGAGTAGAAAATATAAACTTTTAAATTACAGTTGGGGCAGTGTTGTCTGGGCCAATGGCATGAGCATGGCCACCTACCTACAGATCAAGGAATGAAAGGGTGTTCTAAAGGCCCCTTGACAAGTAATTTCTATTACATAAAGATGAAGATCAACTCTTTCATATTGTATTAATTAGTCTGTTCAAATAGTCTATAACAGCAAAAATATTAGCTTCAAGAAAATGTTACTTGTTTAAAAGTCTTAACACAATTAGTCACTTTCATTTCAAACCCTGTATGTATTTATCCGAATCCAAATATATCCCTGAGATAATGTAGCTCCAGTGGTATGCTGAAAGCTGGGTGGAAACAGAGAGGAAACGAAGCTCCTTTATGTCATTATCAGCGTGTGCTTCAGCTGTATCATGTCGCAGCCTTGCCCACCTGTACCAACACTTCTGTAACGGATTCCTTAAAGTCCTCATGTGCTATGGCTTCCCACTTCTTTTAAATGCAGATGTGAACTAAGGGAAGGGCTGCACATTTCTGAACCAAACTCAGGGAGCATATTACTTGCCTATTCAGTGATCTGAATGCTTTTATTCTTTTTCTTAACAGCCTTTATTTTGTTGTATTTTTTTTTTTTTAATTTAAACAACATGCGCTTTTTCCACGCTCTCTTAAAAGAGGAAGGGGGAAAAGAGCTAATTATATCTGAACTGAAGTGTAACCATGGCCCTATTAAATAGGTAGCAGTTATGGGCTATTGATCGCAGTTCACAGGAAAAGCTTGTCATGTAGTGTCAAGAGGTTAATGTAATTACAAGAGTGGGCAGCAGGATCAGCTGTGTCCTCCAATAGGCGAATAACTAAAAGCTGCTTTAGAGACACATAATGTTGTCAAAGCATAAATAATTCATCCCAGCATTCGAGAAGAAATTACTGCTCTGTTCCAGCGTATTATTCAGCCATTAAAATCCTGCCCTTGTAAAGTCTTTTGATGTAGCCATATTTTCAGTTCTAAGAGCAGTTTTGGAGCATTCAGCTTTTATTAAGCCTTATATTGTGCAGTTTTCAAAGTAGTAAAAAGGATATGAAGTAGACTTACAATTTGTTTAATAACTGCATTGCGATTCAGATAAGAGAGAGAGCTCTGTGGATTTATGGAGTGCCTGTGCAGCAACGAAGAGGAAGCTGTGGTATGATGTGATGGAATTTTTAACTTCCCTAAGCTGGACAGAATTAAAGAGGCTTCAGCTATTTACCAGCATTGATAGCTGCAGCAGTGTTCACAGCATTTGGTGACCCATTTCCCGAGAGCCAGCTAAGTAGGAGCCATGAGAAGTACCCGTGTGCCAGGCTATTCTTGATTTGCTTGTCCTTATTAAAGTCTGTGGCAATTTGATGTTGAATGGCTTCCAGTCTACATCTGCAGTCTGAACTGTCTTTTTGTTGGATTCAAGTTGCCCATGTTTACTGTCAGGGGTATAGTGCTGATCTGTGCTGAATTACAAGACTATCCTGAGTAATGGCTTCTCCGTCAGGTTTGAGCCAGCCCCTACGCACAGGGGTAGGCTGGTATCAACAGGACACAGAGGAAGGACAGGGTGGCACAAGGGCCTGTGGTCTCCTCAACTCTCCTGTCCCCATACAAAGTTAATCTGATACCTGGGCAGTTCTGGTACACGGGCAAACCCCCCAAAGTGCCCTTCACTAATAACTCCCAAATGAAATTCCTAGATAAAATTTGCAAGTAAAACACCTTTGGGGTCTCAGCCCATCTATTAACAAACTTAGGGTTGCTATGACCATGGATGTAAAGGAAAAAAAAGTATGGAATCTGAATATATAACTCTGATCTCTCTGACTATTTTTTATTTTCATGTTCAAACAGAAAATACAATTGCTTGTTTGAGAACACACTAAACAGCTAAGAGCTGTAAAGAGAAAGGATGTGGCTTGGCAGAGAATACAGACCATCATTTCAAGCTGACCAAAAGGAAAGTGGCCCTTTCCACACCCTCAACCAAGGTCTCCCCACCATAATTATTCACCCTGCTCTCCTGCTAGATACTCTTCCTATTCTTCCCCTGCCCGCAAAGGTGTCTAGAGCTGGAAAGCTACAGCTGGAGGCATGAGCCTTACCCTCACCTCTGCTAACAGCACTTCTGCAAGAATGCTGCCAGTATCAGGAAGTCTACAGTGAGCTCTCAGATAATGATGGCTGTGGAGCACTGTTCACTTCTCATCAAACACAACAGCAGCCTGTATTTGGTATACAATTACAGAAAACAATCATGGGATGAAATACTGCAGCTCTCAGACACTACAGGGATCAGCAGCAATCTGACCAAGAAAGGTATTGAAAATCTAATTACAAAATCAGTACAGGAACAAAGGGAAAATAAAACGGAAACTAAAGGTAATGCTGAGAAGACCACAACTGCGTGGAGTGAAAGCTGAGAAACACTATCAGGGGAAAGGTTCACCAGAAAAGGGAAAAATACAAAGAAAACACCAAGAGGGCAAAAAAAACTATCTCTGTTATCTTTTGCCTTATCCCTTAAAATACCACTATTCTGGCATAGCAGTTACTACTCTGGCTTATTTTCAACACATAAAAACCAAGTGAATTCCTGCCATGAACTTCTATTCTAATTTTAAATTTACTTTTGAACAGAACATCCCCAAACAGTAGATATTTTGTCAATGCCACCTACAGAGACCACATCTCTATGACAAAGGGGAGTTCACTTTTATCCAGTCATTTCTTTTCAACAACAGAAAAAGAAACAAATTTTCAGGAAAAATACTTAGAGCAAGCAAGTTAGTCCTCCCCAGGAATATCCTCATCTTTGAGCCTGTATATTCTGCTTTTCTGTGCCTGTTTCCCATGCAGTCGTGTATGGATGTGAGCTGGGCCCTGAGGGGAGTTTGTCTTGGCTTTGTGTGTATCTGTATGGTGTTGACAGTGGGATTTTGATGTTCCTTGCACTGTTTCAGTCGGAGCCTGAGGAAAACACCCAAGTTTATTCCTAAGGGAAGTTGAATTTAGTATCTTAAATTCAGCATGCATGAGTAAGATAATTAGGAATGTGTCAATATTCTCCATACACAGGTTGCAACTCCACATAATTAGTTAGGAGGCTAAGCTTGAAACTGCCAAACCAAGTCTGAATAGCAACCTAAAAGCAGCTTTCTGATGGTTCAATTGTTACAAGCCATGGGAAAAAACCCCCACAAAACACACAAAATAGGAGCTTTATGCTGTTTTTCTGTCCCTTAGGGTTTGTGTGGCCTGTGACATCTCTGAGATCTCAGCAGTGGTTCACAGGGAGAACCAAAGGCCAATCCCACATTGACTCCATCAGGTAGAGATTTAGTCCAGCCAAGGACCATACTTTTTGTCATTCCTGTCATTAAATCTCATCATCCCCCATCACCTGGCCTGGTTTACACTTTACAGTAGTGTTTGGATTCCTTGAATTTATCCTCTGATAAGCCAGGATCAACAACTGCTTCCCATGCACACCATGTAGTGAAAATGAGATCTGTGCATGTGCACCTGTGTCTGTAACCAGGAGCTCAGCTGTCTGCCATGGCCATGTGAAAACACAGCATTCATTGCTGGAGGTTGGACACAGACCCAAACTCTTCTGAGGAAACAAGCCAAAAGCTGAAGTTTTCACCTGGCTTGGATTTGAAAATTTTGCAGTTCAGCAGTTTTGAATAGTAGCTGTGAAAAGACACCAACTACTAAGATTAGACAAAAGCTTGTTTGGAAGGTTTTTGACAATTTTTCCAGAGAGCTAGTTCCACATTTCTGGTTCCTAAAGCAGCCTGCCCCTCACTCCTCCCCCAGGGAAGAGCTGGCTGAGCCCAGTTCTTTTGCTGCTAAGAGATTCACTGGGCAACTGATTAAAATAACACACAGGTTACAATCTTTCTTCTTTTGAAGACAATGATAAAACTCCCAGTGGGGCTGGGATTTAACTTGAGGATTACAACTGCTGTGAATCAATCCTGTACCAACTTTAGAAGAGTTGGACCTATTAACACCAGCCAAGGGCTCACTCCTTTCATTCTACCAGAATGAAAGGCAATAATATCCATTATTATTTTCCGCAGCCAGGACCCTGTCATTCTTTTTCATCACAATTTCCCCTCTATCTCCCACCTTTTCTCATTTCCCAGTTCTGACACTTGACTTGCAGAGCCCTCTGAACCCTTAAAAATATTTGCTCTCTAAAAAATAACAGAAGGAAAAATGTTTGGATTTTTGCTTTGTCAGGAATCTGCTTTACTTGTGTCCAATTAAAACAAGTATAAAAAATAATTTCCTCATCTTCAGTGAGGAAGGAGCTGAGGCTTTTAAAATATACAAATCAAGTGAAATAACAGCGCAGACTGCCAGCCCCAGATCAGATGTGCATGGAGGGACATATGCAATGCATTACAAACATCCACTCCTCAGGCCACATCCAGGGATGTCTTGGGTCCATTGTGTGTCTTCTGAACTCCTTAACACAAAACAAACTTCACGTTCTTAGATTATCTTTTCTTTGGACACTTAGTAAACATAGTTATATGATTTTAATACATCAAAGAAAAGTGAACACTGTTAATTTGTGCCTTCATTTTTCATTGTGACAACTCTAAAAATGAACAAATTCTCCACTTTGAAAAAGTTTGTAACATGTTTTTTTCCCATGTTTTTGTGTTAGAAGTTTTTCCTCTGCCTTTTTTCTCCTTCTCTGTCTTGGTCTCCCTTTTGTTTCTCAGCCTGGCTGCAGCTCTGCCCCAGCTGACTCCTACTTTCAGATCAACTTTTCACAGCCTGGAGCCCAGACTGAAATGGAGACAACCTCCTCACTCATCAGGGCTGCTCAGATTTATACCCGCTTACAATGCTGGGACTAAACTAAAGTGCTGTAAGACAAACTGCACTAACTCTGTGCAATTTCATGCCAGGAAAACTCCAGCTGACTTCTTAAGCCATCTTTAACGCTGCTTCGCACTCCTAAAAATCCAGGCCTTAGAATATAAATAGGGTTTTTCAGTTTTGCATGTTTTCCTTTTAAATTACAGCTTCTCACTGAGAAAGTTTGATTGATTTAGGCAACATAAAGAAAAAAATTCCATGCAACTCAGTTGCTCAGTCACACACTGAATTTCAAATAGCAATGAATCAAAGAGGACAGTTCATGAGCTGAATGCGTGGCTGTTCTCTTCAGCAAATCCATTAAAACAATACCATTTAGTTTACAAAATGATACATAAACAAAAAGAGCAGCACCACTGATATCAGGTATCATTTACAAATGAGAACACAGCTGAAAGGCAGCTGCTTTAGCTGGGTTCCACTTGAACCAAAGCCCCAGGACACAACACTGATGCCAAAGAGGAAAGAAAAAGCTACAAAATGAAACTAATGAAGCAAGGCAGCTCCAACCCCACCAGTCTGATACTGCCCTTGGTAAATACTGCACTGCAACTCACTGCATCTACGGGGATGAATGCAGTTCATGCAGCTACCTACGAGAGAGGCACGGGGGATTTTCTGGACAGATTCAGACTTTACAATGAACACAATTTGCTCACAACTAAGACCTTCAGTTGCTCAATTTAAGATTCCATATGCTGTTCCTGCTGGTAATGAGATATTAAAGATTATGAGATAAACCAACATGGCATTCTGATTCAAAAAGGTAAGCTTATAAGTCCATGGAAATCCCTTTTTAATACAAGCAGAAAGGGCTTAGCATTAGTACAAGTTTGTTCAACAATCAATAAAATTAGACCCAACAAGGAAAAGGATGAATGAACAAAAAGATTTCTATTCCAGCAAGAAAATAAGAGTTAAAATTACAAAAATCATCTGGTGACTTTTCTTGTGCTAGGGAGCTGTTTGGGTTATGTGAACACTTGGAACTGCCTGGGCAGCCCTGTGTGTGTTGACAATACCACATAATGCTCCTCAGTCCCACACGGCGGGCAAATTCCTCCTCAGGACACAAACTACACACAGCAGAATGTGCCTGGTGTTTGACAAATGCTCTGTTAGAGAACAAAGGGAGGAAGCATTCCAGTGCCCAGCAGCACATTGTCTTTATTTCCTCAGTAATTTAAGGAGAGCTGCTTTCCATTTTATTTCCTGAAATGTATCTGTATCTACGGTAGATGCTGTAGTGATGCCCTTTGCGTGTGTCACCGTGACAAGCACAAGCCTCTCCAGTCCTGAGACTGCTGTGCTGGGGCTGGCCAGGAAATCACAGTTCTTCCAGGTCCTGGGAAAAGGGAAACTCCTCACCAGTGGAGATTCAAGAGTGAGGGATGAGGGTGGTTTAATGATGGAAAAGAAAGACAAAAAACAGACATAAGTGGGAGCTGAAGAACAGGAAATACTATGAATTTGGGATGAACATAGTAAGGAAGCTATCAGAAAACCAATAAACCAGGACTTCAACAGACAAAGCTTCACTTGAGGTTGTCTGCATCAGGAGTGCATGGAGGGATGGAAGACCCAATCACTGGTGAAAAAACTCAGTATTTGCAGTGCTGGTAACAGTGTGGGGAGTAATTAACAGTCAATGCAATGAAAACATACAGGTTTCATGAGAGAGGAGAATGTTAGGTAAAACCTGCCGAGTGCACCTACTGACTCTGCTGACAGCCCAGCCCAGGCCCTGGCTTTGTCTGTGGCTCTATCTGGTTTCTTTGATCAAGGCAACACAAACCAGAGCTCAGGCCCAGAACTGGCTGTGTGTGCTTTTAGAATACAAACAGATTCTGTTCAGCTTTTCTTCCTCCACTGTGAGTAACAAAAGCTTATTTAAATTGGCTCAGGGTTTGACAACAATTAACTTCGGAAAGAGGGGATGGAAAGCATGGGGGATGGAAAGCATGTCATTTTTCAACAAACTGCAAAGCTGTAAGCCAAGAAAAAATATGCCCCCACTTTCATTTGAAACACACATACAAACCCTGCATAATTTTGCAGGTGTTTCTGATTTAAGCCACACTTGTTTGTTGTTTGCTGCTTTCCCCAAGCAAATGCCAAACTAAAGGCTTGCTGTGATACAACACATACCTATCACAAAAGCACCAGGACTGTTGCTCCCCAGCATCTGAGCCCAGGAACATCATCCCTTGGGATGTCCCAGGACACACAGGACCCGGGTGCATCCCTGGCTGAGCCTGGGAGCACAGTGTGGCCAGCAAGGGCTTCAGACAGTTCAGCTATTTGTTTCTTGGAAACAGCATTTGCATGTCCTGATAATGTAACAACTCCCAGACCTGCTACCCAGCCAAAAGAGGGAAAAATGACCTTTTATCCTCAGGGAACTGGCTCCTTGAGTTCTTTCTCGCCTTCCAAGCAGCTGCTGGCTGGGGAACCAAGAGCAGGGGAGCAGTGTCACTGTGGCTTGCAATTAAAAGATGCCCAGCAGCTGGGATACACCTTGGATAATTTCCCCAGCTGGCAAAGGCTAGATACACATTGACCACTGCTGATTTTATACACCTTGAAAAGGGCATGTTGAAGACAACCTGTTGTATTTCACACAGATAGAAGCAAAAATAATGCAGCTGGAAGTCAGGGCAGCAAAAAGATGCAATTTCAGCAGTGTATTTGTCTTTTTCCTCAACCAGACAACCCCTATTCACAAGTAAAAAGTGGCCCCAAAGAAAGCATTTTACCAACTGATTTTCTTTCATTTTAATACATCATCAGTCCCACCCCAACTGTCAAGCCAAGTTCAGGAACAGATCGATGTGACTTATTTGCATTGTTTTATGACAAGAGATTATTTTTTATTAAAATACTCCCAAGGAATTTCTTACTTTTATTAGAAAAACAAGGTTGACCCAGGAATAAGTCTGTGCATTACAGGGAAGGTGATTGCTCCCAGGGACTCTGATTGTTTGTGGCTAAAATTCCCAAATTCAGAAGCATTTTAAAAAAAATTCTCAATCAACCCACAAGAGCCTT
The DNA here is from genome assembly GCA_013397845.1 of Melanocharis versteri. Lineage (NCBI taxonomy): Eukaryota > Metazoa > Chordata > Aves > Passeriformes > Melanocharitidae > Melanocharis > Melanocharis versteri. The sequence continues at coordinate 33,534 of VZTG01007687.1, forward strand.
GGTCCCAACCCATCACCAGACACGTCTGAGAGCTGAGGGTGATGACTGAGCCCTGCTCAATGAGGGCTTGTACCTTTATTTGGATCTGAGTCACCTTCTGACAGGTTGCTCTGTATCATACCAAAGGCATCCCTGTGTATTATGCACATTTGTTGCCAGCTGGAGTTGTCTTATTGTGTTGAAAATAAAAGAATAATGACGTTAATGATTTGCCCTAGAACACATTGCTGGAGAAGTCATACTTCAGGACTTGACAGGTTCATTTTCAGTTGTGCGAGCAAAAGTAGTTTTCAGTAAGGTAAAATACCAGCAAAAATCTGGCATTGGTGTTTACAAAGCCTGCCTGAATTGTGTCCTAAGAATGGCCCTGGGACAGATAAGCCCATGCACAGTGAGCTCATGGCCACATCCTGCAGAGCAGGCCCTGCACACTCGGCGTGTCAGTGCAGCGTCAAACGTGTCCTCAGCAGGGCAGTTCTGCCACAGAGACATGGTGGAGCTGAGAGCTGGGGAACAGTGCTCAGAGCTGCACCACAGCAGCCAGCCAGAACAAAGCTCTTTCATGCACATGTGTGTGTACAAGGAAATTTCACTTACACACAGACAGATACAGGTAGATTTTGTGCTACTTTGTTGGGGTAAAAGGAGCCTCTTTTTGAAAACTCCATAGCTAGATGCTACTGGGCAGGATTACAGGAGCTTTTAACCAGGAAAAACTCCTCAAACTTTTTTCGAAGGATCCATAAACCTATGCCTTCCACCATTTAACTTGTTAATAAGCAAGAGAAAAAACCCACCCATTAATCCAGCAGAGCTCTTGCACACCCATCTGTATATTTGGCTTATGATACACAGTACTGTTGAAGTCAAACACAGGTTTAACACATCACTTACAAGTTATTCTGAGAATTGAAACACTTGTGTGGACTTCCTTGGGTTTCAGAATAGCTCCTTCTTAGAAATGCCACAGTCAATCAATTAAGAAAGCTAAAAGTAATCAGTCACCCACGGTTGATTGGATTTAGTACTTGGTGAATGCTTTTTTGTTCTTGGATCAACTACACCCACTTTCAAAGCTGATTAAAAATTGTTGATGATCTCTTCCACCTGTTCAGGGTGATAAACTAATCATTTCCAAAACCCTGGGTAAGTCAAAAGTAGCTCCTAACAGGGTGCAGCGTGGTCTGAAAACAAAAGCAGATGAAACGTGAAGCAGCATCTGTGGAAGAAAAGTTTACACACATCACTTTTTGAATCCACACTAAAGAGAGACGTGTCTCTGGGCCCAGGAAAAGTGGAGTTGCTGCCTGCAAATGCTCAGCAGCTGCCAGTGCTCAGGCTCTCCTCTCTGCCTTCCCCAGAACCACCCTGCAAGTGCGCAGTGTGAGACAGCGTCACTGTGGGTGAACCTCCAAAACTTGAAACAACACTGTCCTGCTGGTGCTACTGAAAACACAACAGACAGCTTATTCAGGGCTGCTAAGACGCTGAATTCTGGCTCTGCCATTCCCAGGGCTCCTGCAGGCACATAGATGTCCTGCCTCTTCATCCGCCACAGCGGAACACTCGGAAAGAGTCTGCAAAAATGACAAAAACGGTCTCTGAGGATGTCGTGTTGCAATCCAAACCATTTGTGCAAATAAAACCCATCTGCCATCATAACATGAACCTGAAAACAGAAGCTGACAAAGCCAGGAGTTGCAGGACTCCACAGAAACCCTCCTGTCTGTTGTTGGATACCATTATTTCGTATTGTTCAGCAAGTACTTCAAATATTTTTATGAGTAATGGCCACATAAAAAAAATCAACAGACAAAAAGACCAACCTGATTGTGCTATCACTGCTTCAGCCATTGCCAAATCACACTTTAAAATATATTTTCTTGTGAAATATACAAACAAAATTACCTGAGTTTCATGAGGCACACAGATAAGGACTAGATCTTTAAGCTGATGCAAGTCAGGGCACTCCCAGTGAAAACAGTTCATACCACCTGCAGGCTTCAATCAACTCATTTTTCCTTATTTCCTTAATTGTCAGTGTCACCTTTTCTAGGCCATGCATTTATGCTGCTTCAATCAACCCAACAGGCTCTTTAATTGTGGAAGAATAAAAACATTCAATTTTAACCCTTTTTTTTTAGAAGCATTTTTTTCAAACAGAATTTTAACAATTTTCCAAGAAGGTAAAAGTGAATGGTCTTTTATACTTGTCACCCATTGTGAATCTGCTTGCTGGGTAAGGTCTCAGACACAGGTTAATGTGCTCAGCAGATGAACCAGGCACTCCCTGGGGACTCATATGCTGAATTCTTACATGTTGAGTTTGCAGGTGATCCCACTGGCACCTGGCAATGAGAGGGCACAGACCTCCACAGCATTCTGAAAAATTGAGGCCAGAATCCTTAAAGGACTTTTGGATTTAAACCTATTGAAAACTGGCACCTCCAATGCCCACTGGCCTCCTGCTACTTGCATTTCCAGAGTATGGAAGATTTGTCCAGCCTCAGCTGCTGAACAGCCCAAACAATGATGCTGTTCCTGAGTGAAGGACCTTATCCCAGCCTCCCAGTGAGCAGGAGCTCAGAGACCATCTCCTGGGGGATGCCCCATGACACCTTGAACCCTTGCTCAGGCCCAGGTCAGACCTCGGTGGCTGGTGGGGAGGAGGCAGGACACTGTGTTCCAGCATCCCAGCGACACTGCTGTGGTGAGGGAGGATAGACAGGGCAGAGCACAGGAGGCAGGAAGGAAGAAGGGCCTGCAAGAGCAGGACCTGCCTGAGGCTGCTCTCTCCGAGACTGGTTCAGGGCAGGCATTGCAGCAGGTTCCAGGGCATGAAAGGCGCCGGAGCAGCACAGCAGGTCCCTCCACACAGCCCTCCAGCCCCTCTGAGCTCACGTGGCTTCATGCTGTGATGGTTGGCTTCTGAGAAATCCCTCCCCAAGGTGATTAGAGTGGAGTTTTGGGAATTTCATCAGCAGGCTGCTTAGTGCAAGACTGAAAATCCAAGTGGGAAGCGGGAGTACATTACCTGAGCTGCTGCACCCCTTAAGCAAGCAGCATCATTAAAAATTGGAATAGGTGCCTACCTGCACAAATGCTGATTGACCCTGGAGGAGGCAGGTTACCTCATGAAAAATGGGAGGGGAGCTGAATTCCTCACGATGGCTTTGTTTTGCTGACCAGTGGGTTTTTTTTCATTTTAAAAATAGTCTTCAAAAAATTAATGTCTCAAAATGCCTCAGCTGATTTAATTAATTACAAGATTTTATAAAAGAGAATAATGATTAAGTTCAAGAGCACTATAAAAACAAGGATTTATATTATCTTTTGTTGGTATGGTTAAAGGCTAGTAACCCACAGCAGATTACTGGGATATAATTGCCCCATATACATAAACACATGTATATGTATGAAAGTAATTTAACGTAGCTTATTTCTGTGGCTACTCTCTCCATCCACCCATGGAGAATACATTTTACGAAGCTGAATGGAATGAAATGCTTTAGATTTTAATTTCAATTTTAAAAGTCTACATGTTCATGTAACTTTCTCAGAGGCTCCTATAAACAAAGAATTATGTTCAGGGCCACTGCCAGAAATAAGATATGTCAGGGGTCTCTAACCCATTCAATAGAGGATCAGTCAATGGCCCAAGGGTACTTCCCCGCAAGGGAAAGGGTAAAATAACTGAGGTCAAGGCCTCAAACACAGCTCTAGGTTTAATCATGTTGCTGATTTAGAGCATAACATGCATTTTTTTTTTGCTTTGCAACTGTCAAAAAACATTTGGTTTCTCCTGACATATTAGTGGCCCCCGTGTCTGTTTTTTGCACTACTCCATGCTCAGCTCAAGAACAGGGATGTTCACCATCAATGAAATGCAAATATATAGGCTTTATGTGTAAATAGATTCCACTTGCCTGCTGCTACTATGTGGAAAGAGTGAGGGGCAGTGAGAGAAAAATTGTCTTTTTGGCAAGGAAATCTTTCAGTAAAATCCATATACTTGGAAGTAAATTAAACCATTGAGGTAAAAAGTTTTGAGAAGATTTCTCAAATTTGGGAACTAAAAGGAGAAAAGAGCAGAGAATTAGCAAAAGAAGGGAGAAGACTCAAGTGTTTAACTCTCACTGGACATTTTTAAACAGCTGTTTCTTAAAAACCATGTAAAGGTTCTTCTTTCATTTCACAATGAAGCTAAACAACTTGTAAAACATCTTTGTGCATGTGAAATGGAATCTGTTTTTCCACCCATGACACATTCTCTCTTATTACCTGACTGGCTGAATCCAGGCACCTCAAAAACACCCAGCTGGCTGCCTTTGTCACCCAGCTACAGAAGGTGAACTTGTTTTTAAAATACAACCACCCACTGCTAGCAGCAGGGCTTTTGGGGACCACTACACCGTTCTGCTGGCATCACTGGAGTCCTTCCCAATTTGAGTTTGGTTCAAAATCTTCTTCAAATAGCTCAAAATCTTAAGGAAAATTCTACGAGAGTCACTGCACCATGAATGATGCAGATGTGTAATTTGGGTAGTTAAAAGCCTGTGTATCCCAAACTAAGCAGCAGCCCTGTAGAGGTGATGGCTGAGGCCACTGCACACTCGGCACCCACACGACACAGCCCACGCCCATGTGCCCATCACACAGCAACATCCTTTACACACCATCCATGCTCTTGGCTCCTGGCTGGGAGCCCTCCTCAGGAAAACTGTTCCTCTCCATTTTCTTCTGCTTCCCCTTCTCCCTCTCTGGACACGAGTCTCCAACATGAGCCCACCGGCACAGGCATATGTAGCCCCTGAGGAGAGCGACGTGGGCAGTAACTCAGCAGCAAGGCCATGGTTCCACAGGACAGGTGGCACCCTGGCCCAAAGGACACTGGAAACTGTAGCATTTCTGCCAAGGGTATCTGACCTTAGGCAAGGTCCAGGCTGGGGAGCGTGGGAGGGACACTATCCCTAGCCAATCCCAGTCATGGATATGAAAAATTATGGCCCCGTAGGTTTTTCTCAGGCACAGTGCCCATGGATGGCACCTGGTGTCCACGGAAGTGTAATTGATATTATCAACAAGGTCAGCCTGACTGCAGCACCCTTCCCACGTCACAAACACCACAGTTCAGGACAGCAGCAAGGGACAGCAACGTGCTTTAAGGTACATGCAGGAGCCACGCAGCTCAAATGAACTTTGAGAGTACATTCCTGTGAATTCTGCTGAAGAGAATAAATCCTTTTGGGGCAAACACCAGGATTGTTACTCTGAATTCTGTATTTGTATCTGTTGTGGTTAAACTCTAAATTAAAAAAAACATGCAATAATTAGAAATAGTCCATTTCAGGTTTGTACAGCAACTACTTTATTATTTTCAAATGCAAATGTTTGCATTGTTTGCTATTTTACAACTTTACAAACTAGGTATAAAAGACCATAAATAAATGACATAAGTTATGTGTACCTAAAATTCACGGAGGGAGAAAAAAATTACAAATTACAACAAAATAGAAAAATCTATATATCTAACCCAGAGATCGTTCAAATGCATGAACCAAGAAATGCTGTTAGATTTTTTCAGTATGAACTAAATTATAATATGCCTCATACATTCTAATTTTAACCACAGTCCCTGCATATTCCAACAGACTTGCAGTGATACAAAAAAATAAATGCACTCTCTTTTTATTTGTCTGATTAGTATTTCAGATTTTTTTTCTGGTTATGAAAATGTCACATAAAAGAAAAATACTGCTTTTTAAGTCCCGTTTACTGGTTATTTACCAGCTTTTTTTGTATTTTATACATATATATTTTTAATACATGAGATCCATCACAAAATTAGCACAGCAAGAAACCCAGACAAACATCAACCAGTGGTGTGTGAGCAGGACAACTGAACACACTTGTCGTGGGGGACAGGCTGGCACTGGCCTGTCCCCAAGGGTAGCAGTGCCGTGGCACTCACCTTCCTCTTGCTGCAGCTCCACCTGGAGCAGCCTGTGCTGGCCCGGCCTGTGGCCACCTATGCCGGGCACAGCTGGCACCTCCTGGTGCCCTGCCATGCCCAGCCTCAGCTGACAGCACAGCTCCCCTCACTTGCCTGCCAGGCCCTGCTGCCCCTCCTCTGCCAGAGCAGGCAGAATTACCACGGAGGGTCAGCGAGGAGGGAAAGGAGGAAACAGGAGCCACTTCGGGACACCGTGTCACAGCTCCGGGCAAGGCTGCGCGCCGTGACGACCCGACGTGTGCCGGAGCGAGCCCTGTCCCACAGCAGGGAACAGCCCCTGGGAGCACGTGGGGAGCACCTCCACCTGCCCCATGCCAGGTACTTGTGGCCCTGCGTCCCCTGGGTGCAAGCACTTGGCCCACTCCAACTGCCCCAACTGCCTTGTGCTACACTACGGTGAATTCTCCAAACACAGAAAGCTCTCCTAGGTAGCACCCGTACACTGCGGCACTGCTCCCTGGGCCATGGAAGAAAGACTGTCTTCTACTGCACTTCACCTGCTCTTCACCTGCACAAGGAACAGGACACACTTCACAACTCTTGCTAACTGTTACTTTACAGGTCTTGTTGCTTTTTTTTCCTTATCTGTGCTGGGAACCAGGGAAGTGTTCTCACGATTACGTTGCAAGATTTCACAGCCTGCACACAGAAGAAGGTGCTTCTGCAAATGGAAGAACTGCATATATTTGTTAGCATTCAACAAGTCTTAAAAATCCTATTTTGCAGATAAAAAAGGCTATGTAAGAATACAGTTCAGAATTACCAGTGGATGGAGAGGCAGGTGTTGCCTCCATCACCTTGCCACTGAGAAACTGGTTGCTCTTGGTTATGAGCAGGGCACTAGTACGAATAAATAACACTTAAAAACCTTTAGTACCCTTTAGATCCCACAATCCATTACTCCAAAACTAACCTGAAATTGCTGTTTCAGGCTGCAGAACTACTCAACAGCGTTAGTGTGGCAGCTAAAAAATACAATTATAGATACAGAAACTTCAACATTTTTTAATGTGTGTGCTCTTGCTACCATTTCAGACATGAGCTATCGGCCTGGTCTCACAGGACAGGAGAGTCCTGAGCTTCCAGAGGTGTTTGGGGCACATTCACAGGCAGCTCTACACACAAGGTGACTGGCACACCAACACACGCACACAAGCACACGTACGCACCTTTCAGAGGAGATAATAATCCATTATCCATTCGAGGAAAAAAAATATATTTATATCACTGCAATGGCACCTGTAGTGTAAAATGTCACTTCAGCAATGTACACAGGCAGCTCACAGAACTGGGTTCTTTGCTGTGGCACCTGGCCTGGTGTCCATGGTAAGATGTGTAGTGCTCTGTCGCCTGCATTCATCCGGGATGCAGCGGTGACAGCCAGAGGAATGAGGAGAGACAACAACAAAATACATAAATAAAACCAAAGGCAGGCAGAGAAAGCAGAAGAGGAGGAAAAAAAAAAATCCAGAAGTCTGCAGGGCTTTGACATAGTACATTCCTCAAGTGATAACTGGGTGCTGAGTCTTAAACGAGTTAGTTATCGCTCAATGGAGAAAAACAACGGAGTGGGTGGCCCAGGAAAAAAAAAAAGAGAAAGTAAAAGTCACACTTTCTTCAGGGACCGATGACTGTTCAGTATGTGTTTTCCAGAATCAGTGCTATGGAAGACGCAACTGTGGGTCTGGAAGGCTTTATATCTAGTCTGTGTTCCTCCATGGTCAATGTGATCAATGGGACAGGCTACGAGGCCGTAAAAGCAAAATCCATTTCCCTGCACAAAAAGAGAACCCAAATTTAATTTATTAAACCACATGCACCAAGACAGATGCCCAAACCTGCCCAAACGGCAGCGCTCAAAGGGTGGGAACCCGTTGCCTTCCCTGTCCTTTTTCCTTCCCTCACACTATTTCAAAGTCCTTCTTCCACGGCATACCTTATATACAGATATGTAATCAACCAATCAATCAATCTTTCTAGCTTTATTTACATGTGCCACCTTTTTTTTTCTTCCATTCCAGCTAAAATCACATTCCAGTGGATGCCTCTCATTGGCCATATTTTATCACAGGAAACACAACCACCAGTGGCAGTGCTGAAAACCCAGCATCTGAGCTGCCTTCACAGTTTTCATTCTACAGGGACACAGTTTTCCATTTTGTGTGGAAAATATTGCACTGTTTTGAATTACCACTACTAGACTCCAAGACAGCAATTTAATCAACTAGCCAGAAAATTGGGTGCATTTTGGTTTTAGATAAAAAGATGATCTCAACAGAAGGCAACAGATTTACAGCAAGGAAACTTCAGGTATCTCTGCACTTGAGAGGTAGAAGAATTTTTCCTGCTGAAAGTACAAATGTCAGGTCTTTAAAAGGAGTAACTACTTCTTATGTTGCCTGGCAAAGTGACATTAAAACATGCTGGATTAAGTAGATTTTTTTAAAGAAATCTTAAATTTCTTGAAATGGAAAAGCTTTTATAAGTAATACTGTGGAACAGTTTATACTGAGCTGTCATGTCTTGACAGGATCCAAATTTAGCATCTCATATTCAGAACAAGTTGTTCTCTGAGAGAGTTGGTAGTGAAGGACAGTTAGTGGTTAAAATCAGCAAGTTATTGTTAAAAGTGACAAAAAGTGATGTGAGTGACAATACAGTATGTGTGATTTGTCCAACTGAGTGAACTGTTTTGGATTTAGGACAAACTCAATTATTAAAAAGGTCTGACATATAAAGCCACTAAATCATTTCTGAATTTGCTGTCAGGTGTGGAGTAGGACCAAAATATCATAGAATAAAGAACCAGTCTTAGTGCCATTAAACTATGAATCTCACCTTTCTGACACTGTGCCTGGCACAGCTGAAATGCAATGTCAGTTCTAAAGGACATGTCATGAAAATCCTCCTCCTACTCAGCAGAGCAAGTGGCCTGTCTTTTTTCTAAGGTCATCTTATCACTTTGGTCCTCAGAAGGACTTTCAAGTTAAAGGAATCTAGTTAAAGGAATCTAGTTAAAGGAATCTAGTTGAAGGAATCTAACTTACATACTCTGTTCAAAAAGAGTAATAAAAGCGTTATTATAAATAAATTCAAGCCTCAGTGTGTTCAGAGCTTTACTGGATAAAGCTTTATCCTGTGTGACCTACTGAGGACAACTACACTGCCATAGCAGTCTCCTCCACCTAGCAACCCAGGGGATGCTTCCAGTCACTCAACTTCCATCTAGTCCCTGGAGGAGGCAGAGGGCAGCTTTTCCATGCTCCATCCTGTTGGCCATATCTGCAGAGGGCTGTCAGGCCCAGCTGTGCAGTCTGCACCTGGCACTCACACCCACAGCCGTCCTGCTAATCCCTGATACCCACCCTACAAGGCTAGTTTCCAAAGTGGATTTGGTTCCCACAGCTGATCCAACAGGACCACAGTGCCTGAACTGTTACACTGCTGCATTGCACAGAGCTGCCACCATGCCTGACACCCAAACTGCACAAAACCCACAAGGCTGCATGCACAACCCCATCTCCTTCTGCTCCCCGTCCCATAAAACCACTGACCACAACTTAAACACGTCTTTCTAAAACCCAAGTATTGTTTTTACTGCTTGTTCGTGAGAGTGCAGAAAAAGTCTTTGGTTCTTCTTGGTGCATGTATGAGTATTTGTACTTTACACTATGGGATCCATTCGTGTTGAGCTTTTCCAACCACAGCATAAGGGCATCCCTACTGCTGTCAGTGTGAAGTGGGGTCAAGCTCTTAGCACTGAGCTGAGCCCCAAGACACTCCTACATCTTGTCTGCACACCCTACCAGGCAACAGCTTGACAACAATTTGAGATAGTGAAATTTTCACTACCATCGAATAGAGCAAACAAAGGGAAAGGCTCAGCAATTAGTCTGGGAAACCAGCACAGATTTTTACAAACCAGTTAGGAACCCCAAATAATACATACCACAGCATTTTTTATTTTGCCCCAACAGTGATGAAATCCTATCAGTTTACAAAATAAAGCACCATGAACATGTTGGACACTGTAATTCCACTGACCTTCCGTGAGGCAAAGGGAATAGTTTCTTGAAAGAGAAAAGAAGTCTGAAAGCTCCACAGCCACAATTGTCACAGCGGACTACTGGCAAGATGGCCACAAAAGTCTTTCAATGGTAGGCTTCAGCACGGCACAACAGCCACGAACCTCCCCAGAAGTCCAGTTTTGCCCAGTAATCCACAAGGTGGGTCACTTCATGTCTCAAGCCCGTAAATGGGTAGATCACTAATTGGCAGGCACTGATTAACCACACGATATTCTCACAGAGGTTTCTGCAAGATGTTAGTGATGCATCAAGTCTGCAAAGAATATCCTAGGGCAGGTTCTTCATTCCAGTGAAAGATGCACAACGGTGGTTTCACCCACAAATAAAACACTATGCTTGTAATCCTACGGGTCACAGGGAGAAGGAAAGTAATGCTGTTGTTTTTTAAGCACAGTATTTGGCAGCAAACATAGCATCAAAAGTTGAATGTGACTTTGTATTTATATAGATACATGTATTTTACATATCATTGATCAACAGAGAAGTATGTTCCAAGAAACAATTTGTTCCAGGTCTGGTTTCAAATGACGGCTCGTCATTTCTGGTGGCCCCGCTCCCAACACACACGCTCGGGTTCTGCAATCTGTACATCAAGGAATGCTGCAGATCTTTATTTCGACGGGCGAGGAGACGAAGTAAAAAAGTGCAGTTCTTCAATTAAAGTGCATGGATGAGGTAAACTAATTTCAAGAGTTTTGAGTTTATTCAGTGCTGGCTCAGACGGGAACCATCCTGCCATGCATCTGTTGCATTTGGGTGCGCATCGCTTGGACACTGCTCAGGATCTTGTTCTGGTGTGCCAGGGCTGTGATCCCGATCCTGGCCAGGTCCCTGTGGAAAGCAAGAGAAGAAGGAGGGGCTGAGAACTGTGGATCAGATGCGGGTGCAGAGAAAAACCACAAGCAGCATTAGCAAAAGCAAGGCAGATGTACAGAAATGTTTAATTAAATAAGCGGAGGCACTGTGGAGGCATTTTAAAGTTATCCTCCATCCAAATGAAAGGCATTCCATTCCTTTAATGAGTGTAATGATATGCAGCACAAAGCAAAAGAGGCTGATTAAATCCAGATTTACCAGTTTTTTTGTTATATTGCTGAGTACTTACTCCTGGTTCATATGCACCACAGCCTCTAGGGTGGTATAGCCAGCAGCTGTGAAGTTATCCTTGTATCGCTCCATTTTCATGGCTTGGAGCCAGTCACTGACAGAAACAACCGCCGAGAACTCAGGGGAGCTGGGATCCAGCAGGGCTGTGCTAGGTCTGGATGCCAAACAGTGAAAGGACAGAGAAATGGTGTCAGCTGGATTATGAACCACAAACCAAAGTCTGGTCTCTGCAACAATCACCCTCAATGATGAGGGAAAGCAAGGGCAAGAGGCTGTGTCCAACAAAAAGGGTGGCTCTGCACATCAACTCAGATCAATGCAAGAAACTGAACAAGATGCAAAGTAATACGCCAATTTTTGCTAAGAATTAATTTGACCTGAGGTTTCTATTTTTGGTTTGAGATCCAATTTGAACCACAATACAGCTTACGATTTCCACCTCAGATAAAACCAAGTTCATAGAAAATGCTTTTACTCCCCGAAACAAAGAAGATGGCAATGCTAGAAGGCGTTCGGCCTACTGAGTCTGTATCTCACGGGCAGCAATGCCAGACCTTGCCAACTCTGTATGTGTCAGAATTCAGCTCAGCAGCTATAGAAACACTACTGAAGTATGTGCAAAGAACTGGGAGCTCACACCCTGCCAGACTGGTTTGGAGGGTAAAACTCAGGGCGGGTTCAGATAACTCCTGTTTCTAGCCAGCTCTGCTCAGTGCATTCAATCAAACTCAGGACAGCAGGGAGTTAATCCCCTCTTTAATCAATCCATTCCTGACCGCAGTGTGTGCCAGGAGTGGCGAGAATCACACGAGCTTTGATCTTTGTTTGAACTGTGGAATGTGCTTCTCATTTTGCCTTGCACAGTTTTGCCAATAATTACTTTTACAACATTTTCTTCTCTTATTGATATTGCATTTATTATTTCGTGTCTATTGTAAGTCATAGTTTCATTAAAGCACTAAAATTACTATTATCTATCTAATCAAAACAATTATCATTTAGCAATTTATTTGAAAATGCACATCATCAAAGACTAGGTGTGCAATAGCATGGTTAGGTCTTGTCTGAGGCATTGAGTACACGCTGGTAATATTTGGTTCAACTCTTTTACATTATGTAACACAAGACCAATGATGGTAACCTATTTATATATAATTATGTTTTATGTATAAAGTCATATATTAATAATGTTGCATGCATATTTTAAATTCCTATTCTGAAGACAGGAAAAATATTTATAAACAGCCATGAACATGAAATGACCTTGAATAGACTGTTAACTTACATACATACACACAGAATGACCTTGAACGGGTTATTAACTATTGGAAAACCTATACATTTTCAAAGAGCACCTGTAAATTGAAAAGAAAGCAAAATGGAGGAGCTCATACGGCGATTCTTCAATCAAATTATCACAGCAGATCATATTGTGATTCTCACCACGTAAATTATTTAAGCCTCAAGGGAAGGATACATTTTTGCCAGGCTCTCAGTGCAATTAGGGCAATCTGGAAGACATGGTTCTAGTGGCCTCACAGGATTAATGATCCCTCTTCTGGTGACATACATTGTAAGCAAGACTCACAAAGGGACATACAAGTTTAAAAAAGGATGTTGTTCTGTTGGAGGCTGAGACAGAATCTCTGTTACTCCCTCACTGGATTCAAGAAACTTAATTTTGCATTGTCTAATGCATATTTTTGTACCTTCCCTCCTACTAAAACACATTTTCCTATTATCTTCCTCATTTCTTTTAAGGTTTTTTTCTGTATTTGCTGTAAGCAAATCTACCTGACAAAGCAGAGACATTTGAAAAAAACAGACCAAAGCTGGTAGAGATTAGTAAAGCTCCTATTACTCCAACAGTGTTTCACCAGCTTAAACAAACTGCTGATCTGTCCCAACAAAGATATTTTGGTTTTACCCTACAACTCTGGGAGTTTCCTTCCTTCTGCACTTCTCTTGCACGTACCAGGTACCCATGCTTAGCAAACAAAACAAACGTAATGTGGGATCGGTGAAGACATGAAACTGGCTTTCCACAAAATTAAATTCAAATTCACATAAAAATTAATCCACACCTTCCCAATGCCTGCAAGGCATTGGCTGTAATGCTGTAATGCTCATTTGCAAATCCTACACAAATCTAGGGTTTATAAAACTTGATGATGTGCTTTTCCTGCAGAAAACCACATTACTCCTGTTAGCTGCACTGATTGAAGTGACCCTACCCACTCAAGCCCTTTCACCAGGGGAAGAAGGGGAAAGAAGCAGCTATCTTTGCCTTCCAAGAGAGCTTGCCTGCATCAGGATGTGCTTAAGGCTGTGCTGGAGACTTGCTCAGCATTGGCATGATCCAGCAGCAGTTCTGCTCACTCCCCTTTCCTCCTGGCAGGGCTGGTGAGCCTGGGTGCCCCAGGGGCCACATGGAGCCAGCAGAGCCCTGTGCTCGCCCAGGCGGAGCAGTGGCTGCTGTGCAGGCTGGCCCTGCAGAGCTGTGTGCCACCTGCACTCTGCCTGTCACCTCCCCTGCGCTCCCTCGTACGTCACCATTACAGAGCACAGCTGACCTGGAGCTCTCGCTGCCTGTCCTCTTCAAGCTGTTGGGGTTGCGGATGAGCTTGTCCAGCATGTTGACGATCTGTCCAAATTTGGGCCGGTCGCTGCGCTCCTTCTGCCAGCAGTCCAACATCAGCTGGTGGAGCGCGATGGGGCAGTCCATCGGCGGGGGCAGCCGGTACCCTTCCTCGATGGCTTTAATCACCTACAAATGGCACAATTAGGAAGACATTAGAGAACATCAGACACTGCTCAGTCTACCAGCTGAGTACTGTTTATCCTAGGGCCATCCTGACTATGGTGACAAATCCCCAGTTAAGTGATACAACATGGAAAATTGCACTCGGACTCAGGCAGCTGGTGGCCTCAGAACTGTCATTTCTCCTCAGCAATTTAAAACTAGACGGGTACAGCACCCAGAGCAGACATCAGATACGGCAGGGCAGCGTGTCATGAAAAAGCACATGGGATACAGGGATGGCAGAAGAGCCCTGGTTAGAAATAAGCAACTAGCCTCCTTGGATAGAGGGCTGGAGAAGCAACAGCTCTACAGCAAGTGTTTACTATCAGTCAGTTTTGGGTGCAATATGTCAAGACTGTATTTTCCCCATCATTCTTAAGGTACAGCAGAGATCACTCCCTCCCCCCGTCCTCCTGGACTAGCTCATCTCTGTCAGTAATACAGGCCTTGCAGAGAACCTGTTCTCACTGCTATATGCTCTGAGCCAGGAAATGCAGAGATGGGAACCCTTTTGTGCAATTTTACAGAAGTCAAACACAGCTTAAGTATGTATTTCATATTTAACAGAATCCAGAGAAACTCAGACTGAAGTCACTTCAAACCCTCTACAAAGCACTCCAGAGGCTCTAATGGCTTCTTAGCTCTCTCAGGAGAATGGGACACAACCAGAACTCAATTTTGACATGACAGGGACATGACCCAGGAGCCTTCAGATCTGAATGAATCGATATGACACTGCTGGCAGGACTCACCATGAGACTAGAGACCAGGAGTGCTCAGAGACTGAGTTGCACTAAATTCCCTCCTTCTGGACTTGTCCAATTAGTGGCTAAAATCCACTGGGAGGACAAGCTGAGGGATACGTTTGCATTATTAGCAGCTATTCAGTGACCACAAACAAAGTGGCTCTCACTCCTTCAGAAAGTATGAAGATCCTTTTGATTTCTCTTGATTCAACAGACACCGAATATAATTTGAAATCCACTTCTGCTTTGTTGTGAGAAGCACTGCTCTTGCCATCATTAAGGAGAAAAAAAGACATGTCTATGCTATGGACTGTAAGGAGTGTGCAGAGACAGTAATATTGGCTTTCCCTGTCTTGTTCAAGACAGCTTTTCAAAGTGCTCTAGCAGTGCACAGTCGCAGTGAACACCAGCCTAACATAAACTGCTCTAATAAAAACAGCTCTGTTTGTTGCAGTGAGCTCCACCGTGCTGTGCAGACATGCCTGATACAACCGAGACACATCTGGTGTTATATTTTCTTGCTAAGTCTTGATGACTTCCTGTTAGCAAAAGGAAGGCAAGATTGGGTGCCAGAAGAGACATTTCACATCAGAAGGAAATTAAAATTATATCCCCCATTTAGATTAAATCCCATCCGCATCTAGACACTCTTTGAAAATGTTCAGCTCTACAGAAGAAAGCAGATGACTTGTAAAATGCCTTAACCACGCCCATGGCTGTATATTCAGATTACCATTTTCTTCTTCCTTTATTTGCTTGAAAATCCCCTGGGAAAAGAATTATGGATAATCTAGGCCTCATTTTCACTGGGATTTTTTTTTTTAATTTAATAAAAATTCTATTAGCAAAAGCTCTTGTTAGCATTATTATTAAATACTCTTCTGGAACAGCAGCCATTGTGCACAGTCCCTCCTGGAACACAAGAAGTAGTCCAGATGGTATGGTTAAACAGGACATGCATAATTTAAGAATGGTCATTTACAAAAGCTCCTTTTTAATGCCCTCAGGGGGCAGCTATGCCATTCTCATAAAGATGCTCTGACTGATAATCAGAATTGGATTTCCTATATGTTGATTTAGATATCCTACAAGAAATAAAATCACCTGGAAGAGTTATAATCATAGTGGAGCTCCAAGAATTAACTACCAATAGGAAGCCAAATTAAATTCAAGTGTTTTTCTCTTAAAGACATTCAGTAAACTCAAGATTTAACACGAACATTCAAGTCTTCCTTCTCTTGACACTATGACAGTTTAAATATATCAGTTTCTTTTTCCTCCATTTTTCTTCAATTGCTTTTTTTTTTTAAATTAAAAATACCAAACCAAATAAACCCCATGCACAAGGTATAGACCCTAACTTGAGAGTCCCTTATTCCATGACCACAGACGAAGCTTGAAGTACTCAAGGAATCTTCATTCCAGAGAGGTTCCCTGAGAAAACAGGAGTCTACCACCCATGATATCCTTTTAAAAGCCTGGAATAAACATCTTACAGCCATACAGCAATTGCCACAGAAACACATCAGCAGACATCTAAGGACAAAGATAAAGGCATGGGGGCGGAAGGGAGAGAAAATGCAGAGGAAGCTCAGAGGGAGACTCACATCTTGATTGGACATGTCCCAGTAAGGTCTTTCCCCGTAGGACATCACTTCCCACATGACGATGCCGTAGCTCCACACGTCGCTGGCGGAGGTGAATTTGCGGTAGGCGATGGCCTCAGGAGCAGTCCACCTGATGGGGATCTTGCCACCCTGCCACCAAGAAATGGAACCACAGGCCAGTGAGTCACTGACCCGGTAGTGTGCGTGGCTGACACTGTTCTACACATTCAAAATACAAAATGGTTTTTTGTGTACAACTCCAGAGCCCTTCTTAAAAAGGCATCCACTTTCTCTCCTGCTTGCCATAAAGCTGTCAGATCCAACCAGGAGGCAATGCGGCCCATCTGTTTTCTTTAGTCACAAGGAGGCGAAGCAGTAAATTGTTAAATGTATTTTTATCAGCCCTCCAAGAGATCTCTGCTTAGGGCTATGCTGAAGCCTGAGAACAAGCCAGGGGTTTTACAAAGTATATATCAGAGATTTAGTTGACAAAACAAATAAGTACACGCTGTTAATTATGATTTCCT
This sequence comes from Melanocharis versteri, assembly GCA_013397845.1. NCBI lineage: Eukaryota > Metazoa > Chordata > Aves > Passeriformes > Melanocharitidae > Melanocharis > Melanocharis versteri. The sequence goes on from VZTG01007687.1 coordinate 50,425, forward strand.
TGCTTGCCTGTCTGACCTGTTTGGCCTGTTTCATAAAAATGGGATTATAAACATTTTACTTTTCAAAAAGGTAAAATAAAGAAAGGATAAACTGGGAAGATTTATAAATACAGTGGTGTTTCCCATGGGCAATATCCCAACTCCTACCAGAGATGTGAGAGGGCAAGCAAGCCTCTGGGCTCTCCCAGACCCTGGGGGAGGAGTTCAACACCAGACCAGGGTACAAGACTGCTTTTGATACCTGTTGGAGAAAGCTGCCTCTTCTTACAATACTTCTTTTTAAACAAATAAAAACACTTGGCCATTTGATTTGGGCCACTGATGTTCTACATTGTTTAAAAAGGAACTCACTCCATCCTGTTTATCTGATTTTGCCTTAGCTGAGTGATCCCAGGCCAGAGATTTTTCCTTCTGTTTATGCTAATATGCAAGGTGTTTTTAATTGAGCTTTTGGTTTCCTGCAGTTCCATCTGGGGAATGACTTAAGCTGAACAAAAGTTTTTGGGTTTTTTTTCATATGCTTTTATGCTTTTCTGATTAAGTTTATTTTGGTAGTTTTTGTTCCCAGCCACATCCTAGATAGCTTTTATCCATAACTGAGTGTAGTGTGTGCATACTTAACAGTATATTGTTCTACTATATCTCTCAAGCGTTTAATATGGACTGGTTCCAAAGCCAAGCGAAATCAAAAGGGGTCCTTCTCCTGGCTGCTTCAGCCTTTGCAACAGGCCCTTTGTGAATCAGGTTGTGGCAATATGTGCCTTGGTGACCATAGGGTGCTCTCACTTTAATGAGTTACTAAAAGGAGCAGAATGCATCATTCTCTTAAAAAATCTTGCTTTAAAAATTGCATTCTACTGCAGCCTCTCTGGTTATGCAAAAGCTTTATTCCTCCTTTTAGACACAGATGTGCCGACACTGTTTATACATGGCTGTCATTCTAAAAATTGTCAATAAGCTCTTTAAATTTAGCTGCTTGAGCACAGTGGAGTTAATTCAAATATTCCTGATCCTTCATTAGTGATACCAAATGAAGACAATGACTGTAAAGCAAATGTCATTGACTCTCTCTAGTTTACTCCTGAGAGCCAACAATACCATATCTCCATTTGCCAAATTCAAAGAGAAGCTTTTCAGTAATTTCTGTCTTGCCCTTGTGTGCTTGTCTAACTCTGATTCCCCTAAATACAGTTTTTCAAACCTCTGCTTCTGCTTCTTCCCCTTGCCACCCTTATAAGTGAGAGATACCAAGGCTGGTCAGCATTTAATACTACATGAGTCTATCCTTTCCTATAATGAGCTGTGAATCCATTAAAGGATGAGTGTTGGGATTAAACGGCAAGATCTGAGTGCTGCAAACAAACTCAGCACTAGGGAAAACAGATGGAGAATGGCAGATACTGAAAAACGAAGAAAATAAGCAATTAAAAAGGAGACTTTATAAACTGATGTTTTTCTCTTCACGTGCTCGTTGATATCAGAGGTATTGGTACACAGGCTGGTAATGGCTGGGATGTTGTTTTGTGGCCAGAAGTACTTGCATTAGCCCTACTCCCTGTGCAGCATATTAAAATGGCTTTAGCAAAATTACCTAACAGCGGGATGCTGAAATATAGATAAAATGGGAAAGAAACAAAAAATGGGAATGCAGGCCTAACACTTTTCCCAGTCCAAATCATTTAGGTCAAATTTATGACTGGCTTTGTGACGGGCAAAAGTGGATGCATCTTTTTTATTTTTTTGTGGTGTGTCTACACCTGCTGTATCAAACATGAGTAGGACTAGCCACTTGGAAACCACGTTTGTAGATATCAGAAGAAACAGAAGTCCAGGCTCTAATTTCTGGCATCAGATTGCTGTCACGTGCTGTACCACGTTTAAGGAACAAGAGGAATACATGAGTCACATCCTCAGAGAAGAAACACTGCTGTGGCCACTGCTGTAGCATCAACAGCATATCAATTTATAGGAGCTATGGAGCCTGGGCCAATGTTTACTTTTAGGCTGTGATTTAGGTTTTCACTTGTGACTGAGACTATTTAAACAAACCACTGTCACCTCCCACACAGTCAGACAAAACCCACACACAGGCATGACAACATGGCCATTTTCCTTCCCTCCTTACCCGTGTGGTGTAAGCTGCCTCAGGGTCATCTTCCAGGACCCGAGACATGCCAAAATCAGACACTTTGCAGACCAGGTTGCTGTTGACCAGAATGTTGCGAGCAGCAAGATCCCGATGCACGTAGCTCATGTCAGACAGGTACTTCATCCCCGAGCCAATGCCACGGAGCATCCCCACCAACTGGATGACTGTGAATCTGCCATCGTTCTTCTGCATATGGGGAAAGGAGCAAAATCGCAGAGCATTAAGCTAAAAGCTACATTATTGCCACTGCTGAAATTGGCAAAGAGCAGAGCTGCGGATTCCCATCCTCTCTCAAATAAAAAGCAATGTTATTTCCTCACTCTCCTCACCAGTGTCTATAATTCCCCAGTAAAGCAGAAACCCAGAGGTTCTGTCACAGCTTTCTACGATGCAGCAACCCATTTGCAATGAATCTGATTTTAATGAGTACAGCACTGCAATGCTTTCAAAAATGGACCAAATCAGAACTGTTCACATTAAACATGGATTATTTAAGATCCTGCTATTTTAAAAATTAATTTATTCTATATTCTTCCACTTTATATTTATTCTGGTTTCTGATAGAAACAACACCAGAAAACAGAATTTCCCAAGTACTAACATAATTTCTTTAAAACTGAGCAAGTTTCAGTATCTTTCAGAAGGAAGGAGAGAGAAAGAGAGAGAAAGAGAGAGAGAGAGAAAGGGAGAGAGAAAGNGAAGAAATCACCTACCCTGAGGAAGGCATCCAAGGAGCCATTCTCCATGTACTCAGTTATGATCATTACTGGTTTACCTAGAGTGTGCAGAAAGAAAAACACAATTCCTTGATGAACACCAGTGTTAATGGGATAAAAATGGCTTGCACATGATTTTACTGCCAAGACACCTGGCTTATACAATCTAATTTAATTTGAAAAGCACCAAGCTTACGCCTCAGCTGTGGGGAGCAAGAGACGAAATATTATAGGACAGAAACGTCTAAAGGGCCCATCTGGAAGGTTAACTCTTTGGTTGACTCATTGACAAGGTCTTTAACTAAAGTGGCTCCCGTCCTCTAAGGAATATATGAATTGATAATTGAGAACTAAGAAACAAAGATCTGTTCAAACCTGACAAAAATCTTTATTGTAATAAATTGCTCGCAGAGCAGCAAACGGAATTTCTGAATGCTTTGGTCCCTCTGTCTTTTTTGAAAGATCAATGCTTTAGACGAGTTGGAAGCTGTCAGGAGCTGCAAGGTATTCCAAGACAACCGGATTCAAGAACGAAAAATACAGGCTGCTCCTCTCAAACTTCTCTGTCCTGAATTTGTATTCCGTGTCTCTCGTTATTTACAAACGAGCCAAAGCCATTTGCCTCCTGAAGTCAGCCAGGGGCAAAATGATTCAGTGCCCTGTGTCGCACAGAGCTCAGTAGCACCCAGCCCCCAGCGCTGCAACAGCGGCCAAGCTGGGCAACCGGAGGAGAAATGCAATGTTACTGACAGGGGGATGATTTCTAGGCACTCTCCTGCCTAAAACAGTAACAAATACACAAATAATGCTTGATGTTGTCTTCAAGAGTTTTATAAAGGTTATACAGTGCTGAAACTGAGAACATTTAGATGCGCACAAGGAACGCTAATTATTTAATGGAGTTAAATCCTACTGCATATTTGACATACATGTATTTGTAGAAATAGGTCTGATGAGATCTCAGAAGTGAGCAATGGCAGAAGTACAGAAGTACAGAATTTATCAAAGGTTGAATGGCAAAAGCCTAGTCCCAAGATGAGCACTGCTCAGATGAGCACCTGACAATCAGTGCTGTCTGGTATGGCAAACCTTCCTCTCCCTTATGCTTTACTTACAGGAACTGTAGAGTTTTCTTCCTAAATAAAAGATGGTGTCCCAGAGAAACTCAGCTTTTACTTCCTGGAGCAAGTCTGAATAAGGGAACCTCATAGGGAAAGAAGGCTTCAAAAGCCAGGTCACCTAGACTGTAGATAGCTCAACTGCATCTTGGCATGGGAGGTATCAGAACTACTTAATTTTTCCTTGCTTCTGTCATCAGCAAGGATCTGCTCCAGAACAACCATCTCTAAAAACTACCCTACCGTGAAATGTTGTAGCATTTAAAGTTCCCCTAATTGTTTCTACCTCAGTGGATCTTTCACCAAGATGCTTTTCTCTTCATTTGTCAGGGATTTCTGGTTCTGAAGTAACCTTTTTCTAATTAGAAAAACATATGCTGTAAGGACTGACTGTAAGAACATTTTACCACATTTCACTTAGGCCAGCATCTATGTGGGATACATCACTTATTTCACTCATCATTACTTATTTCACCTTTCCGGTCCCAACCTATCCTTTACACGCCTTTTACTAGTCCTGCTTTTACTTCCCTTCTGTGCTGATATCCAGATTCTTACTGTTTTGGTCCCATGCAAGCTGGCATGCCTGTGAAATGCCATTATTGAATGCTGCAGAGAGGCAATGGTACTGCATAAAGCAAACTGCTCTGGATGAAGGGCTGAGTGACCTTGGCTCAGCACATCCTTAACTAAAAGGGTGTGATAAAACATCATCCTCCCTTTATTTCACCTCTGAAAGCATTCTTTGGTAGAAAGAGGAAAAACTTCAACCAAATCTGCATACGGCACTGTTTCATTTATTCTCTGCAACTGTGACAGCAACCCTTCCACTGAACAAATACACCTAAATGAGTATTAATTAACCTTCTTCAATCAAAAGATACTATGTCAATGTAGAAGGGGAAAAAAGGGAGACACTTTCAGTGCATTAACATGTAATTTCATTACTCAGGCACTTCTTTAGCAGGGGAGGGGGGATAGAGAGAGGAGAGAGAAGTTACCATTAGCGAGTCAATTATCAAAGTACTTGACTAGCAGCCAATAATTTATTCATGGTTTTTTGCTGCCTCTCTCAACCCCCATCTATACCACTATTTATCTCACATTTTAATTTTCAGTTTATTAAATGCATTCATTTATCACAGCATTCAGAAAACCAATGGAGAAATGGAGATAAATGTGTTCTTAAGTAGCCCTGTTTCCCCAGGAGCCCAGCTCGGAGGTAACGGAGCCGGGTTGCTGCTGGAGCATCACTTACTGGGAGCCAGGAATGGAGCACTCCCGGGTCACACCGCCAGCTCCTCGGTGAAAATTCCCAATCATTTTAATGCACTGACAACTGCATTATGCAAATGCATACGGTCATTTATAAGTGCTGGAGCTGTAGCAGCTCAGGGGCTTCCAGCCTCAGTGGGATTTCAACACAAAGATTCCCCTCTTGCCTTTCTTTTACTGAGGTGCTAAAAGAATCACCGTCCGAGGCTTGATCGCAATCCTCCTCCCCTTTGTTATAACAATCACAGAGTGAGACACTCAGACCTTCCAAATTTAAAGAGAGTACTGTATTTTAATTTTAGTTTTGAGGGAGGGTCTCAGTAAAGGATGGCCAAAATTAGTCCAAACTGCTATTTGCCTTTAAAAGCAAACTGCCACACACTGTATGAGCTGTTTTGAACTGTTGAGAGAAGACAGACCAGGAGACAGTAACACAAATGAGCAGAAGTAAGATTTCCAGAAACAAAAGTGGCAGAGTAAATATCAGCTCTCACTGACATTCAAGAGGGACAGTTTTACAGTAGAACTAATAGTTTTGATAACCCTCTATGAGAGGTACTTTGTTCTTCTAGTAATATTTTACTTTTTAACTTTTCATCCATCTCAAATTTTAATTGCTCCCACTATTAATACCCTGCATTCATGCTCCCCATGCTGCAGAACGTGAGCTTCACAAAGTCCACTCTGACAGCAACTCACAAGATCACTGCCTGCTTTCTATGCTACCCTGAGCATGAGCCCAAACATCCAAAGGGTCTTTTAGGATTAGCAATCAGTGCCAGGCTTTGCCACCATGCAACCCAGGGCAGTTGGAGCAGAGACAATACCTACACCATGGCAGTGGCACCTTATCAGGTCAGACCCAAGCACTGGTGTCTCACAGGTGCCTTTTCAGCTCTAGCCTACAGACAGCACCCAGCAAGCACTGTCACTCCCTAAAGCACAGGGAACACTGATAGACTTAAAAAACCCCAAACCAAGCAAACAAAAAGATCATCCAGGTAAATTCTGCAGAGTGAAATTAGCATACCTGTAAATCAGAGAAAACAAATAAGCAAGTTTCACACTAAAATAGCCTGCTTCATTTCAAAGGCTTGCTCCCTACATCTGTGCTTTGTACTTTAAACATATGACTGTGTAGTTTTGTTTTGGTATTTTACCCCCATCATTTTGAATTCTTCGCTCACCATCTGCTTTTACCTATCCCGTAACAATCATCTCAGTCTAGCAAAGATGTGAAAGATGCCTGCTTGGCATAGCAAGAAGGAATAAAAAAAAAAGCCAACCCCTGCAGTATTAATTCCCTCTACAAAATCTTGTACAAGCTGCCTACAGATAGAGTATCAGTTGAAACCGTAAACCCATTTATAGCTGACAACAAGATTAATGACTTGTCCTGCACTGATTTCCTCCTATCAGCTATCAGTGGATCTGTTCCATCTGTCATTTTTATGGGAAAGAGGGTAAGAAGAAAAAAAACAAGCCGGCACACACCACACAGACTTAATTTCTCAGTGACTTCCAAATTGGACTTGTCATGAAAATGACCTACTTACATTTAGTAACTACACCTTCCAAGTGGATGATATTGGGGTGGTCAAACTGTCCCATGATACTGGCCTCACTCAGAAAGTCTCTCCTTTGTTTATCAGTGTAACCAGCTTTTAGAGTCTTGATAGCAACACAGATCTCTCTTTTTCCCGGCACTTTGAGACGTCCACTGCACACTTCACCAAACTCCCCTTAAAGAAAAAGCCACAAGAATCCACAGTCATGAACCTGAAGCATGCACTTGTGTTGTTAAACTGTTATGTCAGTACATTTGGGAGAACCGTCATACAAAAATCATAGGATCACACATTCCCTAAAAGCAAACTTAAAAGTGTATTTACAGAAAAAAATGCAAAAGTTCTGGCACTTACCCACACCAATAACTTTTTCAATCTTTATGCAGGAGGCATCAATTTCTTTGGCAAATTCCCTCACAGCTTGGTTTGGATCCTCATATGTAAAAGGATCCACATATGTTCTAACACCTGCAAGGCAGAAATGTTTTATTTGAAGTCACTGATCTACATGCTGCTGAACACAGAACATATGAGACTGAAGCCTTAATGATATACAACAGCAAAGAGAGTGTACAATAAAAATGTACTGTAAGCCAGGAATGACTGATGAAGGAAGGAAGGACTTAGGTATTTTTTCCCCCAGTGCAATATTTTGAAGTGTAAACATTTAATATTTCCCAATATTGATGTAAGGAATCAGGCTTTTGCCAATTAATGAGCTTCACAAATCACTGCCATCACTAGCATGCCAATAGCCTGTCATGGACCTGTGAGACTAAAATACAGCCCTTTTTCCTATGGGAGGCAGGAAATTCTGAGCTCAGGTCCTGGGTTTGTTACACGGAAGTAACAGTAGAATTCAGTGCTGGAAAAAAGGCAGCAAAGTTCACATTTTCTTTCCTGCAGGATTGTCTCTGGCCCATTCAGAAACTGCCTTAGCAGAGTATTGTGGGGAAAACTCCTGCCTAGAAATTAAGTGGTTGAGAACATGTGTCTTTCAGTGGCAAGGAACAACAGAAAAATTTGATAAACCTTTCTCCTGTCTGTACCCTCAAAACATTTTACCCAGATACTTCTATTTTCCCTGTTACTAAAGTAAGTAAATTTTGAAGCAGGATGTTTGCAAGAGTGGAAACCAGAAACATATTCGCCTCAAGAGGAATGTGATCCTGTATTTCCTGAGCATCAGAACATGGGCCATGTTTTACAACCCAAACCAAAACCCACAAGCACCAGGGCCTTTTACCTTGGTTCAAGTGTTTCTCCTCATCTGCCTCTTGCTTTGCCTTGCTGTATTTACTGCGCCTGTCAGAACACAACACAGCATGTGAGTTCAAAATAAGGATCTCACTCTGAAACAAGCTCGGTCATCCTGACCTGCAGAGACTTGAGCTGCTGGCACCTGCCACAGCCATAACACAACACACAACCAGAGCAGAATGATCCTCACACTCCTCTCTGTGTTATTGGCATCAACAGAGCATCAAAGGAAACACAAATCTATTTGCATCTCAGCCTTTAAAGAAAGAAAAAAAATCATGCTTCAGCTACTTTTTCTTCAAACTTACTTTTGCAACTGAGGGGCCAAATTGCTTTTTAGCCCTACCACACAGGGATTTAAATGCTACAACAGAGGTGTTTTGGTAGCTTGATTTTCAAACACCATTAGGCAAATTCCACCATCAATACACTTACTTAACTGCAAATTTAAAACTGGAACCAAGTCTCTTAACACAGAAATTGGGATCTCATCAGGAAAAAAAAAAGAAAAACCACTAACCCTGACCATCAAAAAATAATATCCCAAGGATTTTGCTTATTCTTTCAATCACTGCTTAATTGAAGGAGCTGAAGAACTCCTGATGGCAGAGCTCCTCTACTAACTCTCTGAGTGGGAGGCAATAACGTAGCAGAGTATGTTAATTCTATAGATTACTACTTCTACATTTACTCCTGTGATATTGTAATCTAGTTGTGTATTTAATTAGTTCAGCTTTAAGCTTCAATAGACAAGTAGCACTACAAAAAGCTAATACAAGAAGTTAGTCTGTTAGGAAGGGTATTTAGGAGTCTGCTCAGCCAAACGTGTAGGGATTTGAAGTTGCCAGGATCAAGTGATACGTAGATGCAGAGAAATTCTTTAGGCTTTTACTCATCCATCCTTGGATGCTCAGAACCAAGCATAGAACAGACACTGCTGAAGAGTTTGCCTGCTCCTAGGAAATCCAAGTTTCCCAGTCAGACCCAGGAGAGCTGACTGGCAAGAGGCTGGGGTGGAGAGAAGAGGGAAGGCAGAAGGAGAAATCAAGCCTGGAGAACAGGAGGTGAGACTGGCACTGCCAGCAATGTGCAGCTGCTGCCTGGAGTGGGGTAGGGGACAACCAGGCCTGCCAGGGACACCAGGGTGAGACTGGGTTAATTAAAAGGCTGAAAATGGTGAATAAGGAGAAGAAGAAAATGGGAGCAGGTGCAACAAAAACCCATAAGATGTGAGTTAAAAGGGGTCAAAAACCACACAGATAATAGGAAGAAAAGACATAACGGAGAGCCTCACTTGCATCAAATCTCTCTGAGTCTAATCATACCTCTCCTGTCAGCAAAACCCTTCTGCCCCTTAGCAAAAAGCATCTCACTTCCCACTCTACACCTGCCCTGTGGGGAATGGCAGCTTCCCACTGGTGTCTGCTGGGAGGCTATCTTCCAGCCTTTGCCTTTGCAGTCCTAGTGCTATGCCAATAATAAAATAATATATATTAACCATGAAACAGAAGGAAAAAAATCCTGTTTGACATGTGAAGACAACCTGATCTTTGAACCAAGTGTCACAGCTCCCAATATTGACAGGACTTCTGTTCAGACAGAAAAAGCAAGTACACATCCAACCATAAACCACTGGGAGCTTCTTTTCTTGGCGCAAATAACTGAAACACAAATGGCTCCAATCACAAGAAGAGCATTATTAAAACCCACACTGGATCCAAACATCCATTTAAACAATTTATTTGCCCCAGAACTTACAGCACTGGTATAACAGAGCTGAGTAAAATAATGGGATGATGTTCTGCTCCCAGTTTACTGAAAGGAGTAAGAAGGAAGAGGCAGCACAAGTCTCACCCAGTGCCACAAAAGACTAGGTCAGCTAAGGGGATTGCAGAGATGGTTTCAGGTCTTACACAACTTCTCTCAGAAGAAAGAAAAAAAAGGGAAAAAAAGATTCTGCATTTTAATCAGGACCCTTCAAATTCATTTTATTAATGTTCAGGCACAGATGGGAAATACAAAATGCAAACAGACTTTGCATTAAAGCATTTTAAGTATGAAAAAAATTCTCTTTATCCTATTTTTAAAAAGTACAAGCACCCTCACAACAGATTAAAAAATAACCTTCACCCACTGAAAACTCAAAGACATGCAAAAAGCGAAGGCAAACAAAGGGATTACTGTTCGAGCAATGTAATTGTAGCTTACTAAGTTTAAATAATACCTTCCAAACTAACCACCTACTTCCACTTCTCCCCGTGTCACCTGTTGACCTCTCCCGCCTGGCTTTGGGCAGGACACTGCTGTGTGCCATTGTCCTGGAGAGCAGCCCAGGAGCCCCACGCCACAGGGCACACGGGCTGGGGCTGCCTCTGGGGCAGCTCACCTGAGCGGCAGAAGGGAGCCTTTGTCACAGATCTGAATCCCCTAATTACAGGGATTTTGGCAGTGGTGATTAAGTAGCCGGCATTCAGGAAAAGAACACAGAAGCTTTCAGGAACTGCAGGGGTCAGAGACAGGCAGAGCTACAGGTGGGGCTGGTGATGAAGAGGAGTTAACAGCGAGGGGAATTAGCAGGCACTGAGGTGAAACAGAAAGACTTGGTTGCCACGCCTCTGCTCCCACCTCCTCCTTCCCACACAAAAGAGGGGGCTGGGGGGGCTCAGGCACCAGGCTGGCGGAGCACCTGCTCCAACACCACCGGCAAAAGGTGGGCAAATGTGTCGGCAGAGCAAAGATAAATAAATCTATCAGCTGGAAGAATTTCTCAGAGAAACTTTCAGGTGACCAGAGGATTCGGTCAGACCATCTTACTCCGCACAAGCCCTTTTAGAAGGTTTCTCTCTCCGTTTTAAACTTCCCTGAACTCTTTACAACTCATTTTGAGATGCTGCAATTTCCCTCAGCATTCCTGCAGACCAGGGTTTAGAAACACCCACACCATGTCCTGCCTGCTGCTCCATGGATGTGCTCATCCAAACCTCGGGAAGTTTAAACAAACATTAGGCAGATTGGTTCTCCCATCGCAGGACCGAGCCAAACAGCTTGAGCTGCCTGAAAGCAAAGTCCTTTGACTAATTCTGCTGTAAAGATGAATTTTGGGATTTGAAAAATGTCTCAAAAAAAGAGTGATGCTAAATTACCAGTAATAACCCAGTTCAGAAGTGGGCACTCACAGCATATGCCCAGTTCCCACATTTGGCTCGTGGATGCAGAGAGGCCATGTCTGCAGGCCAAAGCACAGGTTTGATTGTACAAACATGACTTTTAGGTCATGGTGAGATTACAAAACCTCTCATGGAGATGGTATGGTTGGAAAAGCTTTTTCTCATCTGAAGTAATTTTGGAACAAAGTATAATTATTTTGCTATTAACTTCTGCTGGCATAGGAACATCGTGAAATATCCCCAAAGTCCACACCTCTAAATGACATTGTGATAGTAGTTAAAATCATTAGAGTAACAGTGAATATTAAAGTAGATTCTGTTTATTGAGAGCTACTTCCAGCTACTGGAGAGCTGTGTATTGAGGGCTATTAATTAGCAAGGCACCGTGCATTAGTATGCACAGAGTAGTTTCACTGTCCTAGTATTTCATTCATCTTGCTCTGTCTTTCCCCTTCCATGGCCTCTCTGAGAGATACCAGTGGAGAGCCACGGGACATCCCTGAGCCCATGGACACCAGGATGCTTTTACCTCCATTGCCACCAGTGCCGGGACCAGGCTTTTGTCCCTGCTGCCCACCTGCTCTGTGGTGCCTTTGTGCGACTGCACACTCGTGGGCAGAGCTGAGTGAGCAGACAGCCCTCAGCAGACCTGTCTGAGCCCAGCAGGTCTGTCAGTACCTGGCTCCAGGCAGCCTCTCCTCTGACAGCTTTATGGCCAATCCTAATGAGAATCAATACGAGGGCAAGGGGTTGACAGTTCATTTTCTGAAGAGTGATCCATTGAGGGCCAATCACCAAGCAGTGTTTATCAGCCTTGGGAAGAGACATTTTTTTATAGAGGGAGGAGGGGAAGGAATCATCTCAACGCAGCTTGCCAGGCTCAATTCTCCAAGGTGGCGACCCATAATTAGAAATCCAATGTATCCTGCTATCAATCCTACCTTATATGATCAATAAAAGCAGAGAGGAGATTAAGTCATCAAGCTCAGTGATGCTATTTTCTGTTGCAATGGCTTTTAATAAACCTGTCTCTCCACATCACATTTTCATACGTTCTGCTCTTCCTTCCTCTTGCCAGCATGGAGACTTTGAGTTGAACACCCACAGAAAGTGATCACAATGCACGTCTACTTTCCAGATATTACAATCATGGTCACTTAACTGCTCTCTAGGACAATTTAAAGAGAGCAAATGAGGATGAGTTTGGGCACATTTACAGCTGATGCCATTAAACTGACGAACAGAGACTGACAAAATGTGCATCCCTCAGATCTCAGGCTTCAGATGCAGTAATGATACAAAAAGTTTTATCTCAAAATTACACTGAAGCAAGATCATGCTAATCTTTTTAAATGAGGTTGAACACAAAGATGAAGACAGAAACACTCACACTGTGTTTCTGTTACCCTGTCCTTCCACTCACAGGACTGTTCCTGATGCCTGGGTTGAATTTTGGAGAATGAACAAGCACTTAGTAGAAGATTATGGTGCTGCATCGATGAAATAACCATCGATCCAGTTCTGCTATGTTACTGCATCTGATGCTGAACGACTGGGACTTCCATTTTTCAGTCATATCCCCTCACACAGGAAGGACTAACCTGAAACACTAGAACAAACTCACAGACTAACACAAAAATCACCAGCATAGCAGTCTGATGGCTTAGTTCACAGAAGTGCCGTTGTTTATTCCCTGTCTATTGGAAGTCAGTCCAAGAAAATCTACTGTACCCATACCCATTAAACTTAACTTCGAATTACACTAACCACAAATCTCTAGCTGGCTTGCTTCTCAATGCCAGTTATTGGAATCAGCTTTGCATTTGAACGGCAAATAAAGCTGGAACTATTGCCATTACATCACATGCTGCTTGGTACTAATGTCGAGAAGATCAAAGCTACATGGGAGAAGGCTTGTAATGCAAATGTACTGTTTATGATGCTAATCAAAGAATTTAGCTTTGTTTGCAGGAGACAAAAAGCTCCTTGATGAAAGAGAGAGAGGGAGAGAGAGAGAAGCTTAAGTTCTTACCTCCTGCTGATGACAAAGGCTGCAATGAGAATGACCACAAGAACAACACTGCCAGCCACCGAAACAAGAAGCACTGTGGGATTGGTACCATCGCCAATGATGGGGGAAGGAACTGAAAACAGAAAAGGGAGCATTAGTGTCAGACAACCTCAAAAAATCAACCTAGGTAGCACTCAATTGTGGATGCTGAAAGCTTCGTGGCAGAGAGATTTCTTAGTATCTGCCTGTGTCCGTGATCATTCTTACTTTCTCACGGAACTAGCTGCAAAACAGCTAGTCGGCTTTTGTAAATAACTTACTTATCATGCACCTGCGAGATGTTTTTTGAACATTGTTATTGCAACCATGGTCTCTTTAGCAAACGTGGGTGTTTTGGATCTAGCCAATAGCCCTGGTGGGTCGTCAGCTAAGATCCAATGTCCTTTCTGTGATTCTGAGTATAAAACTCTACTGTATGTAAATAAAGAGGGGCATTTCTCTCTAGTCACTCCTGAGTTCGGTTCTCTCCTTCCTCCCCGGGCCGTGTCTGTACCAGCGACACTCAATGAGCTTTCTGGCTTGTGAAGGCAGTTTAGAGTAGCACTCAAATCTACTTTCAGGCCTTTATTATATAGTCATTTGACACAATTTTCCAACAGGGTGCTAATGAGCTGAAGACATGATGTTTGATAACGATTTGGGGAACTTCAGTTCACCAGGAACAAGGACTCCCTCTCCTTCTCCCCTCCAGTGCTGCTCAGTGGGTATAATGACTGATTTTTTTTTTGCCTTTCTAATTGCTTTCCACGCTGCTTTCCACCTCTTTTTTCTGTCAGGGGGGCCAGATGATCACTTCCCAACTGACACTAGGAGAGTAAGTTATTTTAAAATGTCTACCCGCCTCCTGATGGATTGTTTTCAGTTGTTAACATCCTGAATGATATTGCCACTAACTGGCATGACCTTAACTTGATTTAAGGAGACCTGTATGTCCAAAATAAAATAGGCTTGGTCACAGTGCCTTTCTGCCACTGAAAAGCAAACATTTGGGGAGCTAAATTTGCATGCTTCCTTGAACAAAATGAAAAGCCCTACTGACAACGTAGTTCGAACATTCTTGTCTTTATACGACTGTCTAAGGAAAAGTGGAAATACGGAAGCTGATGTAGGACACCAACGGATCCATGCCAATAGCTTGTCAAGTGCTCTATTCTCCTTGAAATAAGATATTCCAGAAACATGCAAATGTCTACTTTTGCAGAAAACAAAATCTCTCAAGCATCAATGGCTTCCAAGTGTTTATAGGGTGCCTGTTTCCTTACGCCACAGTGAAGTACTGTCATTGCTAGAATCTAGAATACACCATATCCAAATAGATGTGTCGGGTCAGCTTCATGGCATCACCAACAGCCATGTGGCCACGGAGGAACATTTTCTCAGAAGAGACACACCACAGTCCAAGCATCCAGCAGGAAACTCCCAGCACGCAGCCCAGTTACATCTGCACTCTCTACTTGAGGAGAAGCAGAAGAATTCCGTGGGAACGTCATTACCTGTGTTCGTGGTGAACTCGAAGGGCCCACTGAAGTCTCCATACCCTGCTGCTGTCCTGGCCCGCACGTGGAACACGTAGGAGGTCAGGGGGTTGAGGCCTTTGATGTCAGTGTTCCTGGAGGCTGTTTTCACAATGCGATAGCTTCGTTCATTCTGGTCCTGCCAACACGAGAACACAGCGGTGATGGAGCGAAAATGCCTCCCTGCACCATGAACCTGGAACCCCACTGCCTTGCCAAAACTGTCCTGATGAAAGACAATGAGTAACAGTGATGGAATTCTCAAAATACATCCTGAGGGCTCCTGCTGCTGGCCTTGCTCAATCTCCCTAGCACTGTGTGCTGCATGGGACCCTGAGCAAGCCAAAAAAGGAGGATGATGCAGTAGGCATGATGCTTATATATCACTGATTATTTAAGAAATCACACAATGAAAACCTCTGGAAAACAGCCAAGCATTCAAATAGGATCCTCTTGACGAACAAGCACATTTTACTCACACATGCTGGCACTTCCTTTTTCTTCCTACCAGCCAGAAACCATATAAAAAAATGATAAAAATATTTTTAAAAATAAAAGACTTGGAAAATATCTTCCAGAAAGTCCATTATTAAAAATTGTTCTATTTTTGGCTGGAAAAATCTATCAGAAAATGTAATAATTTAGCTTCCTTGCAAATCAGATGCCTTTTTCTGTATGTAGAAAGCAAGTAAGTGATTTTCTTTATAAAAAAAATTAAAGTATGCGTGTGCACATGAGAGATGGTGCACACAAGTAAGAGCAGGTAATTGTTCATTTTTGCAGAGAGCCTTCGAAGAAAATAGCTCTTTTCATAATTCGCTACTTGAGAAGTTATTTGAAGGAGTAACATCTCCCTCTAACTTGGAAGGTATTAAGAATCTAATTTTCTTTCCTTATTCTCTATTAAAAGCCAGCCAGTTCACACTATCACTCTAAGCAGAAGCTGTTGGCAAACATATCTTATTATTATGACTCTGTTATATACTTCACTATTATACTTCTGTCTATGAAGTAAAGCTAATGTCTCACTTCTGCCCAACATTATTGACTCTCATTATAAATGTGATTGCTATAAAAGCTCAGTGTCTAGGTGGGAAAGAAATAAAAAAATAAACTCATACCGTACAGCTGGAACAGCCTGTGAGTCTTACACTTTCAAGCAACCATTCAGGTGCATGAAATCCTTAACTGGATTTTATTAAACTGAATCTATTTAGTTTCAAATGATGGAATCCTATCTGGAAATAAACCACAGTGGAATGAAGCAAAGAAGCTCTGCCCAAGCCAAAGGGAACTCCTTGCTTGTCCATTTTTAAGCAGTACCTTTTCATAGTATTTGACTTCGTACTCCAGAATGACTCCATTTGGCCTGTCAGGCTCCAACCAAGCCAAGGCAACGCTGTGCCTTGTTATCTCCTTAGCCTGGATCAATGCAATTGGGGATGGAGCTGCCAGAAGAAAACAAAAAAAATATAAGCAATAATTTCATTTTAATGAGGAAAATGTATTTTTAATTGTAACTTTCACAACATAAGCACTTTCAGAAAAAGTGTTTTTCTTAGGGGGTGGGGGTGAGGGGAAACTAGAAGCATTAAGATTTTTTCCTGTTTTCTCTAACAAAATTACATTTAATCATCTCTAAGAAAGACTGGGTTTGGATGCTGGACAATACTAGATAGGTGGGTTTTGAAGTAACAACACAACTGTCTAAACACTGCAATGTTCATGATGCCCAGGTAAAAACCTTCATAAGAGATCATGGTATTAAAAGGATCTCTTACTTTTGTCCTGTGTCATTTTGGTCCACGGTCATTCTCTTCTTCCATCTAGTAAAATTAACTGATGTTATTCCATTAGCTATTTACTTTAAAGGAACTATGAAGTTTCTGAAGTTCCGATCTGGTTTTCTCTAAAGCTGAGAAAATACTGCCACTGAATTAAGTAAGGCCAGAGTAAAGCTGAATACATATGAATTTGGGCCCTCCCATTAAAACCAGGAAACTTGTATTTCAAGAGTCTGAGCCAATTTGTGCCTCACAACTTGGCCTGCTTACACCCTAATCTGTGAGGAGTCCCTGGAAAATGGCCAAAGGCCAGATTCTGGCTTTGGTAGCCCCTTCCCGGCCAAAAGATACCAGAGACTGGTCCATTGTGCGCCAAAATGCATCGTCTGACCTTGTCCCATGTGGCGCTGCATTGATGCCATGAATAGAAAAAGCAGGATTGCACCGCCAAGGGTAAGGGCGCAGCATTTTTGGAAAAACTCTACCTAGCAACAAGCTAAACTCCAAGACCCTTTAAACTGAATCTGTGTCAGTAATAAGGGCTGCAATGAAGAAGATAATGGAAAACATCTCTTTGTGCACCGTGCACTGTCTAAAGAGCCGCTGCTAATGCTGAAGTTCAGGTTTCTGACTGGCTGGAGGACAATGCTTTCTCCCTTTGCCTGTGATAGCAGCAGATTCATGGCTGCACTGAGGAACGGATTTTCTGAAGATTTATGAACCCGGCTGCCCCCTTCTTGCTGTTGTGTTGCTGTGTGGTCACGTCTCTAGCCAGCTGTTATCAAGCTCTTTTGATGCTGACAATAGCTGGTATAAATGGCGGAGTCTCCGGGGATAAAAAGGGACATTCACGAAATTTTTAATCTTATCTAACAAAGCTGTCCTGTATAACCAGAGATTAGAGGTCCTCCTAAATTGAATATATTTCTTCTTTTGTGTCCTGATGCTGTAGCTGCTCTTTTTTCCCCCCATTTCCCTTTCTTTTTGTTTCTTTTTCTACCTTTAACTTTAGGATGACGATCCATGAAAATGTTACAAAGTTAAAAGTATCCTTGAAAACTACCGAGAAAGACAAATAAACAAAACACTCACTATAAATGAAAGGAAAATTGAATGTTGAAAGCCTCAAACCTACTTGACCATATCAGACAGTTCTGATGGAAGTGAAAATAACCGGTAGATGCTGCAGTCACAAAAGGGTGTCTCCTCTTGATGTGAAACCATCAGGGAGCTGCTTTCCGATTTACTATTTGGCAGTTTGGCATCTCTGTTAGAAATACCTCCAAAACCTTTATCTCTTTTTCCTTGTCTGTCTCTCACAGGCAAAGACAAATACTGAATGACAGAGGAGACTAGAAACACAGCCAACAGGGAGGATCCAGGTGTGCTCCATCAAATTATATCTGTGGCACGACTGCAAACCTGCTTAATAACCTCACACTTCCTCAAGAGAGAATCAAACCTTTTTTTAATTACCCTCTGTAATAAGAATACTGCTCAGCTAATAAATTAGAAATCAGATTTGTTACCCTAAAACACACACACACACACGCCATTACTGATAAACCAAGTGGGGAGAAATCTGCGTAGTTAATCGCTACCTCATGCAGGGCAGGCAAGCAATTCTTTTTACTGAGAATCTGTCACTTCTGCTGGTCTGACCTAAAGAATTGTAGAGAGAAAGTTCACTTTCTTCCCTTTATCCTCTCTTTAACCTCCTTGGTTTCCCATTTCATTTTGGCAGGCATCTATATTGGAATTTAGTGAGTCCTTTGATATTAGGCTGGTAAGTGCACACATTTCTTCTCTGTTGTAAAATGTCTATTTGCAGCAGAAGAATAAATTAACTAAGCCTTCTTGTGAAAGACTCTTAGCTTTATATAGCTTAACAAGCGCTTTTTCACATCTCCCAGAAATGGACAGCTGATCTTAAGGCACTACACCATACTGGAATAAGCAACATGCTCCTGGCCTTCAGGACACAAAAAGGACTTGTACATCAATTCCTTCGTTCCTCCTTACAATTTGAAGAATGGCCCTATTTTCTCCTTCCTGCCCTTTATATGCAAATTCATCCTCCTTAACTTTTAGTATCTTCTTTTATCCTGGATTCTGCAGATGAGCCATTTGTTCCTGACTTTGTTTTGACTGCATATCCTGCCTCTCTATATGCTATACAGAAATCCTAAGAATGCCAAAGTCCAACTACAGAACTCCAAGAAGCTCTTCAGGAATGACATCCCTGCAGCACAGATCTACAACGGTCTATGGAATAGGGTGGTGACCTGAAACTCTGAGGATCTTGAGAAATTAGACCCAGTACCCATAGGGAGTACTACAGTTTTCCCACTGCATGGATATAATCCTCAGTTACCAATTCCCTTTTATTTCTGCAAATAGCCCTACAAATCACGCTTGCTTTTTTCCCTTGTTTTTCAGGGTCCACCATCTGACCTGAAAGACTGGACTCCCGGAAGAACAACAGTTTCTCCTTGCACCTGTATTACCAAAGGGCGTAAGAGTCTGGTCAATACTGTCCAGAACAAAGAGGACATCAGCACTGCCAGCTCAGCATGGCACTCCAGGCAGCAGACACAGCCTTCTGAGCGAGCTTGTGCAAAATATTTACACTCTTTGTTCTTCTGCCTTTTGCCTTTAAATTGCCTCTTAGGGATGATGTGAAGATAAACATGTAACAGGCTGTAAAATGATGCTTTGATCACAAGCAGAATAAAAGACAGAATATTCTCTTCTATGTGCATGGGCTAGCTGTTCATTAGATGCACACATTCCTACATAAAACACACTGAGGACAGGTTGACCAAAAGGAATAACGTACACAATTAAGATGTTCACAGTAAGATCCCATTGAACTTACGGAAGGGAGCGGGAGATCACTTTTTCTTTCACTTTTTGCACTTTCCTCCATCCTGCTCCCTTATGTTTGGAAAGGAGAAATAAGCAATGACTTGTTTCTCAATCATCATCACTTACTACAGCAAGCTTTCTGCCACATGTGCACAGACTGCACATACCAAGCACCAATTCTACCAGAATAGCCCATTTCACAGAATGAGGTATTTTGGTGTCTAAAAAGGGGTCTCCCCTTGAACAAAAGCACCAAGTGTAACTTTCCTGAGTTCAAAGCTCAGCAGTTCCTCTCCCTTAAAAACCCCACTCCCTACTGATGTGAATGTTGCAATTTTCTTTAATCTACTTCCTCAATAACCTGCCATTAAACACCTACTAGTAGTTTTATTACCTCAGTTCTGAGCTTGTGGCCTACAGAGAGAGAAAGAGCACAGATGTACTACAAAAACTTCACCCACATGCCATAAAGCCATATCCCAAGGCTAGCGAGTGCTGAACTGTAGCAGTTTTGAGGTACTTTAAAGGATGGCAGAGGCAGAGTGTCAGTTTTTCATTACTGGTTCAAATTAGGAGGGGTGAGGGGGAATGGAAAGAGGAAAAAAACAGGAAATAAATAGATGCAATAAAGTCTCTGGTATGTAGGCATCCATGAGTGAAAACAGCCCTTTATAAAACTACAGCACATGAGTACTCAGATATCAAAGATACACAATGCCCAGTGTTTTACTGAAGATGCCTTCTTACCCACAGCAGGGTTTACTTTCCAATCCCCATGATTTGAATTTAAATGGATCAAGTTTACTCAAGGGGTCTTTCGCTGACTGAAAAATATACCCACAGTTTGTACATTATCTCAGCTAAATTCAAATAACATATTTAAATTTAATTACTTGAAGCTTAGGGGTTTTCATGCTTTTCTTTATTCCCTCAATTGCACACAACACTTATTTGTTCTTATCAATGGCTATGCGCTTTGTCAAGCATCAAAATTAAATGCTTGAAAGCACTAATGATGTTACTGTGATTAAGGGTTTTTACCTTCCAGGGTAGATACTAAAAGCCTGCTCCATTATTAATTACTTTAAAAAAAAAGAAAAAAAAAAGAAAAAAAAAAGAAAAGATGTCTGAGAATCTAACAATGAAGAAAAGTCCTTTTAGAAATCAAAACAAGAAAATAAAAGATCTTCCATTAAAAAATCTTCTCTTGATTAGGACACAACATATTTAAGAGAACCTGGCACATTCCAGCTTTTCTCTTTGACTATTTACCTTGTAACACTGTGGGGGTTTGCATAAGATTTTGTAAGTTATATTAGTAAATAATCTCACAGCAGGAAAAGGATACACAACACAAAGAATCAAATATGGTTTTAATCATTTCTAAAGCCCCACACTCGGGGCCAGATTCTGACCATTTTATTAATGTAAGAGGGCATCTTAACTGACTAGCTGTTACACTGACTTCAAATTGAGGGAAAAGAGAAGTGTCCAAGCCTCTTTAGTTACATGTACAAGAATAAATTAAAAAGAAAGCTGTTCTCTTTCACAGAATCACAGAATTGTTAGGGTTGGAAGGGACCTCTGGAGATCATCCAGTCCAACACCCTGCCAAGGCAGGGTCACCTGGGCAGGTTACATAGAAATGCATCCAAATGGGTTTGGAATGTCTCCAGAAGGGGAGACTCCATGACCTCCCTGGGCAGCTGTTCCAGTGCTGTTCTTCCTCATGTTGAGGAACTTCTTCTGTTTTGGTTTATGGCCATTACTCCTTGTCCCATCACTGGGCGCCACTGAAAAGAGCCTGGCACCATCCTCTTGGCACCCCTTCGAGATCTCATTATTGCATTAATGAGATCTCCTCAGTCTTCTCCAGACTAACAAGGCCCAGCTCCCACAGTTTCTCCTGGTAAGAGAGATGGTCCAGACCCTTCATCACCTTTGTGGCATCCACTGGACTCTCTCCAGTAGCTCCTTCTCTTTTTTGTACTGAGGAGCCCAGAACTGGACACAGCACTCCAGATGCGGCCTCACTAGGACCAGAGAACATTTTCGCATGACCACAGTTCCAAACATATGCAAAGCATATGTACAAGCCATGTATGTCCATCAGGATATGCACAGGAAAGGCTCCCGCACTCCCAGATTAGATGTCTGTGCACGTCTGAAGAGCCGAGCTGAAGTCTGGCATTCCTGTTCCTCAC
Organism: Melanocharis versteri; assembly: GCA_013397845.1. NCBI lineage: Eukaryota > Metazoa > Chordata > Aves > Passeriformes > Melanocharitidae > Melanocharis > Melanocharis versteri. Next base: position 72,119 of record VZTG01007687.1, read on the forward strand.
TGTCAGCATGACAGCTACGCCTTCTCCGAGGGACCTGCCAGAGTCTGTGGGCTGCCTGTGCACTTTGAAAACAAACCACATGCATATTTGGGGTTTTTTTCATTACTCTCTCTGTAAAACTGGAACAAGCATTAGTACTAGTGATGATTGGACCAGGTTAGGACTTGGACAAGGATCTAGAGGCCTGATTGCTCAACCAAGCTATTGGAAGCTTCCCAAGACATTCCCGAGTCCTTTGTCTTCCCACCGTCTGCCTCTCCTTCCCCCAGGAATGACGACTGGCGAGGAACACCTCCCAGCTTGGAGAGTGAGACACGCCAAGATTCAGGCCAGCATTTTCAAGCTTTTAGCATTTAAAGCAAAGACTTCAAATCTCCGCCTCTGGAGTAAAGCGCCCAAGGTTATCCACCCACACGTGAAAATCCTGGCCAGCGCAGTGAGAAGCAGCTTGACAGCTGAGCTTGGCCCCTTTCTCCCAATCCCTTTAACCAGCCCTGATGCTGCTGAACTGAACTTTCCCTCCTTGTTGCTAGAAATTACACTGCTGAGGGAAAGCATCAGCCTGGCCACAGGATATTCTCACAGGACACCTTTATCCCAAAATAACAGGCACAAGAGATCTTCCCTTACTTTCCAGGCTCTGCAACCAGACACAGACCCCCGAGAAAAACAAGTGACAGGCTCTCAAACCTAGGGACCAGCTCACATCAGTTGTTTGTAATGATGTGTTCATAAATAAAGGGGCTAGAAAATGAGATTTTAAAGACTGTTAACGGAGTGTTATTATGTTTTAAACATTTCCTCTGTTTTAAAGCTTTCATTTCTTGCTTCTCTGAAAAGAACCTGTGCTGCAAATCTTGCCAAACCACAAAAGCTGGCTCTGACTTGCATCAAATCAAAAGCTTGAAGGAAAACCCAGGCTCTTAGCAGCAACAAATAGTAGTTGAAGATTATTAGAGTGCTGTATTTTTACCAGCTCAATCCAGCTTCATTTCTTGGCAACCTGCAGTGGCTGCTGAGGATCCACAAAGAGCCTGTGTATTTTCTGGGCTGCACATCCCGTTCTGTGTCACTTTTAGCACAGACTACTTCAGCGTACCAGAACTGCTCTAATTTAGATCAAAATCATTATAGGAACTGAGATGTGACCACAGTTCCCTGTGGTTTACATCAGAAATGAAGGGAGCATGAAGAAGATTTTGCATGCCCAGGAAATGGCTCATTCTGGCAACTAAAGAAGGCCAGCTTTTGACAGCAATACATTATTTTCAGGTACTGGTCCCTCCAATTTTGAAGGCCAAATAATGATGTCAGCTCAGGCAATGCAGGTCTGGAATTACTCCAAAGATCTGAATCTGCAACCTACAATCCCAAAGATTGCCTTACACCAAAAGATTGTAGAATCTACATAGCATTTAGCAAGAGATTTGTATTACAACTCTAGCATGGGGTATGTTTCGTCTGAAAATTGCTTGTTTTCTTTCTGCTAGCTTGCTAAGAAATCCTGTTGGCATCTTCTGACAAGGATAATTTAAGAGTTGCCAACAGAAACATGGCAGAATACCGTGTATTTCCTGTGTGTATGAATGCCAGTTTAAAACAAACAGGAAAACAAGCCTTTCAGTTGGAAGGCAATTTATAAAAATCTATCTGAACATCATAACCACTTAAAAACCTCAGCACTGAAACATTTCTAAATGCTAGAATGATTAACATGGAAGGGTGTGGGCTCAGAGCTGTGAGTTGCTCTAGAAACTCTAGAGCTGTAAGTAATTTGTTAAGATGGAGAATTAGTCAGCAGCTGTCTGACCCAAGCAGGTTTGGAGCCACTGGTCACAAAGCAGGTCACGTTGCAGTTACTCTTCCCTCTAGTTGAGCTTGGAATCTGACCCAGTATAAACAACAATAAATTCTGAAACCTAAAGAAGCCAATGCTGATGCTCCACTGCATTATATTGGCTTGAGAGAAGCAGCAAAAATGGGCCATGCAGTTCAGACAAAGAGAGACTGCTGTGGGCCAGAGCTGTCACCCTTAGAGGTACGACTCCAGGACCTGAATTTGGGTGGGACACTTGTGGGAAGCATGTGCTGTAATCATCCTCTTACTTCTCAGATGCTGGTCCAGCAAGCACGGACCACCAGAAACCCCTGATGCTGCGCCACAATGTACAACAGCCCTGAGGACAGTGGCTGTGGGGGAGCTGAAAGGAGGAATTAAAGACCATAACCCCTAGTTTTTAAAGCAGATAATAATGCTGGAAATTGAGTGTTCCCCAACAGTTCAAAATAAGTAATCTGGAGCAAAACGCCCCACTTAGCATCATCCCCTCAGGGCAACTCTGCCTCACCCACATACCCTGCTGTTCCTCCCAGGAAGCCAGAAGTAGCCACCAGAGCTAATTCCTCCCCAGAAACAGCCTGTCCTTCACCCTTGCACAGCTGCACAGGAGGATCTGCTGAGCTGCCTTTTCTAAATGAACTCCACTCCCCCCAGCCCCTGCCACCAGGAAATCAAAGCTACCCTTAAGGAAACACCAGTTGCCCTCAAATGAGACCCCCTATCCCATTCTCTAAGCCCTTCCTCAAGTCAAACAACCATCCAGCTACTCCTCCTTCATTTTGGCATCCTCCTGCCCACAGCCAGAGCAGTTAAGACATGTTTGCACACACGTCATGAATCAACACACAAGAGGGGAAGTTCTTAAATTGCACAGAACCAATGAAATAACTTACTGCATCTGTTTCCTGCAAAACACTTGTGTGCAGCTTTCAAACCTCTTACTACAGTGTTTCAATAATCCATAAAACAACATAAAAATATTGACCCTGCTGTTGTAATAGCCCAAAGGGCAACCCCTTTGACTCACAGGGCATAGGAAAGCTCTCACCTGATGCCCCATGTCTGTATCTATTAACAGAAAGCCTCATTTCTGCTCCCTGGTCCTTCCTTATACTTACAACCAAGTCACCTGAGCATGTGGTTACCCCAACAGTTATGGCATAAAGCTTTATTCATTATGGGGCAAATGTGTGATTTGGCACCCAAGGCAATATATCTCCTAACGCTGTTCTCCTTGGTTCTCACACAGTTACTTTTTATTTACTTAAAACATGGATGTCTAGATGATGTATATACATGTGCTAAATAACGTCCTTTGTCACTTACTTTCAGCATTAAGAATATTAGATTTTGTAAAAAGCACTGCTTAAAAGCCTTTTTGAAATCCAGACAAACAGAAGCCTCTGCCCTATTTGCCACTTAGATGCCCTGGAAATACTGAAGTATCTTCTAAACTAAATATATGTATAAATAAATAAATAAATGGCATGACTCATTTTGCTAAAGCAGCATTTGCTATTTTAATAAATAGATTTGGCCACATTGCCTCATCCTGGCTTCTGAATTGCTTCAGTAATAGCAGAGACTTAGACTTTGCCATTTGGGTTTCTTAGATCAATCATCTAAAGTCAGAAATGGCAAGATTCTTAGGGGAAGAAAAAGTAATAAAATTATGAACATTTTACTTCCACTGTGGTCCACAGCTCCAACAGCAACTGCAGGCTGGGTCTCAACCATGCCCTCCTGAGCTTGCGGCACCCAACAGAATCCAAACCCAGGACTCACTCAACAATAAAAATCACAATTCTCATCTTAACACTTGAGAGCATAAATTGTTTCAAAGTGATCAAAGGTAAGGAACTTCAGCCGTATTTCGTTTCAGCTCCATCACACACAAGAGCCTGGTGCAGAAGGTTTGCATTTACGTATTCACATTTCAGCCGAACAAGCTGTAAGTTTTAATCGTAGTTGATATTCAAAGCGTTCAGTTGGAACTCCAGCATAGTACCTTCTGTACAAAGGTTAGATGGATTTGACATGATACGATCTCTGTCTGTGCTGTTGAGAAATGCCTGAGATTGAATCAAAATTTGGGCTTTCTGGGATCACGTTAGTAGCACTTTGTGAAGAACACTGATCTGATCCTCATTCTTCCAGGATGTTGCAAGACACTCTGCCATACCCCGCAACAAATCTTCTCTTCTCCATGGAAAAAAAAACTCTGTGCTTTTGGAAAGTACCACAGAGAATCAGACTGCAGCACACTTAACTCACACTTGGAGCTCTCCCACCAGGTCCTTTCCCTGGAACTGAATTAAACTCCCTTTCCTTCACCCACAACAGCCACATTTGTTCAGGAAATTAAAAATCATTAATAGACTCAATGAGAGAGAAAAAACTCTGCACACAGTGCTGCTGCAAAAAGCAAAATTACCTATGTTTGCCATTCATTAAAAAAAAAGTGATGAGGTACAAACTGGGGAAGAGTCCTAAGCTTCCTGAAACACACAAATCTTAAAATTAAAATCTTAGTTCATGATGTCACTAGCCAATTACATCATAGGTGGCACATAATTAAACTTATGAAGGAGTTTCATTATTTTGGTTTTATGCCGGATACTGAAAACCAGTGCATTATTCATTTTTAAATTGTGTCAATTGGAAAAACCCCAAGTGGAATCAGCAATTAAATATTAAAGGTAACTGCCTCAGTGTAAAATACTCCAAAGAATAACTAGTTTCCTGAGCAATGCAAGTGCCATTACGAAGTCTGAAAAATTTCAATCCTAAAAAATATCATTTTTTTTTTCCAAAAAATTAACCTTGTGAGGTTATGAAGATTCTGAGCTGTACAAAGACCAGCCAGATTTTTGTCCTGGAGGAGTACTGAGCCACAGTCTGGGCAAATAAAAGCCCATGAAAACAATAATTTGCTCAGCAGTCCCACAGACTGGTCTGTATTCTGAGTTTGGACCTTTGTTTCCAGTCCCATATTCCAGCAGACAGGATGACACTGAGAGGAGCCCATCTTAGCTCCTGAGATGATTTCTCCAGCAGGCCTTTCCTCCCCACCGAGGCCAGGGCTCCTAGGGGTACTGGAGGATGGAACTGAGACCTGCACAGGATATGGACCGAAAGTTAAAACAATCTTCCTTCTAAACCTGCAATCCAAAAATCATTTCTCCCTGCAACAGCACGCAAAGCATTTTTCAATGTTATTTCTCTCCTCCCTGTAAGGTTCACTGTTACGGTTTTAGCTCATTTTTGTAAACAAGGTCCAAAAATTTTATCATCTTCTCATTTAATCCAGGTGAAGCTGGTACCTTCCATTAAAGGATCAGTCAAACTAAAAATAACCTAGGGAAGTCCTGTGCTACAGAGCCCTTCTAACCTGCAGCTTGTCAGTGCAACAAATACGAATAAAAATATTCTCTGGTTAAAGCAAAATACCACTTGGGCACACAGTGCTGAGAAGTCTCCTTTTGAGCCAATCCACCCTTTTCACATCATTTTTTCCCAGTCCTTCCACAACTGCAGCTTTAACCTTCAGCACAGGCAGCAGTGAAAGCAAGAGGCTCTTACAAAGGCACTGCTAGGTCTGCATCCCGTGTCTGCAGTGCCACAGAGAGCCCACAAATCCCTGCAGCTCCTCCAGGACTCCCCGCGGCTGCCCCATCCTTGAGTGCCCAGGGAGCTTGAAAAACACGGAATTTAACACTCAGCCACTTACATATTCCAGTCACTTTCTGCCTTATTTATGTGCATGTACAATATCCTGACAAACTATAAGGGAGGCAGCGGCTACTCCATCTGCATTCCCTTTTATGCTCGAAAGATAAATTGAGGCTGATTCAGAGGACAGATTTAAAGAACGCAGTCTGTTACTGAGACAAGCGCAATCTTCCCAGGGAGCCCTTGTAGCAGGTTGTCTCCAGATCATGCCTTGATTTGTTTGCTAAAATAAATGGGACACCGCACAAAACTCAATTCATATACGAGACAACTCTTCCAGCCCACTATATTTTCCTATTTTGCTTAGTCAAAACTGTCTTGTTTTATTATCTCTTGATAGGACCACTTAACAGCAACACAGAAGATTAAAAATAATAAAAAGCTAATTAAAAATTTCAGTGCTTTCCTTTTAGCCTCCGGTAATCTGTGGAACTGAAAGACATTTATATCCAAAGCACATTACAGTTTAAGGGTTTTTCTGTCTGTAATAATCCATGGATACTTTCAATGGATTTTAATACAGACAAAACCAAAGATATTTTATGGAGCAGTAGAAGAATTTAATAAAAAAAAATCAGAATCAGTCAATCGTCTTTTTAAGACTAGGTGACAGAATTCGATAGCAGGGATAAAAGTCCTAATAAACTCTGCAGGAACAGTTCAGAAGGCTGAGACAAAAGCTATCATTTCCTTTTAAATTAACAGTAGAACCTTTCCATAAGGGATGGTTTGAAATACAAATGATCACAGGAATAAAATACAAACATTTGACCTTCCTCCATCTCTCCTGACTGCATTTAAAAAAATAAATACAAAACCATGGTCAACTTTTGTTATTACCAGTTTCCACACCACAACTTTCAGAGACCTTGAATCCATTCTTGGAGTGCACTCGAAGTTCTGGGGCTCTGGTTCTTGAATTTAGTAATGAAGGCAGATTACCTTAATTGAAGGAGACGCCATGAAATCCTTCAAGTGGATGCAGAGAGAGGCTACGCATTTGCTCACTTTGTTTGGGAGGGGAAGCCCACTGGAGCCCTGCCATGATAATAAAGCGCTCCCTGCACACCAGTTCACATGTGGGGCTAAATCTGAAGTGACATTTCTCAATGAAAGAAGCAGTATTCACTCGTGTGCTCAGCATTTTGATGTCCACCACAATCTGGCAAACATGATTATAGGCAGCCAGCAGGCATGCCACAGCTCTATTTAGCCCTCACGGTTTAGCGCAATGCTATGCAACATATAAATAAAATATAACGGGCTGCATTAGGATGGCATTCTGGGAGTGGGATTTCATGCATATGGATGGACCTGACACGCATTTCGCAAGGACGGAATATCTGAACCAGAGTGGGCTGCTTCACCAACCCTTTAGGGTCAGTTCAGCAACCTGCCTTCCAAACTATGAGCCAATGCAGAAACTTTTGGGCTTCAGGGACTAGCGATGTTTATTTGTGCTACTCTGCATGGCATTTTAATTAGTAACTGTGTGGATTTAAAAACTGTGAATGGACACAGGGGCAGTTGTGCAGCCCAGCTTTTGTGTTTCTACTCTCTCAAAAAAATCCTGTTTAAGGACATCAGCAGGGGGTTAATGGAAGCTTTGATAAAGACACCTTAAGCCTTTTATTGTTGCTGAACTACCAACTGGACTCTGCTGTCTCTCTGGCTGCTTTCCAATTAATTTAGTCAGCTGCAAAGACAACTAGAGAATTTAGAAGCCCATCTAAGCATTTAGTAGCCACAAACATTCTTGGGCAAATTCTCCTTCCACATGAAAATATTTCTGTGCCAATTGTTTAAGGGAAGTGCTGACAGATATTGTCAAGCTCCATGAATGGGAAATGTCAGTGTGCTGCCAGGGAAAGTGAGCACACAGTTAAATAGTCCAGAGCAAATAAAAGCTGCAGGACTGCATCTCCATCTCTATCAGTTTGGTAACTATTCATCTATACCAACATCACTGAGACCAGAATTTTATGCCTCCCTGAGGTAAATTTATACGGCTTAAATATGACCAACACTACCCAATGCTGAAACTAAGCATCTCTTTTCCTAGGAAGATGTGTAACTAACCTCCATTTTCCATAGCAAGGCATAAGATCTTTCAAAAAATGTGACCAAACTCTTATTTAAATGCTGCAATTACATCTTGGCTCTATCTGACATGCAGCTTGTCTAAGCTGTTTGCTGAACCCTGAAGCTGGTTATTTACTAAGGATCTTTAGAAAGCACTTTTTTTTTCCTTCTGACCAAGACTTGTATCCCCCACCTTGAATACAAATTCATGGAAATGGGTGGTGCAGACAGCTTTGCCAGAAAGCAGGCAGTTGTTATTTTAATTATTATTTCTCTGTGGAATGCTGCAGTTACCTTAAAATAATAATTTAATCCTTCTCAACAATAGTTTTCCCGGTCTTGTTTTTAAGACGGGAGCACGTATGCCTATAACTACGTATTTCTTACAGACCATCAGTTAAAGCCTCTGCAAGAACACAGAGTTGTTAAGAAGAAACTCCCACTTGCATCTGCCAGCTTGGAGAAGCTCCTTAACTCAGACACTTAAACTTACACACATAACTAAATGTGCAGCAGAAAAAAAACCTGAGGCGGCCAACACATGACATCTTCAAGTCTCTGAGAAATCTTATGCTCAATACTGAAATTTGCTCATTCAAAAGTATTCCCCACTTCCATATTCACTTCCACGCAATTCCCAGATTTCTAGTGCTAGGATCACTTTTCTTTCTGGATCTCCCATTGCCTTAATATTCGAAAGATCTGTAGTTTCCCAAAATATATCATTTGGTTTGCTTCAGAAGTCTTTGCAGTAACTCCTTTCAATGTAAATCTTCAGATGTCCAAAGCCAAAACAAAAGTCCCTTTGAAAACCAAAGCAGGGGAAGAAAAAGCAAGCGGCTGTCCTGCACAGCCGGGCAGGTCACCTCACTGAGCAGGGCAGGTGAAACTCTGTAACAGTGGACAGCTTGTCCCAACCGTCCTGCTTGAACAAGTGTGTGCAGGGGAGATCGCTGCTCATGTCTAGCAGAAAAATGTGAAGCCTTAGAAACCCCACTGATTTAGACTCAAAATGAGAAAGTTGCATATAATTAGCCTGGAATTCTGCAAGATGCTGTAACAAATCACTTGGAGTGTCACGCTCACAGATCACCCCTTTTCCAAGTCCTCGCTTACTAGTTTTGCTTTTCTTTCCTACTGAATTCAGGCTTGACACAGCTCCATTTGGGGAATAAGGAGACTGCTGATCAATCATCCTTAGTACAAACACCTTAAAGCAAAGTAAGAACACCTCTTCGCAACTGCCCTTTTCAATTATCCTGACATTTTACAGAAAAAAGAAAGCAGCAGCTAGTAGTATCACACACACCTCCCATGCTCTGGACAGCTGACATGTATCCAGATGTTTGCCAAGAGATTATTTTAAATCAGGCTTGTGGGGAACTGGGTGGCCAGGCTGCCGTGACTGTTTATACACACCCAGCTACGTGCATGAGTTTCCTCACGGGTCTGTGTGCCTGAAAAAGGACTGGAACAGGCTATTTGTATCCTTTGGCTGCAGGGAACAAGTAACTGGAAAGGGTGGGACTGCACTGGTAACAAGTACTTAGAATAAAAATAAAAAACTAAATTGACTCTTGGATGCCTGTGAAGGCTACAGCTAAGCCAGCTGTGCCCGGCATCTGGAGTGCCACTCGCTCCTCTGCTTGGGCAGAGGCACAAACTCACTCACCCTCCTTCACCTCTCCCAGGCTGGGCCATCCAGCCTGATGTCACCTCAACACTCTCTAAAGGGCCCAAACACTCTGAGGAGCAGCCTGGCCCAGCACCTTAATCCTTCACTCCACACAGCCCTAAACCCCACCAGCACGGGAACAAGGCAGGAGCCGGGGTGGAGAGCCCACCTGCCGTGGAAGGGGAGCGTACTTGCACAAGCATCCCAACAGCCTCACCAGGCACTAGGGAAGGAGAATGCCAGAACAGAAAATTCTTATTTTGCCACCTTACACTATTTCATAAGGTCTGTGAAACTGTGACACGAGTGTATGATGAATTCGGTCTTCACGTTCACAGAGCTCCTTCCCTGGCTGTTTGGAGATGAAGTCTTCCTTGGGGTTATACAGCCCTTCAAAAATTATGTTTCAACACAACAATAAACAGCTCTTCACCAGGACTGCATTAAAAAAACAGAACATTTTTTGCAAGAGCTGAGCATAAAACTAGCGGTCTGAATGACTACAGACCTAGCTATTTTTAAAATCAAAATTAACTTCTTTCTGCACCTCCCTATTGATAAGATTCTTAATATGCACATAAATATCGCCACACACAAAATCAAAAAATGTTACGTACACTCTCAGCAAACAGAAATGATTTACTATTACTTATACTGAAACCAGGACTCTACTCAAAGAACATGAGGGAGCTTAGAGAAACAGATGGATCGATCAACCTTCAGAGTAACTGTTAATTTTATTTCCCAGTAGCAGTTTAAGGGTGTTCATGCAGTCACCTAAAGAAAGCTCTGTGACTGAAATCTACTTAACAATGTCTTTTGATGTTTCACTACAGAGCAATTCTCTATAGGTAAGTTATAAATATCCAGGAAAATAATACATTAAAAAGAAAATACTAAAATCCTTAGCGCTTTCCTAGCCTTGGTATGCGTTGCTTTTGATCTGCCTGAGCAACTATTATTTTTTTGACACAAGGAGCGCACACTGACCAAGGGCAATGTATGTCCATGAATTTTTACTGACTGCAAATGTAGCTCAGCACAGGCTAAACCACAGTGGTATAATGTAAGACCTTATATGCATTTTCTGTGCTGTTCTGTACAACACGTGAGGAATGCTAATCAGTGTTTGAAAGGAAACGTGGGCTTTCAAAGAAGACCCACCGAAATGCAAAATGGGATATATATTTCCCTACCAAAAAGTCCAGTATAACTTATGAGTCATAACTGCCACTTTTTTCCCCCATACCCCTGCCAATTCTGACTTAAAACATCATAATCCTCAAATGATTGGGATCTTACAGGCTTGGGGTTTTTTTCCTTTTAGTAAAGGACTTAAGAACATAAACAACGAACAAACCTAAAGGCTAAATAAAACGGAGTAACTGCTGACATCTCCCTTCCCCGCACTGAAAGTCAGTCTTTTGGGTTCACACAACTGCAGCCTGTCCCAGAAGAATACTCAGTTCACATGGATCTTCTTGGGGGTGCTGAAATCCTCGTGGCACAGTGACCCATTCTAGTTCCTGCCTGGAAATGGATACTGAAGCACTGCAGGGCTCTGAGCAACAGTGAAGGACGGGGGGAGCACACAGAAGAGGGGGAAGGACTGCAGCACTGCCAGCCACTCTGCTCTGCCCAGGGATGAGGCAGCTCTGAGACAGGTGAACACACAGCTGCACAGGCAAGGAGTGGGGCATCGCACAGACAAAGGGACTGGGCAGAGGAGTGACAACAGGAGGAGGAATAACAGGGACAGAGAGCCCGAGATATTCTCAAGATCATTTCTTGATCCTGAGCACAGGCAGCTTGAAAACATCCAGTGTGATGCAATGGGAGAAAGAGTAAACTTATTTATTTATACTGTATTTTCATCCTAATTGGCACATCCTGCATCCATCTAGCTCTGCCAGTCCACTTAAGGAAACACGGAGCCCAAGGTAACCTAACAAGGTAACAAATCACCAGGCAGTCGGTTTATTCAGAAATATCAACTGCTTTAACTCCAACAAGCAAAGGAGCAAGCAGGACACTCATCCCTCATAAAATGCAAACAAAACAAAGGGAGCCAAGCAAGCAGAATAATGAGTTTGGATTTTAAATCTAATTTAAGCTTGGCTGTGCCCCCCACACTGCTCCCCTGCCTTATGAATGCCTCTAGGATCCACAAAAAAACCCTGTCCCTGTGGCATTGCCCCCTCTGACAGGCACACAGAGGGACTGAGCAGGGAACCTGCCTCTCAGGCTGGAGACCCAAACAGCTCAGCTGTTTAATCCTTAATAAAAATACAAACTGTTCAGCACCTCTTCAAAAAAAACCCACACAAGCTTCCTGCGTGCTGTGAACAAGATCGCTTTATTGAGAGCTTTAGTTTTAATTTTGAACAGCTTCGCAGCATTATCCTTAGCAGAAAAATAAACCCAACCAACAAGCCCAGAGATTTTTGAGCTACTCAGTCAACAGCCAGATAGAGTTCCTCACTGAAATTAGCTTTTCCTAGCAACATCACATGAGAATTGCTGGTCTGCATCTCTTCCACAAATAATTTCACAATTTTTTAAAGATGGACAAAGTACTGATTTCATTTCATTGAAAACTGAAAGCCCAAAAGCCGCCACTGCTGGTGGAGACCCCCGATATCATGACTTACAGTACTCATTGTGCTAAGGACATTGGCTCCAAGTTTCAGCAGCTCAGTGTTCCACCCTTGCTTTTTCTATTTCTTTTTAACCTCAGGAAAAGAGTAATGGTTCCCATCTCAAAAAAAAAAAAAATACTAAACATGCAGAACAATGAGCTGAATTAATTCAAAATTCTTAAAATATCACAACACTGAAGTATTTCATTAGGAGACAGAAATTTTTACTTGCTTCAAAGCCTGAAATTTAGTTTGTTTTTTTTTTTTAAAAAAGCAAGCTATTAAAACCAATACCTTTTCCAAAGCAGCAAAAAAAATACTTTTTCAAATTATTTTTGATCCTACTTTGAATGGCAAATCTTATTTTCATTTAAAAACTTTTCTACAGTATTGGAAATTGAAAAGACTTTCTAAACGAAGAGTGGAAAGTAAACTGCCTCATTTCATTATCTCCAGGAGTAAAATGAAAAAAAGCAAACAAAAACCCACCTGCGCCTTTCAACTGCACCTTTTATGTCATTGAAATGCATTCCATCAATTTTGTGCTGAATATACCACAAGTGATTTCTCATTGCTTTCTGCCTGTCTCCAAATGCACAGCTTCCACAGCGGCTGGCACCAAGGCAAGCAAACACACGACACCCGCATTCCTGATTCTCACATCAAAAACTGCTTCAAAAATTTCTGCATATTTTCTTCATACTATATGGCTGAACATTTGGGAAGGTCAAGTAGTTAACAGGAAGAATTCCCTGGTCTCTTGCATACTTACAATTTCTACTGGATTTAACTCAAAGGTGCACCTCTTGCAAAGAGTTCTAGCAAATTCTCCAGAATACAATCCAAAAGCACTGCTCATAGGTAAAGAACTAAAAAAACCTCCCCATACTGACAACATTTTTTTTCCTATCAAGTGTTGGGAAGCACAAGCATAGAGAGCACAACTAATGAAGTAATTTACAAATTTTCAGTGTTGGTGGTTTCATTTTTATTAGTAAAACAGGGAAGAAGTGCTATTAAGGGAGGAGCTTGGCTCTAATCTGAATTTAGAATTGCCTTAAAGAAACCAAGGCAGCTTTACATTAGTGTAAGAAAGGTGCAAGATCAAAACCAAGCCTGTGGTAGTGCTCCATCATGACATGATTTCTTTATAATGAAATACAGTGAAAGAAAATTAGTGGCACAAGGATTTAAAAGCACCCCAGACACACACTTTACAATGATTAAAGAGGTAAGTACTTGTAAAACCCAAGGGTCTAACTTTACAAACCTTTACTCAAGCAAGCAGTTTCACCAAAATCAATGAGATTATTTGCATATGTAAGGCTATTTATCTCAGCTAGGATCTGTAGGTTTAGGCCACACATTTCTATTTAGATCTTCTATGCAGCAGAAACCACAAAGTTGTATGAAGAACAGGAGAACACTGCACCTTGGAGTTAATTTTCATCTATAGCAGTATAATTTTCTCAGTCCCTCTGACGCATTTGATAAACTGGGCATGTTTCGAAATTGGAAATGTTGGCAAAAGTACAAATTTTCTGATGGGAAGATTACTACTCATGGATAATAAACAAAATCAATTCTTATTTGCATATTCAATCAGATTTTGGTTTGCATATAAAAGCATAAGATGGTAGAATTTTCACACGGTAGATGGATCCTGCTCACTTATTCATGCATATATGCATCCACTAATCCTTACACATGCCAAAATCAGTCAGAAATACTCTCTTTGCTAGGCATTCATAGCACAAAAACACTGTCCTCAACCTTCTCTTTTCGTATAGCGTATGACAGCACTCTCCCACGGCTTTCTCCCAAGACTCCCTAATAGCCCCTGCTCTCTATTAGTCTTCTTTTCACTAGGCAAAGTGGTAGTTTGAATTTTTGAATCATAATTGAAAAGGGATGCTGTCAACTGTATATGAAGAACAAAAAACACTGGACCAGATTTTCAAAGGCGCTTCAGCATGGACTTGACAATTTCGCTTGTAACTGTCACTGCAAAATTGAATGCATCTCTCACTGGCAATACTGATGTGTCCTGGACTACAGCGAAAATTTGCAGATTTGGACTATACTTACCCATTTTTCACACATACCTACTAGGAAACAGAATTCAAAATATTTATATGGTCTAGTACTATCAAAATATGCAATATTAATATTGTCTCATACACTGTAAGCCCGGTGATAAATGATACCCTGTAAGCTATGCTCCGAGGTGCTGAATGCCTGCAACATCTGTGGGACCTGAAGGCACTCAGCACTCTGAGCCATCAGGTAACAGGTTTGACGGTCTTGTAGCCAGTCTGACAGTCTGGATATCTCATTTGCATTTAGAAGAGTGTCATATTCAAATGTATATAATTTTGTGCATTAAATTAAAAATTCAACTGGAACCCTGTGCGTTAAACCCTAGCTGGCTACAAACTAATAAATGTTTTCATGTAATTAAAGAAAAAGATCAAACAAATTAGCATCAAAATGAAATGGCAATCTGCCGCAACAGCCTTCACCTTACTAGGTCAAGCATGGGGTAACAAAAAAGCAGAGCTGCCCAGGGTATCTGAAATAATCTCGTATACACAGAAATAGTATTTCACTCTCCCAGGTGAATGAAACGCAAAAATCAGTCAGCATGAAGTTGACAGCTCATACAGGATTGCTACAGCAATGCCAGTTCTGATCAATAGAAACATTGTCAGCAGCAGGTTAAGGAGGTATTTATTTAACAAGGGGACAGAATCTAATTGACTTTCCAGGAGAGGAGAGTGAGCAGGCAGGCGTGCGGGCGCCCACTCATTCCGCTCGTCGAATCTTGCACAGCCCTTTTTCAAGGTGGGCAGGAGCACAACCCTGTGCTCCTCGAGCATGTATTTTGCCCTCTGCAGACACCAAGGACACCCGTGTCCCTGTGCAGGGTGTCCCCTGCAAAGAGCAGAGCTGCTGGTGGGCCGTGGGGGGGGGAACAGGGAGCCATGCTGTTGTGCTTCTGCAGAATGCCTCCCAGCGTCCTGCCCGCGTGCTGCAGCACAGCCTGCTCCCAGACACAGACCCCAAACCCTCCTCTCTCTCCCTGCCTCTGAAGCACTTAAACTATCCATACAAATCACCAGAAAATAAGGGTTTGACCCAGTTACACATCTTAGGGCTCCTCACATTCATTTGCTAATGCTAAATGTAATGGAAATCACAGCTTTCCTAAAAAAAAAGGCAGCAGAGAGCAGACAGGAATTGCTGTTTAAGTTCCTACCTGCTTGGTTAGTTGTCACAGTGACTGACACAGCCTGGTCCTGGCTGGGGTTTTGCTTGGACACTCCATTCACCGCCCAGACTTCAAAGGTGTAGTTGGTGTGTGCCAGGAGGTCAGTGATGGAGACTTTGGTGGTTTTCAGGTCGTTCTGCTGGGGGCTGAAGTGCACCCCACTGCCACAGGAGCGGCAGCGGCTGAGCTCGCCGGCCCCGCACCTCTTGCACACCACGTTGTAGGAGACGTCCTCCCGGCCACCTTTGTTCTGGGGGGGGCTCCACTCCAAGTTCACTGAGGTCTCGTTGACATTGGAAATCAGGTTCTGGGGAGCAGACGGAGGGCCTAAAAATACAAAGTCCACATGTTTTTAGTTTAAAAAAAAAAAAAAGCTTACTTAGTAACATCAGAGTTAAGGGTCCCAGACCCTGTGCAACTCCCATTTTACTCAAGGATAGCAGACACCAAACAGAATTTTACTTCTCTATGTTCTTAATGAAGGCAAAAAAATTAACTGGTAAGTCAAACTGATCTCTTCATCTGATGAACTAACAGTATTTTCCAGTTCTAAATGAGCCTGAAAGCTCAGTATTGCAATTAAACGGGAGTGGGACTTTTTCCTTTTCACTATTTATACTTGTTACGAAAAATGTTAAATTTACGTATCTTACACTCAGTTTTTCCATGATCTCCTGAGCAAAGCATCAAATGCACAAACTCCTGCTTCACTTGAGATTTTCAAGGTCCCCCATTACCTACAGGCAGACTCCCACTGAAATTATTATAGAAATATCTCATGATATCTTGTTCTGAAAAAGCTAAGTACAATATTTTTCAGACAAGTTGATGTCAAGTCACATTCAGTGAACACTGAAGCCCATCGAGCAGGGACCTGAACGTGATACTTTAGGATACAGAAGGGAGAGTTGAGTAGAAAGCCAGACACAGAACTAAGGCTTTGAAGGATGGGAAATAAAGTTTACAAGAGGGGAGTGTTGCAGAAAGTGAAAGAATTTGAGAGGAAAACGTGGCGAAGATCTGAAGGAAGAGCTGATAAAAGAAACCTGGTCAGAAACAAGAGACCAGACGGAAAGCTTGGCAATAAGGCTAAATCTGAGACACAAGATAAGCTTTTCCATCACAGGGACGGGAGACTTCAAGACTCATAAACACGCTGCCCGAGAGCTCCCAGCTGGTTCCAACACAGGGACAATGGGCTAAGAGCACAGAGCCAAAGGCAGGCTGGGCAGGACCTCCCTGGGCAGTTGAGGGCAGAGCCCAGAGGCAGCAGCTGCTCCTGCAGCTCCAGCACCTCTCCAGAGGTGCCGTGGCTGGCCCTGCCTGAGCGGACAAGCTGCCGCCAGCACTGCCCTGCCTCGCACCGACCAACGCATGGGCACAAATCCTATTTATGTGCTTCAATCCCTCCACGCCCCAAACCCACAGGCAAATTGAAAATGCAGAAGAGCTAATCCTGCAACTCCTAATCTAATTTCAATACAGTTGAGACACACTTTTTGTACCCTTAAATTTAAGAAGGATGATTCAGAGTGAACCCATGGAAGAGATGGGTATTTTATCCATCCCAAAAAGCTTCCCTGGCCATTGCCAGGCAGCCTGCTCTGGAGCAGAGCACACAGGTACTCTGACTACACACACAATGCATTGGGACAGGGCTGCAGGTAAGCACTACATCGAACAGAAATGAAACAGAGTGAGAATGAATATTGCAAAATGTAACAATCCAAACCAGAACACAGTAAAAATAGCTGTGTTTAGTAACTACTGATAGTCAGAGCTTTACATACAAATACTATTAGCAGAAAAATACTGGAAATAATTTTGTAGAAAGTCACAAATTCAAGACACAAGAAAGCTCATGAAAGCTTCTCAGATTTTATCAAAATACATTTGATGGTTGCAATTCAAAAGAAGTTCAACCAGATCTCCTTGCAGAAAAGGAAGGAAAGGAGAAAGTTCTGGCAGATTTGTCAAACGTTATGAAACTATGAAACTGGCAAAAAACCATCAGCCAGCACCAACGGTTTCATTAAGTATATAAATAAATAAGTCATAATCTCTCAGATGCCAAAGGTACAAAAACAGTCATCATGGTAAGACAGGAACCAAATACATTGAAAAGGTGAAATTCTACTGAAATTACAAAGTGATTCATCAAGTGTAACAGCAAAGAGGTTAAGCTGTTAAGGGATGACTATGGGGAAGATTAATTGTGGCTCCCTCCTCAATTCATCAGGTTCATCTCAAAGGAAGCCTGAGCAGGCTGCATAGGACAAGGTTTTGAGGGCTACATCACCTCCTTGATGCGCTTGAAGCCACTAGGATGTAACACATGCTTAACAGGAAACAGGACTTTTATTTTGAGAGAGGTAGGTAGGTAAAGAAAAGAATCTTAAATGACATAGAGGTCAAATGGGTCTTCAGTACCTAAATGAAAGGTCTCTGTTGCAGGAGTAGCTAAGCAAGGATTGTTTGTCTGTGCTCACTTCAGAAGTACAAAATTAATATACTGATTTTGAAAGGAGGGAAATCCTCCCTTCTTGCCAAACCTTTGAAACAGTCTCTGAGTTAATCGGGGTTGACAGGTAGAATTACTACAAGAAGAGAGAGCAGAGTCCAGCCCTTGAGCCAGAGAGCCCTCCTGCCTGCTGCACCACCACGCTGCCATTCATGGCTTTTATTTATTCACTGGCAGCATTTAGGACTCCTAAGGACAAAACCCTTTTACTCAAAGATCAGTTACTGAACACAGTAAGAGATGTTTCCTGATCCAAAAACTAGACAAAAAAAAAAAAAAGGAAAGAAACTGGTTTTAATCTCTATTCATCACGTGGAAAGGGAGGCAGAGAGAGATGTGGTGAGACAAGGGCACGCAAGACGTGTTTTGCACATCTGGGCAGTGGTCAAAACTGTCCCACGTCCCAGCCCAATGCCTCTGTCCCATAACCAGCTCTCCTTCCCCCAAAAGCTGGCTTTGCCAGTTCCCCTGGTACAAGAAAGCGGTCTCTGCTTAGCCTGCAAATACATGAGCTTTCTTTTCGAAAACAAACTCTGAGTGCGATGAGGTGGAAGACACTCCTGAAATCGTGAACTCAAGCAGCAGCGCAGGAAATGCTGAGCAGGAACTGAACCAAACTCCCTCCACCCCAGACTTCCCCAAACTGCCTCACACCTGGGCTCTCTCTTCAGGGCAGGCAGGTGCACAAGGTGACAACATCTGTCCCTCCACACTGTCAAGGGAACAGGAAAACCAACAAAAGCATCTGGGTGGAACAGCAAGCCTCAGCAGGCTGCAAGCCCAGGTGCACATTGTAGAGTGAAGGTCTGCCCTGGCCAGAGCAGCAGCCAGAGCCACTGGGAGCTGAGGATATGTGTCCTCCCAGAGACTGGTCAGGACCTGGCAGTAGCAAGTCCTGAACAGAAATTGCTCCTGTGGGAAACATCAAAAGCCTTATAGTGAGAAAAGGCAAAAGGTGTTTTCTTATGGAGCTGCAGTCACACATGCGAGGGTATCTACTCAGAGTGCAGCCAGGAGAGCTGAGATAAGGTGGTGTCAGGGCAAACACCTCCTTCCCCGAGCAGCACCAGCTCTGCCAGAACCAAGAATATCCCCATTTCAGGGGGGTATTCCTGAAGCAAAGACCTCCATGGGAGGAGGGTTCATACTGCCACAGCAGCGGTCTGAAAGATGTGCCTCTTAGCTCAGATACAGCAGCCAGTTTGGGGTTAAACTCAGACTTAGTCTGATGTCCATTAAGATATTTTCCAAGGCTCTAGGTCCAGTTTCACATGGGAAAATGTGCCAGAATGAATCAAGCTCTTCAGAAGCAAAAAGTCAGTAATTAGTATGTGGGACAGGGCATTGCAGTGTCTAAACTGAGATGCGACGAAGCGGAAAACCAGGGAAGCAGATGCTTGCAGGTCACAGAGATGAGTGCACCACCTCCAGCATGAAAAGGAAGATGCGGGGGAGTCTCCAAATGGTGGGCTGACATTACAGTGAGGGGAAAAAGCAATTTCTTTTCTTCCTGGAGCATAGTCATCAATGGAGCTGTTGGCACAGTGAGTGGGGAATAGCTTCAGATTGATGGGCCTGGTTTCAGATGTTGAAACACAGGGTGTATCTGCTCCTTCAATGGTGATCAGGATTTGCTTTGTTTCTGACAACAGAGCCGCTGCCGATAGATGAGACAAACCCTTTCAGGGCCGTGGCAGGCTGCAAGGGCCAGGATAGTTCCTGGATGAACCCAGCTAGCAGGATTCCACAGGAACAGCATCCTGACAGCCAGACCATTGTCCTCACACAAACCCTGTGTCCTCCAGCAGAAACATCAAGCTACAGGGAAAATGAGAGAGGAGACAGGGACCTGTGCCTCTGAGTCACCACCACCATCTGTAATTTTGTCACAAGTCCCATGATCTACAGCATTTTTCCTAAATCTCCTGCCAATGGAAGCATGCTATTGCATGGGCTATTTGGCACTCTGGAAGAATGGAGCTAATACTGCCACGCTGCCTGGAACAGTTTAAAAATGTGACAGTTCCTACAGGAAATTGAATTTAAATCTAAACATTCTAATTCTGAAAACCAACTAATTTTAAAATTCATTTTATGATGTTAGGAAGGCAGGTGCTGTTGTTTTCCCTGCACGGGACAACAGAATCTGAGAGATGGATCTGCAAAGCCACTCAGTCTTCTCATGTCAGTGACTGCAAAGGGGACACAGTTTGATCATGGGGCCTGAAAGCTGGATCTTTCTCCAGCCCCTTTAATCAGCACCCTGAATGGACAGAGGGGACTCCTCTGTGGGAACACAGGGAACGGAAGTTTTCAATTTTATTCCTTCCTGGGACTCCATAAATCTTGCTTCACAATAAACCCATCAAAGTCAAGTGAGCCATGAAGCAAATGGGAAGGCCCTGGGTGGAGCAGTTCATTGTGTGTGTCAGGGCTGAGGGAAACACTGAACAGTCTGTTTAGCAACAACTAATCTTCACCAAGCTAATCTTGCTATCTTCCTAAACCCTCCTATTAGATTTCCTTAAATGTATTGGGCAACGCAGATTGTTTGGCTTTCTCTTGCTGCAATAAGCTATAGCCATTACAGCTCTCTGTCTTTCACTCACAGATAGATCTGTCTGTCTTAAGGACAATATTGTACCCTATGTCAAACAAACATTCACAGAAACAAGAGTTTTTAAGGGGTAAATAGCATAAGCACTACTTGTACTCAAAGGACTGATGTATTTTAGCACTCTTTCTACAACTTCAGGCAGTATTTTAACTTTTTATCCATCAACATTTCTCTCTGTCCCTTCCTACACTCAAGTCTCTCTTCAGTCAGAAGCCTCCCACATGCGCCTGTGCAACTGACAAGGACCTGGTGAAAACCATGACAAGGGCACATACCAACACCTGACTGTCTCCTCCCTTCATTCCAGACCACAGGAGATCCCTGTGTGCCAGCTCTCTGTGGGTAACAGGTCTCTGCGGGCACACTTAAGGAGCCTTGATGATGCACACCAGGGATGAGGCCTGGTCCGAGCACTGGAGTGACTCACACAGCTTCCACAGTGAAGACCCGGTAATGAACTTGCTCTCCAGGGCTGAAGGAGCACCTGTGGGGTGCAGATGGCAAGGGGACACAGCTGGGAAGCAAACCAGGCTGCAGACTAACACTGGGCATAACGACACCTCAGTAAGCTGTTTATTTGCAAGGAGTACAATATTTTCCATTTAAATCAGCTGCCCTAAAGACTAAGGGGTATTGGAGATAGTTGAGTCAAACATCAACGGGTTGGTTGATTGTTTGGAAGCCATCCAGCTGAGAATGTTATCCCAAGGCCTCTTTCTTCCTGTCCCCAACGGAGAGCAGCACAAATGTAGGAGGTTCAGCCTCACGAGTCAAAGTCATTCTGCCAAGGAGAAAGAATGTCTACCCCAATGCAATGAATGATTTCAAAGAAAGATAGCACAAAGGGGATTACCTGCAACTGAGTGAATATTCCTGCTGCCCTGAGGGACCAGCTTGCTCAGCCCTTCATGCACACCACAGGGAAAGCACAGACCCCAGGACTGCAGCGCGCCCAAGGACGGGGTCTAACCAGGGCATGCCAGGACTGCAGGTGCAGCACCACCACAAAGGCACAAGTAGGGGAGGGGAGAGCCTCTTCCCTGAGAAATGCCACACACCACAAACCCATACAAAGCCATGGCAGAGGACATGCTGTAGCTGGGCTCCTGAAGCTGGAGGGGCTCCACGGAGACAGGCAGGTGGGCACAGTGGGTGTGCAAGGAGACTCCAACCAAGTCAGTCCCCCCTTTCTCCCTACAGCTGCAAACCCGAGAGATCCACACAATCAAAAAATATCCCTGAAAACTAACCCTGGGATTTGAAGGTAGACTTGTAAGTGCACTGTGCTGGGGAACTGTATTTAAATGGTTATGACAGAGGTTTTAATATCCCTGGTTTTACATCTTCCTTTTTTATTACTGATCTGCCCAGCAAGGTGTTTCTCTAAAAGTCTCTGTGGGTGTATGCGGTAAATTCAATTACAGTTTTCTACAAGGAGACCAGACAGACTTGTTTGACATAAAGAATACTGTCTTCACCAAACCAGTTAATTTAGTTCAGCAACAGTATATGGTTAGGAGGCGTGGATGAAAGCACAGAGAACGGAGATGAGAAAGAAATTATTCCCAGCGAAACAGCTCCCAAGTGACCTTGTTGTCCCATAAAATGAGAAGAAATAAGAAGGACCTTGCAGCTTGGTTCTCTGCTACCCCAGGTTGACAGGACTTCAGAATCCCACTTCTAGACAACTAGCAGCTCCAAATTTTGGGCAAAAAAGTTTTGTTCAGCAAAGGTAGATGCAAGTAGAAAAATTCCTCTTTCCTTTTCTCAGAGGTCCCATGGCCACAGGACTGAAGATAAAGTTGAGGGTTTTGGTTTGGCCAATTTTATCAGATAAAAGTGGCCTTTATATACTATTTTCTTATGCTGAAAAACAAAAACATCACAAAACAAACCAAAAAGCACTTCAGCACAGAGTTCTGACACTTAATTCCTTTCAAGTGAATTCAGCACTTCCAAGAAACCTGCTCTAGTGGCACCCAAAATAAAGCTCTCTTTGCCACAAAGAGCTGCCTGTCTGCACGTTTCTATCACAGCATGGCAGAGGGCTCCTTCAGGAGCTCCCTTTTTCATGCCGGCTTAAGTCTTCAGCCACCAATAGTGGTAGTGAATTATTCTGGCAGCAACATTACCCATTAAGGACTGAACTGATATCATCGGTATTAGGACTGTAACCACATCTGTTTACTACTAGCCTATGGTATAGTTAAGATTTATTACCTTGAAAGATCTGGCTGTGGGAGGAGGTCTATTAAAAATGAAAACTGAAACCCACACTCTCCATGGAAGTGCTAATGGAGATATTTCAAATATATACCCTCAAGAAGGCAAGCCTTTGTTAGGAGCATCCTGTCAGTCACCAGATCAGTGCATTTAAAATCTACCTCCTTTAAAAGAAAGATGGTTTCAAAAGATATGTATGTGACTAAGTAACAAGCAGGATGAAACTTTTGAGCCCTGGAAGGAGAAAATGATTAAAAAAATAGTTTACACCGTCTGCGTGGGTACGTATGTAAAAGTACATTTCTCCAGCAGGTAACGGATGTCTCTGCAGCCAGGGCAGTGGATAATTATTTTCAAGTGGGTTGTCACACTGCATTCAGCCTGCGTTTGCCTGACAGCGTGAAATCAGAAGGAAGCTTCATTGGCAATTCCCACCAGACGTCAGAAAGCCTCAAGCATGTAGAAAAGACTTTAATCTTCTTTAACCATTCCTGCACTCTCCTTGAAGAAAATATCACTTCTTTTTTGAGGCAGAAAAAGCAGAAGTTAGCTTGATAAGGATTCAAAATTATTTTAACAAACAAAAAATATTAAAATACTGTATTAAAAATAATACAATAACCTGCTACAGTTTGAAGCTTTCTAACTTCACCCTAAAACTGTGAAAGCCCTACAAAAATACTGTTAAATGCAGCTGTGTGGCAGCAATGGGTGTTTGCTAATCCAAGTCAATCAGGCAGACCAGCAGGCCTCAATGGGCTTTGGACCAGGACTGACAAAAGGATCCTCTTTATGAGCCTGCTCCAGAGATGCTGACCCTCTTCATCCACCTTGATTTCAAAGGGAACTCAGGGTATTCAGAAATCTTGAGCTAATTTGCTACATAATAAACAAGATTCATACAACAGGGAAGGTTGCTATGACTCGCTGTCGTTAAAAAGGAGCCTAGGATGAACTGGCCTGTTTTGAATCAGCAGCTTGGCCTTGGCTGCACTACAGAGGAGCAGCGAAGTCTTTGATAAGTTAAAGGAGCAGCAGGCACCTGGAAGCAAGCATCTGACTGCCTAATAGCAAGAAAACCTGACTAGAAATGCACTATCAGAAGCAGTGAAAAGTTTAGCACATCTGCTATCCGAGATCTGAGAGCCAGCTTTTGTGTGTAACACAGCAAGAATAAAGAGACCATATAAAGAGGTGTACAAAAAAAAGATCCATACAATGAACGTTGCCAAAGATCTTTGGAGCACATCTGCAGAGAGCAATGAAATGCCAATAGAAGTACATCAGGTGCCTTTGAAGGGGCTGGCTCAGGCACAGAGAGGCAGCACTAGGGCTCTGCTAAGGCTGTTGGTCATGTTGCCAGCCTCATCCATGGGGTCACACTGCTGCTCTCTCAGCAAGGCCTCACCATGCTGGTATTGTACAGATGGCCTTTAACAACTCTAATCAATGCTCTTTAACTTGATCATGACCCTAGAATCATCTCCCTGGGGGCAGGGCTGAGCGTGAAACAGAGAGTTTACTATTTTCAGAGAAAGTAATTATTAAATAATTAATGTCTTTTAACTCCTTAAGTCCACTGACTAAAATGTCTGGCAAAGTGGTTCCAGGCACAGTGTTCAAGAGGAAGCACTTTGGCCTCCTCTTTCCATCTCATAAGGCTTCATTGAACCTGTACAGCAGTGGAGCTGTCAATGATGTTTCAGCATGTGAGCTGTGATGCCCTTCAGATAAGACTTTGTTGTTGATCTCTAACCATCTGAAAGGAAAGTTCTAACGCAAAGAAAATATCTGGGCCGTGTACGTTTAAGCCTGCAAATAAAGCCCACACTTTGCCGTGACAGTTGTGTATGTTGCTGCCACTAATTGCTTCTTTCAGCAGTTGTGGACAGGTCTCCTGTTGTGGGCTAATTTACACAAGCAAAGGCAGCTCGGAGAACCTTCACTTCTTGTCTGCCCGGCTATTCCTGACCATTTATCATTACAGATTATGTTTTACAACTGGCAAGACCAAAGCCAACAGGCTGCAAGATGCAGCAACCACTTAAAATACCTGTCATCTGCTCCATTTCCACCCCCTCTCCTCTCTGTCCATAGTTAGCTTTACAACTGGGTTATAATAAAGCAAATGATTCGGTAAACAATTCTTCATTTATTTACTTCGGCAAGATTCCTCTGACTTCAGCAGGAATTCTACCAAGCTAGGGATCCTGGACCAGTGCCAGTGATAAAATGTCCATTTCACTGGAATGTACAATTTCCTATTTACTTGCCAAAAGTACTCTGGTTACCAGCTTCACAATAGGCTTTGTTCCATTCAACCAGAGAACAATTAATAGCTCCTCTCCGAAAGAGGCTAAAGGAGTTAAGCAAAGAGGTCCAGTTACCACTGCAGAGGTGTGGGAAAACTGATGCTTGCAGGTACCTCTCCTTTGGGCTCCAGGCTCTAATGCACTGTGCTGCAAACAATACCACCTGTGTTCACTCATTCTTTTGAGATAAAAAGAATTCCACTGCAGAAACCAGAAAGTTATCTGACAGTCTGACAGAAAAGAAATACAACCAGAAAAATAAGTTGTTCTGTAATTGGCCCAACTGCTGAATTTCTTATTCTATTTGCCTTCTAATTTACTTCAACAACTCTACAGAACTGGGTCCTGACTAACCAAATCAAAGCCCCCACTTAATTGAGTAAATGTCTCTGTTAATTTAAGGCTCTGGCCAGAAAATCAGAAGACAGCTAATAAACAGTTGCTGTATTTAAAGGAGTGATGACTTCAAGTCTACTGATTATAAACACACACTGTCAAATTACTCCTGTCTCTTCTCTTCAAGCCATAACCACTCCCCTTCTTATTCAATTCCTTCAGCCCATCACCACACACAAGGGGAGACAGCTTTCTCCTTTGAGATTCCCATCACTCACAACTCCTTTCTCTCGGTCTGGCAGCGATGCAGTGATGGATGGTCTATTTTCCCAGTCTACGTGGAGAAGAAAAATCATTCTCTCCTTACAGCCTACCCACTGTTCCCTCTGCTCTTGCAACTGCTGTACTACAGCTTAAAAGGAATTCTGATGTACTATTTACATAATGAACAATATCATAGGATGTTTTAAGAACAAAATCGTTTACTGAAGGTGCGGACATTATATATATAAAGATGTGGGAGAGTTATGATGTCATAAATATAAATTCTGAAGATCAAAGGCTCTATTGGCATATACCTCATAGTACAGAGAACAGGCTCCAACAGCAAAGGACTGCAGTAGTGCCAGCACAAGTGTGGAAGTGTGGCAAAGCTAGTGCAAAGCTATCTACAATGCAGTAGCCAGCACGACTGTGTGGTGTATCCTGCTTTTCTTTTTTCCTAACAGCCACAATGGCGATAATCTACATCCAACTGGAAACTTAGAAAAGGAACAAGTTAAGTTGCAGGAAAAAGAGCACATTTGTTTATTTATATTGTTTATAGTCTAAGCAGTCATTATAAACATGTGCTCAAATAATCAGCTCCTATGTAATTACTCGTTTGCAGCCACAGTTATTAGGTAGGTAAATTCACTTTTTTTGAAAATGCAGGTCAAATATTTATCCCTGAGATACGTTAAATGTAACACAAGATTGCGTTAAGAGTATGTATTAGACTGCAACATTTACAAATTTGAAGCGTTTAGACCTTTCAGACCTTTTTTAAAGCCTTGACCTTGGAAACAAATAAGGACAGTGTTATTTTAATGTGCATTCAAATTTTAACAACACAGTCACACAGCTCTAGTGGAATTCACATTGAGTTTCCTCTGTAGATTGCTCATCATTTCATTATGGTTCATTATGCTGATAACTGTCAGAAAGCATTAGAAGCAGGAGCCTTGAGTAATAGCACTGAAATGGTAATTTAAAAACAATATACTTTCTGAAAGAAATACAGCAGTGCACTAAATTCAATTAGAAGAGGGGAATGTAAAGACAAGTAAGTGATGTTTGCTGTTTGAAGTCAGGCTATTCAGTTTCTTGATAACCTAGACTGGAGAAGGTCCTTTTAAAGCAGGCACTCTTCTCTGGAATCTCTCTAAATCTGCTCTTATTTTCTCCAAGCTTCTCCAGTATAAACTGTCTTAAATGCAACCGTTTTTGAAATATTTCAGGCCATGACAAAATATCAATCAATCCATCAGTCCCTGTTTGGGTGACACAACTAACTAAATTATTCAGGGTCATTTATTGAGGCAGATTTCAAGCTGGACAGTCCATGATGATAATCTCTCTTTAGTAAAGGGCTCCTAATTAAAAATCATTAATAATTTGAATTGAACAGACAATATAAACAATACAAAACCATCCCGTTCTCACTCATAATGTGAGCATTGTTTGTTAAGAGTGAGAGAACCCAACTCATTAATGGTGGGGACACACGAGCAATGCCCATTAATTTGGGTGGGAACTGCACCTGCCTTCACCAGGCTGCAATTCACAGGATATCTCCTTACAGAGAAGGGAATTCAGGGACGAGGGCCATGATTGAGACTGATTTGTTTTCCTGCCTCATGGATTCATGTGTGGATAAGGCAATTTATTCTCCATTACACTGCTAACTTTATGAAAGACCCTTCCTCTCTGGAAGTACTGAAATATAATGAAGGTCTGTAGAGTTGCCTTGACATTACTTCCGCAATACTTCCAAAAGGGAAAGGCATCCACGTTTTCCATGGTTTGTACTCAGGTGTATTACAAGTCAATCATCCTATCTCCATGCCCAAGCACACAGCTGACAAGCCCGCTGTGCTTCAGAGCTCAAAGTCTGAATTCCTAAGTTTGGCCAAAGCAGCAGATCCAGAGTGGCTCTGTCCCTCGGTGGTGACAGACACATTGACGATTATCCCCAGGAGGCAAGTCTGAGGGGAAAGATGCACCAGTAAACACGTGTATGTCAGGGTGTCTCTGCCTGGCCTTTGACGCAGCCCACTCTGCTGTCTCTACACCCACACTGCCACATTCTGCTCTTACTTGTACAAGCTTTACACCAGTTATAACTACTCACTCTAGCAGAGCTGAAATAGAGCAGAATACTAAAACCAGAGTTTGAATTACTTGTTTAGGAGTCTGATGCCTGGCTCACCTGAGGTGAGACATAGTTTTTACAGCTCAACAGAAGATGGCAATGTCAGAGAGTAGTGTTATGGAAGGGTAAAACTCAGAAGCACCTCTCCCAGCCAGCACACCAGGAAGTAGCTACTGCTTTTGTTACTTATCATGGGAATTGCAAGAAAGGAAAAGGAAGGGCAATTCTCTAATTCCCTTTCATCCACTAGCACAATCAGGCTAATGGAAAGTCCTAACAGTCTTCCTCCCCCAACCCAGAAGGCAAGATAAGTGACAAGGCCAGCCAGTTTACTACTAAAGGAAATCAACAGCCAAGGGTCAAAGCTTTACAAAAACACATCTTAAGAAGGCTGAAGTTCTTCATCTTAAAAAGTGTTTGGGAATAATAAAGAAGGGATCAATCCACAGTCCATTCCAGGTGTTCTTTCCAAATTATCCAATGTTACTTTTATTCACCTGGTCTAATAGTTCTTCAAGTGAACAGAAACCTGATTTTACAAGCCAGTGGAGCAGAGTCTATCTTTTTGCTAGAAGAATGGATCTCAGATACTGTGTTTTATTTCTTCATTAGTGTGCCGTCACACTGAGTGATTACTAAATGCAGGCCTGAATGAGAATACCAGAGTTAAAGAGAGCATAATGAACAAAGAAGGTGCCTGATTATTATGGCTGTCAGCACAAGGGAATCGGGTTTGTCACCTGGTTTAACCAACTGGTAAGAACTGATTACAGTCTGAATCCGCCTGAAAGCACCTTTGATGTTTATGCTCTCTTCTGTCTACACATCTTGTCAGGAAAGTCAGACAAACAGGGACCTTCTTCTGAAGGGTCTTCCTTCAGCAGAGGCCCTTTGAATGCTGCCACTTGCCTCAGGTACATGGGCAGAAGGTCACTCAGAGGGGAAGCATGGCAAAGGAAGAGCCTCCAGAGCCCCCCGCACAGGGCTGCATTTCACACCTGAGCAGGCACCACCTCCAAGCACAGCCAAGGCAGGGCTCAAAGAGGGGCTGCCAGCAGGCACAGCAGCACTGGGGAAGCACAGCTGCCCCACAGGCCAGCTCAGAAACAACTCCTGCCTCATCCTTCACCTTGGATCACAGAAAAAGAAGCCCTTCAGCTACAGGAAAATCCAAAGCTATGAAACAGGACCTCCAGAGACAGGCCTGTTTTCCAAGAGCAGGTGTCCACAGGATTGTGGTGTTGGCTTGCCTCTGCATGCAGAGTCCTCTTAGGCTGTTGCAGAGATGAAGACTGAGGCCAGCACCACAGCCTTTGCCTTTTCTCCTTCCCTCTTTGTATTTTCGGGGAAAAAGACCAAGATCAGGAACTTCAGCTTTGTCTGACCTCCCAAGACAGGAATGGGGAAGAGTGCCTGCAGCAGGCCCAAGACTGGACAAAAAAGGGCTAAGCTTGCAGGGGTACATTTTGCAATACCAGCAAACATACATATCATTTGCATATGATTTCCCCCATCTGGAAATGTTTTGCTCTCTCCTCATACTTCACTAACTGCATATGCCTATTTAAATTCAACCAGTTGATTACTAATTTGATTTCAATTTGGTCAAGATATCACTCACAGGGAACAGGGCTTTGAAAAACTTTTGTTGGTATAATGTTATTTAGGGTGTACATTCCAAACAATAGTTTTGTTGTTGCAGAAAGACATTTTTCCTATCAAGCAGCTCACTTTTTAGATCTAGTAGTGTAAATTATATTATAGAAAGCATGTTCCTGCCCATTTAGGCAAGGTTTCACAATACAGTTAGACTCCATTCCCAGTCAATACTTGGCAAGGGATATATGCACCACTCTGCTTCCTACTAAGCAAAAGCAGCTGCTCTTGGCTATGCCCTGGCCTCCTCAACCACCACCAAGCAAAACTCACTGCTGAAAAGGAAATCACTGGAGAACTGCTGGAATCAAGGGGATATGGGGAAGGGATGAGTGCTAACTTCGTTATGGACATACCCTGTTTCTGCCTTGTAAGGGAGAAATTAAGGTTTAAATAAATGTGAGTCATCTCTCACAAAATTAATTCTCAATATATTAAAATGTTACAAAAGAAATATCTCAGCCTTCTCTCACTCAGACACACACACACACTCTACATAAACATACAGCTGAACTCCAAAAATCTGGAAACACTTCCAATAGCTTGCAGGGAAAGCCACACATGGATATCCCCTGGTAAAATACAGCCCTTTCACTTATTGTTTCAAACTGCTCTGCTCCTAAGGAAGTGAAAACCAAAGAACTAGACAATCACAATTTAACACCAGGACACGCCTGGAATCCCAGGTCTTTGACTGCATGACCCATTAAACAACACATAGGACAAGGAGTTTTTCCAGCAACCCTGTGACTGTGCTCAATACATTTCTCCTTGATGAAGGCATTTTGGTGGAACTAAAGCAAATTCTATTTGCTGTACATGATGTATTTACCTACACAGGATAAAATAAACCATGCATTGGGTAGCTGTTTCATTAAAGTTTAAGATTTATTATTACCACCCCTGTCAGATGAACACTTAGGTTCCCAAGGGTCACTAGCTACATTTCAAGCAAATTAGAAATATAATGAGATTATAAATATTACCTGTTTACCCGAGGTCATACAATTACAAGGAAAGCTTTCACAATTTCTACAAATATCCATATTTAAAAAGATGAAAGGTGATGTGATCTACTGGCCAGGTGCTCAGGCTGGAACTGAGGCCTGTATTTTACTTCTACCTGTGTTATTAAGGTATGCAAGTCCCTCTTTTGTAACTGTGTCTTCTGATTTATTTATACTGCAAGCTCACAAGGGTCAGCACAACCATGCCACCACTAGGAACTGAGGGCTGAGAACTAACGCTGTCATTCAGAAGCGTGAGCCAAAACGCAAACTGCATCTAGAAAGGGCCGTAAGAGCTACTGAATGCTGCGGTCAGCAGCAGAACGCTTTTTAGAGACACAGAGAAGAAATGGGTGATAAAAGGGGCAAGAGATTGTTCAAAGACCAACTTACGAGTGCAGGGCATGGAGGCGGCATCATTTTCCGCTCGGAAAAAGCCCCGATCGCAGGTGCAGGAGGTAGAGCCTTCCCAGATGGAGTAGCTGTGAGGCGGGCATTTGGCACAGGCAACATCTGTTGAGAGAGCCTTGTAGTATCCGATTTTGCAAGCTAGACGGAGGAACAGGAAGGGAGAGTGTTACTGGCCCGGGTTGTGATCATAAATTGCTAGCTTACTCATTCAAAATCAAGGCAGGAGACATTTCAAAGAGATCTAATGATGTCCTCTTAGCCCCAGGTAAAGAATTAACAATCATCACACCCTTAATCAGTAGTCCTGTGTCAGGGGATACTGATTTCTAATTCCAACAAGAGCCATTTTAAAAGCTGGCTTAGAGATGGCAAAAAAAAAATTATACTCTTCTGTTGACACTGCCAGAAAATCAGCTGCCTCTTTGTGCTGACTGTGGAGTTGCATGTGGCTTAACCCATGTCCACCTGCACCCACACACACACAGAGCATGACAAAAGCAGTGCAATTGGTTTATTCTATGACCACTTAAGGAATGGCAGCTGACAGTCAGACACTGCCAATTTTTAAGAGGGAGTGCGATAGGAACCCAACATACCCGGAAATGGCACATCTCCCTCCTGGCAAGGCAGAATTCATTTGGCTCTTTCTCTCCAAGGGAGGAGATCAGCAATGCTCTCCCCTGCTCAAAGCTGGGTAACTGCACCACTGCCACCAGGGCCCACCTGCAGCTGGCAAGCTTTCAGTGACATCAGCTTCATAAATGCAGGCCTTACACAAATGGCTACTTTTACATCACTTGGAAAAAACCAATTAGCCTCATTAATAACACATTTTCATGGTGGCTAACAGGTATGTCATCCTAGAAATTTCTCCCTTGGCTAGAGAAAAAAGCTCATCATCACCACTGGCTTTTAGCACTGCAGGGAAGAGAGAAAATTCGCAGGCATGCAAACCAGTAAAAAAGAAAGGTTGTTCCCAGTATTTACTGTGTGACTCATTCCCACATCTTGTCATTTATCACCTACACTACCTTTAGGGTTCCCCCACTACACACAGGCTCCTGTTGGGAGGGCATAAGCCCCCGCACAGCCAGGGCTTGCTCTTGCTGTTTCAACCTTCCTTTAGTCCCCCTCCCTCTTTCCCTGCTTCTCTCATGAAGCCCTCCAGTGGGAAACGGAGAAGGATATTAGTAACGCATTTATAAAAGAGCAAGTTACTTCATTCTTACTAGCCAAAGCCATTTATGAGATGTCCTTAACAAGTCCTGACTTTATGATGTGCCGCGCGCCATCTGTGAGAGCACTGGGAGATCAGCCCGGTGTCACTCACTGGGACTGTCACAGGACCAGAGGACCTTGTGAAAACACATTGCTCAAGTGACTGAGATTTGTGTTTCCAGAGTTCACATGCATCATGGTATTAGATAAAGTTCGACCTGCAAGGTGTGTTTTGGCCATGCTTCAAACAGCCTTGGAGTTTCAACTAAAATCAGCAGCCACAGCTCTGGCAGGGAGAATCACAGGGGTCAAACCCAGCCTGCCCATGTCAGAAACCATTTTAGTCCCTGAACACAAATACAAACCCACCATGTCTGGCTCATCAGCCAGGCACTGGCAGGATGCAAAGGCAACTCCTGTAAAACAGCTTATTCTGCCTGGGATGGAAATTGCCCAGCAAAACAAACAAACAAACAAACATGGAAAATAATCCTTTTTTTTTTTTGTATACTATTTGCACTATCTGGTGAGCAAGTTGCTACACTATCACTACATGTTCCGGCTTCAACAACAGCAGCAGTCAAGTGGCAGATGCTGGTCTTAGATCTTACTCCTGGTTTTCATGGTGACAGATCAGATGAGAAATATGCCTAAGTCTGTATATGACCAGGACAGACATCCACAGGAAGGATCTTGCTGCTATATATAAAGACAAGGCATTGAAAAACAGAATACAAGAGGAAACCAAGCTGACTGCTTTTATCCACAAAATTCTTTCTATTATTCATGGTTTTAAAAAATAAACATGTAAACTCTAACATTACTCTTAATATGAACATCACAATCCACAGAAATCATTAAACAGCGAGCCATCTTCAGCATATTCGGGGTATTAAAATACTTATATATTCAACAATCTAGCTCAAGGCTGAAAATCCTATTTGAGCTATAACATGCTTCTAGAAAGACAAGAAAATGTCACAGATAAAGATTTTTGTGACCATTCCTCCCTGTCTTTTCATACTCTGTGGTTTAAAATGGAATAGATGTATTCAGTGGGTACTGCAAGGTCACCATTCTGTAACTCAAGGATTTTTTTCCCCCCTCGTTTCATGCACTGTATTTTGTTTTCTACTATATTAAGCCAAGATCATTAATATTTCAAGACCTGAAGAAAGCTCTCCAAACACAGCGGCTGCTCCTAAAGCACACACAGCCATTTTGCTTCAAAAATCAACTACTCCTGAAGACAGTTTTCTTCATTTTAGTGCGCTTAGAGATTCATCACATTTCATAGCAGACATAAAAAGGCATTAGAGAATGTGCTGCATTAAACCAGGAGTTCTCTGCCCCCAAGAGCTCCATGGTACCGCCACTTAAAAACTCGAACCTAATCCTGTAAAAGCTGTTCTTCGCATGAAGTGCTGCTGACACACCTATTACAACTACGGATGGGCTTTTTTTGAAGGTTAATGATTTAGTAAGCAAACAAGAAGCCTGTACAGAACTCATTCCCTGGAAGTCTTTATTGCTTGCTCATGACAAATCTTCACGCAGCTGCTTTTCTAGGAAGGATTTGCTGGGTGAGATCCAGCATGAATGGGGCTCTTACACGGTTTTCGAAAGATGCCTTTGTAAAAAGATTAGTTCACATGTGCAATGCAAACTTTGAGTTCAATTCCTTAGCTTTGCCTTAATTAGTTCTTTCTGTTAGGTTTCTTTTTTTTTTTAAAGGAGAAAAACCTTTTCTCACATTCAAGTCACCCACAAGCGCAACATGGTTACAGTCAACTGCACCACATTCAAGGGAAATTCTCAAACAAAAATATTTTCAGTTCACAGTTCTTCCTCAGAATAAATCACATTAATTTAAATGGACATCAGCATGAAATAATTATGCTGATGTCTTTGAGTTATAATATTAAAATCTATTTGATTTCTATTTCTCTTAAAGCAAGACAAGATCTGGCAAACGTTGCTGGTCATTACTACATGCCTTTTTCTTTCTTTTTTCCAAATATATCAGAGTGATACATGTCAAAACTGCAAAAATTGCTCTGAAGAATTACGGAACTTCAGTCAAATCTAGATGTAAATTTTCTCAAGCTGTTTTTCAAACTCCGTTTTCACATCAAAACCTGATTTTCAGACTTAAAACTTCCTCAAAAAAACAGAGAAAGAATAGATGTGTGGGCTGCAAAGTCTGCTTGCTTGGTCTCTCCAAATGCTGAATTTTCTATAAGAAAACTTCAGACAGCAATTTCAGAATCTAAAAACTCATCTCATAGTGGATGGGGCTCTAACCACATTCTTTTTAAACACAGCGACAGCAAAATACATGTAATCAATTGGTTTTAATTATTTTTAAATAAGCTATGTTTTTGGGGCTTTATATTTGGGGGTGGGGAAAATATTTAAGAAAATTATTCTTTCAAATTTCGAGTTGTTTAAAAAAAATCCCCCAGTACTTGCTCTTAAATTGTTCCTTTATCCTTGTGGAAATGGCAATGATTCTTTCCATCTGAGTTTGGAAAAGGCTTGACATACCTAATAGTCCTCTAAAAAAATAAAAATCTTGTAATGTTTTGCAAAGGGTTGGATAAAGAAATCATCCCAACCTCTTTACTGACAAGTTCCTAAACCATTAAAAATGCAGTGCATATCTTAAAAACATCTCAGGGAGCTCCAGGCAGAGGCTCTGGCAGTGCCTGGAGGCTGAGCAGGATTGAGGCAGGGATGGGAGATACCTCCGAGCCTGGCTGGGATCTGAGCAATGATGGAATGCGGAAGCCCAAGAGGGCCAGCCCTGAGCTGAGAACTTAAACTTCTGGGCAGGAGCTCTGGCAGCAGCCCTGGACACCAGGACCAAAGCCAGGAGAAATCCTGCTTGTAGCCTCAGCCTCTGCTGAAGAGGAGGACTTGTAACCAAGAAAATACTGATTTCTGATTAGGACCTAATAAAGTGAATAGGGGGAAAAACAAGCACAGAAATGTGGTTTTGCTCGAGTAAATCTAGTTAAATCCATGAACTGATATTAGAAGCAAATGTGACAGAGATGTTGTGAAGTGCTTATTTACAAAATCCCAGGGGGATGCAGTCCTGCACAGGCCAACAGCACTGGCTGCAGAGCCATGGCCACAGAGATCCCTGTGCCAAAGGCTGAGCTCTCCACACAAGCACCACAAGGAAAGAGCCCCCAAGCAGGACAGGACCACAACCAAACCATGCTCCCGTGGCACTCTCTTACCCAAAAGGAAACCTCTGTACCACCAAGAACATTTATTATCACAGGCAAGTGAGCAATGCAGTTAAAACCTGTAGAGTCAGCTGAATTGTCAGAAGCTATGCATTCCAGTTCCCATTTCTTGAAGCAGAAAAATATTCGCTACATGCTCAAGAAAACTTCACAATTCCTTGAGAAGCAATTTTGAATCAAATCTCCCTCCACACAAAACAGAAGACAGAAAACTACTTCTAAGTCAATGATTGTAGCCAACTTTAAAGAAAGACTCTAAAATAGTACTCTTGGTGAAATGAAGGACAAGGCAAATAATTTAGAAGGCGGTATTTCAATGTCACGTTTATACATTTCATTGAGAAAAGAAATTTGTGTTTAAAGACTTGAAAAAATACTTTGATAGCATATTTGATGTCTTTCATCACTGGTTACTTTTTCTACAGCTCTTCTCTCTGGAAATATTTTAAGCTCATGTTTTAACTGCACCCTTAGGAACAAAAAGTTACTTTTACTTTTCCCCTTGAATGTTGTTCTTAAGTCTTTAAGAGGATGGATTTTCTCTCTCGCATTGTAACAAAACCGCATCTGCCACATAAGAAGGCAGCATCTTCTCAGCTTTCCTTTGCTGTTATTACCATTTCTGAACAGATTTTTGTGTGTTAATTATAGAACTTAATTGTTTGGATAGTCTCTTTTGATGAGCTTTCTGCCCCGCACCATGAACCCCTCTGTTATTGTACAGCTGTTTTACTTCCAAATGCTCATCAGGGTTTTCCAATTGTCAAGCTGTCCCAGCAACTAGTTCTTCTGACCTAAAAGGCAAAGAAAGGGAGTCACCCTTGTCTCCCCGACATGAATACCACAGCAGTACCAGTGGCCCCCCCGAAACCTACGAGACAATGCCTTTCCAGATCATTGCCACTACAAGCATAATTGGGTTTTGGGTGAAATGAGAAGATTTAAAATAGGATGAATTAATGAGTTTCTTGTAAAATTAAGTCGTTCTCCTGGTCCAATCTAATTACTCACTGTAATGCCCCTGAGGGTGATAAATAAAGATCCTTAGAAGCCAAGCGGGAGAGGAAAAAAAAAAGCTTTCTCTTGAGCATTTCTTAAAAGTCAAGTTGTAGAATGTGATGTGATATACCAAATGCTCTTTCCAAATAACGTCAGATTCCTTTGATATTCATGTTGTAAGATCTTTGCTTCCTGTTAATAATGACTGTACTATTGCTACACATAAAAGGGAGCTCCCCATCTTTAACTCTTATCTCTGATGAGAAAACCAGTATTTCTACACCCTAAGCATGTATTTTTGATGCATAAGTGACACAAGGAAACACAAACACAATCCCACTGGAGAAGAGTCTAGACTGTTTGACTGCAGAGCACTTTTACTCCATGACTGGGTACAAACTCAAGAAGTTCAAAACAGAAATAAAAGGACCTTGGAACATAAATGTAGTTTGATTCGAAATCCAAACTCTGAGTATCCAAGCCACTGGACCTGTACATGCAGGTACCCTGGCAGGTTAAACACTCAGACCTCCTTTGCAAAGCTGCAGCATAAACCAAGTGAAGGAGCTTTTCACACACCCAATCTGAACAACCATAAAACAAAAAATTAAACATCTTTGATTATTTTTTCCCCAGTGCAGCTAACTTGGCTACAAGTCTGCAGCTACTGATGTGGTTTGCTGATTTAAGGCTGGGGACTGATCCTGTGATGCCAGTCACTGCAGGACTCAAACATCTTTGACAAATCCAAGAGTACCTTCCCTGATGTGCATCCATGGAGATGTGATGATTACCTCGTTGATAGGTGGCCAGATT
Source organism: Melanocharis versteri (assembly GCA_013397845.1). NCBI lineage: Eukaryota > Metazoa > Chordata > Aves > Passeriformes > Melanocharitidae > Melanocharis > Melanocharis versteri. The sequence continues at coordinate 109,144 of VZTG01007687.1, forward strand.
TTTATTTGGTTCATGGGAGACTAGAAAGTCAATTACCTACTTCAGTTTAAGAAGTTAAAAGAAGTGAGGAGCTAGAGCAATCTTTGGTGTGGAAACAAATCACCATCACCATCCAAAGTCTCTTACTGAATCCTCAGGAGAGAAAGGGATGAGGCACTCACTGCTAACTGCAAGGTCCCCATTGCCACAGCCTGTCAAAGACAGCAGGGAACAGCACTGCACTGACATCAGCCAAATCCTGCTGCACCATCAGGCACATCCCATCAGGCCCACTTCACTTAAGTTCCTCTGTACTCAGTCCTCTCCCATAACACTTCACTTTCACAGACTCTGGTGGACCTGGAGGGCCACACAGCCAACCCTACCAGTGAAAGTCAAGACAAAAAGGCATTCAGTACCTCTGCCACATCCTTGGTCACTAGGTCTCCTCCCCCACTGAGCACTGAGACCGTGTTTTCCTCAGCCTTCCTTTTTGTGCCTGCAGGAGCAGGTGTCCTTGGTGTCCTTCATATCCCACACAGACAGACTACAGCCAAGCTTTGGCTTTCCTAACACCTCCTCTGCATCCTCAGGCAATAGCTAGACTGTAGAATCCTCCTGGGTGCTTCTCTTGTGTGTCTGAGCTGTGCCAAGGGCTTCCTGCCAGTCCGCCTTGGCCTTCTGCAACACCTCCCTTACCTTCTGCAGCTGCTGTGCAATGTGCTGGCAGCAGCTTGTCCTTTAAAACCCACCAGCCCATGTGGGCTTCTTCACTGCCCTCCTGATAAAACTCCTGAACAAGCTAAAATCTTCTGACCTGAATTCCAGAGCTTTAATTTTTTTTTTAAATATACATGAAATCCAGGGAAACAAACCATGAAAAATGAAGTCTCCAACTCAGCAAAGGGCACAAGCAGAACAGGACAGGACATCTGACATGGCAATCTGTTCGAGAGAGAGCTACAGGCACTAACAAACTCCCAAGTGTATGATACAAGAACTAGAATGGCCTATTAATCCCAGCCAAGGAGGTCCTGTTTGCCTGAGTATCATTTTCTTTGCACAGCCTTCAGAGCCAATTGCCAGACATTTTTGCCATGCACTTGGGCACTGCACACTGTGGGCACAGACCTAGGGCACTGCTGGCATGGCCACACTGCCAAATCCTGTCTGCAGGGACAGAGTTTGTGGGTTTGGAGTGCCTCTCCTACGCAGCATCAGTTCTCCTGTGTTTTACACAGAGAAATACTTTGCTTGTCTCCTACAGAAATACTTCAAACCAACTTGTATCTCATGCAAAAGAAATGTAATTACGCTGATAACACGATCATTTCAAAAGCTGAAACCTGCTTTATCAGTCCCCTTTTTCTAAAGAAACTAGATAGTCGAAATCATAAACAAAAAAATAAAATACATCTATAATTCATATAGTAAGTTTAATACGTACATACATAGAAAAGTCAAAAATGAAAAATTAGCTTTTATTCTTAAAAAATATTAAGAATTATTCTGAACTTTGCTACATAGCTGACAGATCACAACTGCTAAAAAAATAACTCCTCTTAAAAATACACAAATTTGAAAATCTCACATTTCTATATATTAATAATAATAGCTTATCTATGCAACCCTCTTCTCTGCTACAGCTGTGGTAGTCAGGGGGAATAGCTGGGGATAAGCTTGACATTTCCCACATCATGCTCACTCCTGGTCTTTGACAGCGCCCTGATCTCACATTAGCTCTGTCAACTCTGCCAGCAAAGCTTCCAGCCCTGCACCAGAGGGGGGAACAGCTGGAAAATCTCACCAAAGAAAATCAGCCCCTGGACAGAACATTTGCTGCATTGGGTTTTTTCAGAAATTAAAATAAAAATAGAAAGCTAAAAATTCAAGGACTAGGCGAAAAAATTTGTGACTGAAAACAACCACCAAAAAAAAAAATTCCTTTCTCAGTGAGAAGTGAGCACTTTCCATGAGGAATGAAAATCCCAACCTGCTCTGCTCTCTACAGGAAGATATTTGCTAGGACTGGCAGTGGCAAGTGAAGCAGCTGACAGCCACCAAGGGGAAGCATTGGGGACACCGTGTGCAGTGGCACAGGGACATGTCCCTTCCTTCCAGGTAGCAGAGCACTAAAAGCATACACAACTTCACATTTAAGTGCTTTAACGAAGAGGAATGTGGTGCTGAACTGGGGACTTGGCAGGTCACTGTTTGCATTTTTACTTTTTAAAAGTATTTAAAGAATAAACAGATGCCCTGGTACGATAAAGCTCCCTCTGCTTGGAAGCGGTGCTGGAGCAGCCGTGTCCTTTTTGGGAGCAGAGCGCACCAACACTGCCAGCACACCGACCCAAGTGCTAAGGGCATCTTCAAAACACTGCTGCCTAAGCCAAGTGTTCAGATGTTCTGCGCTTCAGAGTGCTCAGGCTGTCACTCTGCTCTATCACAGACTTCATCTAACTTTGGAAGTTTAATCACCTTTCGACAAGCTGTGAGATTTAAGGGATGAGTCAACTAATCAGTTTCAAATAATTACTCAGTTAGAAAAACAAGTTGATGGATTCTCTTGAACAGAAGCAGCACAAGGAGAATCACGAAACTGACAGATATTCAAGCAAGCCTAAGATATTAAGGCAGGTTTTTTTATAAAAAAACGCAGAAAATCGCTATTTTTGTTCTTTAGCAACTACATTTTACAGGAAAAAAAAATTCCTGCTGAAGTTTTATGATATATTCCAGTGAAAGCTGATTAATTGGCCTGAATCTCCACATTAACAAGTACTAATCCTCTTGTCAGGAGACCTGCTTACAAGCTTCTCTCCCCAGTGGTGTAAAAGCACCGATGAGAACAGAGATCTGTATCTCAAAAGCACTGTCCAGCCGGCCTGGGATTATCTCTCATCTCCGAAATCTTAACAGCTCTGTAGAAGGCAATTAAACCTCCAAAGTTAGATAAGCCTGTGATAGAGCACACTATCAGCTTGAGCACTTTAAGACAGAAAGGCCCAACACAGAGATCTGACATTACTGTTTAAAATGTCTATTTGCTCCTAACACAAGCATCAGCCCAGGGTCCTGGACTTTGCAAAGAGTGTACTGGTAATGTATAATTGACCATCTAACACATTATTCCCAGTTATTTTAAAAGTGCTTGCATTTTATACAGGCTAATGAGACATTGCAAGTTGGCTGAAGTAATTATTACATTAATACCCCTTAACAAATTGTCTATTGTTAAGAATTTGAGGATTGATCCTGCACTTAAATCCTTTAATGCTGTCTCTTTTGTGCAACAGGAATTTCACTCCACAGCAGAACCCAGCATAACTGTAATGTTTTCTGCTACTGTTTGAACTCGTATCATGAATGTCATGGAGCCACATCATGCCAGCAAACTAAAAACTACAGTGTTTTTCTGGGCTTTTTTTATTCTTGCTTTAACTGTGAGCAGCCTGGAACACAATTAAACCTCCTATCTCCAGAGCTATAGCAAGATGTCTTAATATGGTTTAATCATCACATCCTCTCTAGATGGCTGTACTACATTATATATAAACAACAACAACAAAAAAAGCTATTTTGGTCTCCCCAGAGAATTGCTTAACACAAAGGTTTTGGAAGATGCCTAAATATAGACAGTTCTGGTGAGATCTGGGTCTATGCAAGATAACAACACTGCACTATTTTTGACTGTTTAACAAAGATGCTGGGAATACAATGACTTCAAAAAAACACTGCTTTGGCTCTCCCCAGAACTAAAGAAAATAGACGAGGTGCTTACAGAGTCATTTAGGTTGGAAAAAAACCGAGTCCAACTGCTAACTCTGCACAGCCAAGTCCACCACCAAACCATGTCCCTAAGTGCCACATCTATGCATCTTTTAAATATCTTTGCTTCTGAGAGACTCCCATCAACACCACTGTAAAAAACTATCAAACCTCTACTAGGTAGCACATCAATCAAAATAGTGGCATGCAAATCATGATCCATTAAGTACTTCACACCCGATTACCCACGACACTTTAGAGAGGGTCATACATCGATGAGCTGCTTCTCTCTTCTTTGCCCTTTGCTATTTGGAGCACATGATCACTTCTAGTTCAATACCAACGCAAAATTTAGCACAAAGCTCAATTTCAGCAGGAGGAAAACAGCAGTTCAGTTGTTTGTCCTTTTCTCCCTAAATCTGCTCAAGCTGCATGTTTCTCTATTCTACACAGATCGCACTTTTTCAGAAGTTTAGGATTTGAGCCACATGCAGGTGCACCCTTGTTTAAATGTGGCATTCACTACGAAAGAGGTTCTGAAAGAGGAAGACTCAGACCCTCCCCAGGATTCCCCTAGATGCCTTTTTTTCTCCCCAACTCTCTCCTAGATGTGAAAATCAAGCTGAAGTTTCACAGAATGGGTAAGGTCGGAAGGGACCACCGGAAGTTCTCTACTCCAACCTCTCTGCTCAAGCAGGGCCCCCGCAGAGCACATTACTCAGCACATTACTGTGTCCAGACCACTTCTGAGTATCTCCAGGGAAGGAGATTTGCCCCTCACTGGGCTAACGTACAAACCCCCAAACATGCCAGGAGCCATCTGGAAGCTATTAGTCCACATTTGTTCTCACTTACAGCCTGAAGCTTCACAAGGAGGCACAATCTTACAGCTACATGGGAGACCAAGACAGGTGTAATTCCTGGCTCTGCCACAGAGGCTGAGAACAGCTTGCCTGACCTGCCTCTGGCATTCATGGACACAACAGTGTGTATCACGGTCTTAGAGAGGAATAATCATTAATCTTCCTCCCAGCTGGTCTGGCCTCACCTTCTGCTCACTTACAGCTCATCTCTCTGGAGATCATGGGAGATTCCTATGTTACGGATAACCCTCTCACAGGAGTTAATAGCATGAAAGAAGCAGGGAGCAGAGGAAGAGAAAGCAGGGCTGTTCCTTTCGGCCCCCTAAACTGAAGAGTGTAACTACACAGACACCCAAAGTGTATGCTTCAATATCCCTGCCTCAGTTTATCCACTTAGAAAGTGGCAATAAGATTCACAATAAATACACCTAAAAGCTGTTGTGAGGTTTAATTAAGCAATAGAGCACTTGGAAATCTCCAGATAACAAGATGCCCATAAAACAAGAGGAGGTGATTATTTCTGATGAAACAAATCAGGGCAACGAAGTGGCTCAAGCAGGGAATACCCAGGGCTGTCTCAACTCTCCTTTTACAGCCTTGATGGAGGAAGCTTGTGGAGATTGTTTTCCTGCTCTTTTGCATCTCACACTTTGGCAGGACATTCAAGAGGATGCAGCAAAATGCCTGCATGGGCTGCAGGCTCAGAGATGTGAAATATGGCCCCTATTTAAAAATCAAAGAACTGGGAATCTTCTCCTGTCAACAAGCCTTCCAATAGAGAAGAATAATTTAAGCAAGAATAGCTGAAATCTCCCACCTTAGGGTGATCTGGGTGGCTGTGAGGAGAAACGCGTTTTGGCAGTTCCCACATTCTTTTGTCAAACTTCTGTTGTCTGGGAAAGAGCAGAGTGCCAAAAGCCCTTGCAGGTGAATACCTTGGCTGTTTCATGCTCATTTGATTCAGAGCAATAGCGTGTTTATCTAGATGTTTGGAAAGTTATTAATGAGAACAGCAAATCCTTTCCATGTATAAACTGTAAATCACCTTCAGCAATGCCATGTAAATTATCAAGTCAAGTGAGAACATGCTTATTTATCTGTGATAGTCTTTTATCACCAATAAATAAAAGCAAGACAGGGAATTACCTCAGGAGAAAACAGCTCTGAAGCAGAGCCTGTTAGGTCACCAACAGAAACATTAACACAGCAGAACCCCTGTAAAGTTGTATATCATGACATTCTGAAGGATATGCCAGCAGTGGCACTGCACCAATCCAGAAGGAGAAGGGAAGCAGCTCTCGCTACTGACCACATTCAGGTGCACTCAATGCTTTCCACCACTCTGGTTCATCAGCACTTGTTCTACAGAGAGCAGATGTCTCCCCTAAGCCTGCACTCAGTGCCTCTTTTCATCCTCACATCCCTGCAGAGTGAGGGAAAGGCACTGGACATACAGAGGCTGGTTTGGAGGACCTGCTGTCACAGCCCCAGCAAAGCAAGAGGTTCAGAAAAATAACAGCCAAAGACAGACCAGTTTTATGAGTGGCTGCTGGGGGTTCCGGATATGAAGAATTACAATTTGAGCTGGACTCAGCTTTTAAATCCTCTACTATCCTGAATTAATAAGATGTATGGTATCTTTAAATCAGAGCTCTGCCCATCCATCTTCCAGGTCCAGGCAACTCAGAGATTTACAACACAGCTGCTGCTCCAGGAGTACAGGATTTGGCCCAGTTGGGCATATCACCTGGTAAAACTTTAAAGTACGCGTTTTTACAGAGACAGACATCTAATGAACACTTTAAGAACGTTTCAAGAGTCCTGCAGAAAGTCTCCCTTTTTATGAGAAAGTAAATTAAATAAAGTCCTGGGGAAAAGAAACTGATGTCAGGCGTGACCAAAAATAGTTGTGATAGGTTTCTTCTCTCCCAGCATAGTCTTTGCCAGACAGCTCCAGGGAGGCTCTCAGCAGACACACCAGTGAGCAGTGGAAATGATGAATTACAAGAGGATGGCAGGGCCCTCTGACTTGCTCCAGGGGAAGCGTCCAGGGTGTGAATCCACCAGAGCAAAGCCACAGTGGCTGAAAGCCTACATGGTGGAGGTGCCTGTTGCTCCTGTGGGAGCTGGAGCTCACACTCTGGGCACTGCAGGAGGCACAAACCGTGGCATGATAATACAGTTTCAAGACCAGCTCCAGCATGAGGAATCAGCCCACAGTTGAGCCAACTGCTAAAGCAAATGAAGACTTCTCAGGTTAATGCCAGCCAGTGCTGATGAACAAATGAGCGGTTTTCTTCCCTCTCTCCATGCAGATCCCAGGATGTCAACCCCGTCCCCAGCATGAGCCATTCCCAGTGGGGCTTTGTCACATTGTCCAGAGCCTCCTGCAGCCCTGGTCACCAGAGCAGGTAGCCAGAGGCCACACACAGTGCCCAAGCTGAGATACAGGCCAGGACACAGCCCAGCCCACAGAGCCTTCACTCTGGCAACAATGACACGCAAGAAGGAAAGCTTCCCTTCAAATTCCTGCTGGATGTTGTATAGCTGCTAATTAGGAGAAAGTGACAAAAAACCCACAGTTTTTCTTCTAATCTGGAAAAGCATCTGTCTCCAACAAAACTAGTGGCAAATAAACTCAACAATAACATTCCTTTTTGGCTCAGAGGCCCCCATGGTTGACACGATAGAGCTATTTATTCCAATATCTACATGATACGTACATTAGTGCAAGATAATAAAGAAATTAATTGTAGCAACAATGAAGCTATTTAGAAATGGCCAAAAGCACCACTGACTTCAGTCCAGGCCACAAAAATTTACTCCAGCAAAGAAATCTGGTGGCGAGGCTGGAGCTGGCGCGTGACTCACGTCGGCCCTGATCACTTCGCACTCTTCCTGATACGATAAGTTATCAGCTCAGAGTTCTTATGAGCACTACTTTATCTACTCTCACTAAACCATATCAAGACCTAATTTTGCCTCAACAATTAACAAAATGCTATCACCAACATCCCAATTGTATCTAAGATAGCTTAGGAGAGCGGGGTTTTAAAATGCTGTTGACATGGTGATCTTACAGAAGTTAAACAAATTTACTCAGGTATGCAAGACAATCTGTTTTCAGCACGTATTTCTCACTTTTCAAGAGATCCCAAAGTCACACAGCGTAACCTCCACTCCCACCTTCAGCCAAGACAGAAGACCTGAGGCAGAAATGGATTTTTTTTTCTCCCTGACTCTGTCAACTACCAGTAGGTTCTTCCCAAAATAGAAAAAAATACCTTGCAAAACTTCACTGGCTTCCTGGTGTTCCTCTGACTGTCGAGTTTCATACAGTGAGGCACCTTACAACTACAGATGGATAATCCTCTAGAGCAGCCCCAGCATCCACCTATGGCCACCAGAGCCTTTTCCCCTGTGCCCACCCCACAGAAGGGTTACTTGCACTCTGCCTTTAACCACCAAAACTGAGTTCCCAGAGGATTTGTTAGGTTGCTCGAGCAAGGAGTCCTTCAGGGACCACCATCTGCTTGAATTTGCAAGCACTTTGTCACTCGTTTACCAAAATTTTTATTAGACTACTAAAAAACCAAAGGAGAGCCTGTACTTTCAAAAACTAATGCTCAGCTCAGCATAATAGTTTTCCATGTTCCTCACTTGTAATTACTTAGCGCTTTCTCTTGCATGCATTCGTTAAGAAATATAAATTTAAATAAACAAACCCCGGATTTTCTAGCAGAACCAAACCATTAAATTTGTACATAATCAAAACTTGAGGCAGTTAAGCAGAACAGGAGGAAATGTGCTGGCTGCAATGAATTAGTTATGGCATGTCTGATGTGCCAAGTTTATTTTCTAGACATATTTTTCCTATGTGAAGGTGCAGCCAAACAGCAGCCACTAATGGATCAGTAAATCTGCACTGTGCCAGGCAGAGCCTCAAACACATGAGATCAGCGACCAACTGGGGGAAGAGGGGAGATGGGGTTTTTTGCTATATTTTGTTCTTCCGCATTTGCTTATGTTTTGTGAATGTGACACTTAGAGCTATTTTTGCAGGTGTACCCAACTTATCATAGGAGAAAAGCAATCTTTCATAAGAACTGCATGAATCACTTTTATCAACAATAAGGGATTTTGGTATTGCAAACACTTAGTGACTTTATTCAGGCATGCACAAAAGAAGCCAAGGCCAGAAGACAGAGCAGCTGCTCTGGTATATTAAAAGGTTTCCCAGAAATGCTGTCAAGGAGCAGCCTCAGCATCCAGACACCTCAGCAGTTACCTGAACACTCGCAGAGCTGATGCTGACTCATAACCCAATTGCACTGGAAATTCTGCAACTGGGGAGCACAGGCGCTGCCTCAGAGCTTCTCCGCCTTATTACACACACAGAGCCCATGACAAAGAGCATTTGCCATTCAAAGCACTCACAGATTCAAGGTCAGAGTTTCCAAGTTTCAAGAATTCTCCATGAGTGCAAAGTCTATAGCACGGATACCAACAGATTGATTTTTTAGCATCTACCTGAAGAAAGCAAATATGAAGGCTATCATTAGTTCTGCTTCTTGTGGGGGACTTCCCTGTCAGTGTGTGTTAGTGACTCATTAAACAAAATGTTTTGCAGTAAATCACATGGAAACCTGAACTGAGCAAATGCCAGAGGCAATGACAGGCGGATATGAATGACAATCAGAAGGGCGTGTCTGGATGCTTGAGGTATGAGCCATGATAAAGTGCTTGTGAAATTTCACCTGCCCAGATTGGGACAAGAGGTTGTGGCCTTCAGAAAAAAAAAAAAAAACAACAAAAAAAACAAGGAAAAAATGCACTTGAGCGCTAATTAGAAAGTAAACTCTGTCTGAACAGACATGTAAATATTCCAGCCTCAGCAGGGAATAAAACCTAGAGATCATGGGAATTAGTCTGAATCAGACCTCACTGAATGGTCATGGCAAGATTGGAGGAAGACAGTGCAAGCCAACAGTTACTGCAAGCACCTCTTTAGTCAGAGGGAAGACTGAATTCTTTTCACATAATCATTCATTTGTACTCATGGGCTTCTAAAATAGATTTAGCAGACCTCTGTTCATCTTCTCTGAGCTGCTTTTGACTTCTTAGAAAATACATGGAGCTGATAACAATCCTTGCAAATTCTGAGAAACAAAAGCAGACAGACACATACCTTAGCCGATTAAATGTTGAACATTAACAACATCCATTACTATCACCAGCAGCTAGAGATGACTAACAAAGAGAAACATGAAATCACATTACCGCATTCAGCAAACCTTCAGAAAATGCTACTTTTCACAGTCAAAAATAGCATACCTTACCAGCCCAGCTTTCATCAGCCCATTCTGTCAGCAGTAAAAGCTGTTTTCTAGGCCACGACATTTTCCATTAATGCAATCTGATTTGCCATGGCATTTTGAGAAAGCTAAGGCGAATGTGTGATATTGAGAGAGGACAGTCGGTAATCCAGAAATGAAAGCCTGAAACTCCTCATGTAGGGCAAGGTCAAAGAACAGCTGCCCATGGAAACCCCCACGCAGAGAGACTTGCATACTATGTTCTAACTGGTATTCCCTGGAGCTTTGTACTAAGGCTATTTTAAATAAACAGCAACATACATCTCAACAAATGATTTAAAAAATGTGGCGATAATGACTTCTCATATGCCTTTACTACTGCTTGCACTTACAAATATGTCACTTGGGTAGTTTTATCTCCCACATTAGTTGATATTTAAGAAGTTCTGATTATTACTCACACTGTTCTGAGTGTTATATCTGTTCCTAGCAACTGAGAGAGGAAAACAAGCCCAAATAAAACACAATGGTATTTATGAAGCCACAATGTTTTAGCTACCTGGGATAAAATCCTGCCTGCGTGTTTCTAAGAACTGTGGTACCACAGAGAAGTAGTGATGAAAGAGCTGGTGGCAGTTTTTGATAAAGACAACTACCTCTCATAAGCTACTGGCAAACTAAACAAAAATTAACAAGCTCCATAAAGCAATTAAAATCCAAAGTGTAAAGTAGATGTAATGACTCAACAGCCTGATCACTGCTCTCATAAAACCACCCTCATAATGCATGGCCTGAGTCTCCTCACCTTGATATCACCATAAAATTAAGCAGCAAATTGAAATGCTCATCATCTATCAATCATCTTTCACTGATAGAAAAGTTGTAAGGCAGGAGAAGCAGAGCCAAGGACTGTGCACTGAGAAGCCTCACAAGAAACCAGATCCGTGCACCACAGGATGTCTGAGTTTGGCTCCACCAAGTGTCCCCGTAGGGGCAAGAGTAGGGCTATCAGCACTGCACTGCACAGTCTGCACACTGTGTGCTGCTTCATCAATCCCATCCTCTACAGACAATTAAGTGGGCACCATCACTCACATCCTAGAGGCAAAGCACATCCCTCCTGGCAGTGAAAAACGCCTAGAACGATTCTCCAGTGGGTTTATAAAACAACAAAAACAAACAAACAAAAACCCCACAACATAACAACAACAAAAAAATCAACTAACCAAACAACCCCTGCCCCAAACTGAAGAAGGGAACAAACACCATGTAAACCCCTAATTTCCGCATTTTAAACCTGTCTCATTACTGGGTGGACAACCCTCCTCTTTCCATCCTGCCCTCTGCACTGCCAATGGAATATTGCTTACAACTTGATGTGATTCAGCCTTAAGAGAACATTCTCATTCTAGACTTGTACACAGCTGAAAAGTTTCAAAGATGTTGTAAGACTCAATACAATAAAACAACTGTCCTTGGTCTCCCAGATAACAAGGTTTTTTTAGTGTTTAAAACAACCAATTCACATTCCATGCGTATTTAAACACATCTTTGTATTACTTCTTTATAAAGACAACCTTGGCCCTCAAAAAAGAGGCTGTCCATGGTCTCAGGTAACGCAGAGTGTATTAATTGAGCAATACCTCACACTTATTTTGGAACGCTAATTCGGACAGAGCCCAGCTCTCACTGCACCCACTGTCACTTACTGACTCTTTAGAGGGGTGGCAGTGAATCAGGAACACAACAGCACATTTGTGAGGTGAATTTCAAGCATGCTTGGGTGTCACAGTATGGCTTGAGCAGTGCCCCTGAACCACCAAAGCTGATGGGTTGAGATTTAACCACCTAGTTTTAGGTGGTAGATGCCATCAGCAGTTTGGGATCAGCTTTTAATTTTGGATGGAGTAAGAGAGTTCAAAAACTAACTAGATACTCCCTGCCAATATCCACCACCAAGCCTCTGTCAGGAACAAAGCAGCTCTTACTCTCTGCTTATGTAGCTCATATGAAGTTAGCCCTCAAATTCATGATATTAAAGAGTCCATACTACATAGTAATTTGAGACATCGCCTGCCTGCAGAAAACACAAGCAGCATGTTTAAACAAATGGGAGGACCCATGAAACACAAAGCTCCCCAGCTTGGGTTGGAATAGAGGAGCTCAAAGCAGTCGAGGATTTGCATAGATGCCACTGCACCCCTCCCTTCTGCTCTCCTGAAGCCATTCCTGAGGCTGTGCCCTGAGACACACCTGGAGGAAGGCTGAGGAGGGAAAGTCGAGCCTGGCTCAGGCACCACCCTTCAGTATAAGCAACTGGAGGCATCAGAGTGGTGCCCTCTGAAGCTGCCGACTGCTCAAGGAGCGCGGGGCTCCAGGATTGAATGGGGCAGCCCCGGGCTGCTTCTGCTGTACACTGGTTGGGACTGGCTTCTCAGAGCCACAGAGCCTGCTGAGCCCTCTGTACTTGCCCTTGGGACTGCAGGGGCTGACTCAGCAAGGCTCTGGGTGCTTCAGGCTGAGAGCAGCCCCGTGGGAAAAGGCATGGCTTTACAGCACCTCCAAATCTACCCCTTAGCAAAGCCTGGTCCATAGCCCCACTCCTTTCCTTTCCTTCCCATCACTATTATCTGGACCAGAACTAGTGTTAGTCAAACCCTTGCTATCCTTAGCAGTTTAAGTACATCAGTTTGCCAGAATCACTTTGTCCCAGTAAAGCCACCCACGAAGTACTATGACTTGCAATGCTACCTCCCCTTATGCTTCCTTAAGGCACCCTTACATTGCCTTTCCTCTTTCTCAAAATGAAACTTGGTTAAATCAAAACAAAATTAAACACAGAGAGCCAGAAAGACCCTTCTTTCCTTTAAAGACTTTTCCACTGACAACAGAGAAGTATTTTTGGTGACTGGTGTTTGTTATGAGCCAGGCAATCGCATATAATTCTACAAAAGACCCCGTTCAGGTTTTGATAATTTATATGCTTCTTTCTTACACAAGAAGATGCACTGAAACAGACTGAAGCTCCTACAGCCAAGCCCTGCTGTGAGGACCATCCCTGCAGCTCAGGTGAGGACTCTGGGCACTGCCACCTCCGCTCAGCTGACACATCCTTTCTCACTGACTGGGAAACGTCACTGTTGACCCCAGCCCTTATTTCCTGCTACTCCCTCCCTGTTGCAATGGCATTCCCAGCAAGAGCTTTAAATAACAGCCTGGGGTACAAGAACAGTGACTAACTCTTTACATTTCCAGTCATACATGGTGATCTCCCAACAGTAACAGCACTGACAAGCCCTTCCTGCAATACTCTATTCAGCAGACGTTTTTTTCTGTGGAAAGATGCTCGTAATCATATCTTAGAGCAATTAGAAACACAAATTGTTTTTCCCTTTCTCCTCCCAGGCACTGGCTGGCTGTGCCCTTGAAGCACAGCCAGCCCAGCCAGGACAGGTAGGGCTGGGCGCCGCAGGGAGCAGGGAAGCAGGAAGGGCTGAGGCCCCAGGGGATAAGACCTCAGCTCAGCCTGCTGGGATTCAGCAGGATTGCTCTGCAAATGAGGGCTCAGGCAGAAACGGCTGGGTCAGGACCAGATGAAACTAAGCAGATGAGCAAGAAAGAATGTCTTTTAAATGGGGAAGAGCATCTCAGTGGCCAGGGCAGGTGACAACCCACAATGAGAAGATGCTGCCCTCATTAGGGCTCAGTGTTTTTCAGACAAGGTTTACTGGACAGGTACTGGGGAGCAAAGCACCCACCTCACATGAGAAAGTGAGCTCCTAATATAAGGTAAACAGGGTCACTGTAAACTTGTCATATTTTATTGCCTTGGTACTGAAGACACCCATGAGAACACTACAATAGTCTTTATGACTCTAAGAAACTTCAAAATGTTTATACTAAAATCAGCATAATCTCTCAGGTAAAAAATACACTTCCAGTTTTATTAAAAACTAAAAACCCAGTGATTTGCTCACATTCACATAATTCAAAGGAACAGTCCTTCTCTGGCACTTCCCTAAGCTCAGGAGTTTATACTAGCAAAGAAAATGAGTGTTGTAGGTTGAAGTTACTCTTTGATCTGCTAAATAAATCCATAGTAAATTCAGGTTCAATTACAGTATTTAAATTTATGTCATCTACAGTGCTTTATGAAGTTAGTGACAAATGCCAGTTTCATATAGAAAACATGTATTAACCTGCACAAGCCACAAAAAAAAGGAAAAATCAATTTGCTCTGTACAGATGTATCAAAATGTACTTTGACAGTTTTATACAGTCTTTTACATGCATTTGTCAATACATTTGATTGCAGCTGTAGATACTGTGAACAACTCACTGTTACGAAGAAATTTCTAGTTTGATACACTGAAAAGTAAAATTTGCTTTACTGATACACCTACATGCATATTCACCAATGCAGTCATTGTTACTGCCAAAATTTCATTTGCATGCAAAATACCTCTGGTGCAAATTACCAATAACATAAGGGAGCCCATGAAATGTTAAAGACTTCAAAGGATGAGAGAAAAACTATTTGCATTTTGGGCCTGATCCAAAGCACATTAAAGTCAAGAGGAATCTTTCCATTGGCAACAACAGATGTTCTGACTCAAGGAAGTTTTGATGCAAGTCATTGACATAACAGCAGACCAGCAAGACCACAAAATCCACTTTCTGAAGAAAACAAAAGTTAACTTTGCTAAGTACTGGTTTACTGCACGGCAGTTGTCTCTCAGTTACTCCCAGGACAATCTCTGCTGCCTCTCCTGCTGTCCACAGCACACCTTTCTGTTCGATAGCCCACATTCATCCAGTTTTTACACCTACACTTTCTTCTCTCTTGTTCATGGCTTTTAATTTCTTTCTCGCTCTGCAGATATATAACTTCATAATAGTGTTGTTTAATTCCACAAAAGTGACTTATGAGACAAGTATCTATGCAGGACAATACAAAAACTGTCAAAATATGTTTTGATAGATCACTACCTATAGAGCATCAACTGCTCCAGTCCTTGAAAAATGACTAGTGGGTCTCATAAAAGAGAGCTGCTAGCTGCTTTCATCTGTTTGAGAATAATCAGCTTAATCAATGTTGCTTCAGCAATCTCTGTTCTATTCAATCAGTGTTTTAGGTGCAACTTTTCATATGGCATGAACGTCATAATGGCTCCTACTCCAGGGCAGAAAAAACTGTTCATGTAAAGGACAGGAAACACAGCATGGTAAATGAAAACAAGTGACTGGACTTGCAACAGCGCAGGTACCAGCATGTTTATTTACAGAAACTTGAACAGTTTATTCCTTTTAGGAAGGAACATTTTTCCTAGCATGACCCAAAAAAGAAATGAACTAGTAAAAGGAGCATTTCTCTAGCACAAACATTATTAGCAAATGCCTTATCTATTCTATGTGTCACCAGTAAGCAAAAACAAAGCCCTGCAATAAAACAAAACAACAACAACAAAAAAACAAAACCCCAAAGCAAAAAAAAAAAAAAGTACTAGGACATAATGCACATTTTTCTTCCTCTTCATACTTCAAAATCATAAGCACTTCTCATATTTCATGGTAAAAGGTTTTATTTCATGGTTCCCGCAGCTCAGATAATGATATCATAACTCAAAGGTGGTGCAAGGCTCACTATAGCTCTGACCTCGTAAACAATTTTAATATCCCTTCTCCACATCCTAACAGATATAGGACTGCACCTGAGCAGACAATATCTTCTCAGGAGTTACTTGTTTATTCAACTTGTAAGTGAGCACATGTGCTCCACATTAAAACCAACCTGGATGCAAAGAGAAGGCTTCCGTCGGCACAAGGGGACCATCTTTCAACAAGCTGAGATACATCTGCCAAGTATCTAAGGTGCACAGGAGAGAATGCAAAATTAAGCCAAAACACAGCACAGACCCACAAAGCAAGGCGTGCAGCACCACACCTGCTGCACAGATCTACTCTGGGCTGCTCCGAGTGTCCGGGACGGGTTAGAGTGGGGAGAGCAGCGCTGCTGCAACAGGGGCAGGGGAAGGACGCAGGCAGAAGCAGCATTTCTGCTCATCTTTCCAGGTGAGCCAGTAACAGGCAGAGCTCTTCATGGCTACTCCACAGCATCCCTGACGTTCTTTATCATTACCATGGGCTCAGATACTCAGAGGGGATACCAAGGCCAGTAAAATGAATCTATGAATCTCATATGCAGAGCCATGATTCACTGGAAAAGCCAGGGCCTGTCCAGGATCCCTCTGGCTCCGTGAAGGACTGGTACAGGGAGGGTTATCTAAGACATCTAAAGAAGGCTCTGTTTAGCTGGAAGTAGCTAGTTAAACTGGAAAGCTGAACAGCACAGCAAGAGCTCTAGTAGCCAAGAGACCTCTTCAGTCTGAAAAAGTTTCTCTTGAGGGAAAAAATTCAGGAGACAATATGATCAAGTCTCTCTTTCTAGGTCAGATCTCAAGAGCTACCTGTAAGACAATGGTGATTCCATAACAACTGCACAAAAGCACTTACCACAAGAAACACGGGTGGAGATGATCCCAGTCAGCCTCTTCCCAGCCCCATAAGAGGATAACCTGTAGCTAAACCATGCTACTGGATGTCTAACTTATTCTGAAAATCCTCCAATACTGAGATTCCCCCACCTCCCTGGGCAATCTGCACTGGCACCACAGATCTCAGTAATCATGACTTTTTCTGCCTTGGGTCTAGCATAACCTTTTGTTTTTGCAATTAATCCCATTATTTCTTGCCCTGTTTATCAGCTCCATCTTTACAGCCAACTTCTGCGCACCTCTGGTTAAAGAAGAAAGGCGAGAGACATTTCAAGATATCTTCAACTTTAAGCAATTCCAACCTTTGAACTCCTAAAAGTCAACTGGACAGTAAGCCCTAACATAGGCAGAAGGGATGCCTTAGTCTCTTAAGACTGCTTAAGGGCTACAAATCCATCAGTCAAGCTCTGGACTACTTAGAAAGCTAATGAGTAGTGTTTCAATTATTTCCTTCTGGAGTAAGGCCAAAATAAGCTTGTTGATGTGAATAGGTAAAACAGAATCTACTGCTTTCTGAAAAACCTCTTTGAGAAACAAGTTGAGAAGTGCTCTCAAAAATTTATTGCCCCTTTCCTTACCAGAAAGACTTATTTGTTATTGAAAGTCTGCCTGCAAGACTCATGATGCTGACCTCAGGAAAATAAAAAATTTATTTTGAGAAATCACAGACAGACTGAATGAAGATACAGGAATTAGAAGCTAATACAGAAAGAAGATGCAGGTCAAATCAGCACTGGGCCATCTTGACAGTATCTCTATAAAGCATCAGTAATGACTAATAAACTTGAATTTATGCCACACTTCTGGCTCTTCAGAAGGCTTTTACATAAAAAACAGCAAGAAAAAAAATACCTGGCTGAGGACAGGGGTTATTTTCCAAAAATAGTAATGAGGTCTAATTTTCTATTTCATTGGCACAACTCATCCATAGCCTCACTATGTGGCTGCCAACTTCCCTGGACAAAATCAGTCAGAGCAGTGGCACCAAGCAGGGCCAAGTCTCCAGACTGTGGAAATACTCCTAGGAAATATTAGAAGCCTTTTTCCAATTCCTGCCAACACTCTGGCAGGGGAGAAGAGGAGCTTTCATCCTTTTAATCATAAAGAGTTGTAGGTAAATTGTCAGAGTATCACACCTCCATATACACTTCAAATTTTTTATAATGGGAAAATTCTGCCCTCTTCTATACTCTGACAACCTCTACTAGCTCTGAGTGACATAGATACCGTATTTGACCTAATTGCATTTTAAAGCCCAAGTAAGGCTCTTGCACTCTAAGCTGAGACAGACAACTTTTTTTCTTTGCCCTACCCACAAGTCCCTGTGACACAATACTTCTGACACATTGCAAATTTCTGAAGAATTATTCCTTCCAAATAAGTATGTTCCTTGTTATTTAGCCAGGCTGAAGGGCAGTTCACTGTCATTTATGGCACAGGCACAGAGAGGAGTGAATAGCAATTACTCAGCATTTGTTAAAGTGAAGGCCTCACCTTTAATAATTGCACAGTCACATTTCTTTCCACAGGGTCAACCAGAACTCTGGAAAGGAGACTTGCTGATTGACACAAATATGTTTGTATTTCAAAGGGCAAACTACAAAGTCAAATAAAAGGCAATGTTTGCACAAGAGTTAACTTTGTCATTCGGCATTCTCAAAGAGCTCAACAATCCCATGGAAAAACATCTCTCCTTTGCTACAGTACATTTTTGACTCAAACTTTAATACAAGTGTATCCAGAGGTCAAATTAGCATGATTGCTGCAAAAGGCTAGCTAAACACACAGCCACAAAGAAAGAGGAGTTAGTAGCGACCTTTAAAGAAGCAAAGGAATATGGTGGACAGAACTCCTGCCCCCCATAACCCCACAGTGAGCTGGGAGCTGCTAAAAACTCAGCACAAGTTAGAGCAGCAGGGCCCTCTGATTGCACAGACAGACAAACCAATGCCCAGCCAAACAGGGAAGAGGGAGGAGGTCTCTTTTTGCACACTCTCATACCCCAATTACAGTTCATCTTGAACTAAAAACACCAGCTCTGCACAGTCACTGCCTCAGCGCAGCCTAATGGGAAGGAGATGAGATAATAAAGCCACATACTGCTCTTGGGACTGCACCACTCCTGTTAAGACAAGGGCAGGTCCCTGCAGTGCTGGACCAACCCACACTGCACCTCCACCAGCCTGTCACAGCCAGTGCTGCTCTTCCACAGTGGACAAGGTCTGCTGCCCTTTTCTGGAGCTGGCCAGCCACCGTCCTTGGCAAAGCTGCGGCCGTGCTCCTTCCCCTTCTGCTGCTGTGACTGTAGGCGGATTTTCTTCGCCTTTCTCTCCCAAATTAAAGAATCCTAAAGCTACAAAGCTTTCACAGTGCCCACAACCCTTTGAGCTCACTTTCCCAAGCTATTGGGTGTGTTGAATTCAAGGTTACCAAATGCATTAATTCTGGGCACATTAAAACTGGGCACCAAGAGCACGTCTTCAAAGAGCCACTGAGAACTTTAAGGTGAATCGACTAAATGGATAAAGGATCTGCACATGGGTAGATTCACACGAAAAGGATGGAAACAGTCTTGTGGGTAATTAGTGATGCACCTTCAGTTATACAAGCTGACTTCACCCCTTTAGCTGATTACTTTCAACTTTCTTCCCCACGCAGAGAGGCCTTTGAACCTCAAAGCATTACAAAACTGTATATTATCAGCCACGTCTGCAGGCGTGCATGTTACACTCAGCACCCACTAAAGTGTCATGGTCAGCCTAAATAGTTGGATCCAGTAATTTTCATCCTGTACAGATTTTTGGAGGTAGTCCAAATTTGGGTCAGTCTGACAGAACTGCACCTGGGAGTAGCAGAGGTTTCTAATGTGCCATGGGAATGACTTCAGAAACAAACCGCAAAAAAAGTTCTTTCGCATTAAGTGTAACTGTTGCTACTCTAAGATTAAATATTACCTGTAAATTACACTCATTAACTGCAGAGTCCTTGATTAATGAGCAGGTGGAGTGCGCATGGGGACCTGGTCCTGATTTCAGCTGTCGTATTAGCTCTACCCTGGACACTACTGATCGCCACAAAAATAAATGAGGAAATCCAAGAACTAATTATGAGTGGACAAAATGTGTCAACCTAATAACTGTCTAAGGGTACTTCGGAGATTAAGAGAAGGCTGGCAGATGTGCAAGATGCAAATACTGAAGCCACAAAAAAGAAACAGCAACAGAACTCTGCTATCTTCTGGTATCTCTGGTGAGCGAGACCGCAGGAAGCCTCTCAAGAAACAGTCTCAATTTCAGAACAGCTCCAGAGCCATTCTGATTACTGCGATCATTTGTTCATTGTTTTAACAGTGATGGACAGAGGAGCAACCTCTGGTGCTCCCCCCACTCCCAAGGCAGGGGCTGTCTCTCCTCAGGGAACAGACACTGGGCTCTGCCAAAGGCCCAGGGAGGGAGGTCTGGATCAGTGAGCAGGAGTCTGGCAAAGAGAAAGCCAAGGACAGGAGAGAGCATCCCACGCCAGCTCCTGGAGGGTGCCGCTGCAGGTGTGCGGGCACGCAGGCTGGGGCTCACACAGGGAAGCCAGAACCACCTTCTGCAGTTTGTCAGCAAACACAGCTGGATCTAAGCATCTCCTGCTACACTTATCCAGCAGGCATTGCCTCCAAGCATTTCTGTGAAACAGTAGGGACTGCCCACACACACTCTTTTAAATTTGTATTTACTTGTCTCTTTAAAAAGACCAAAGAAATCTTCTACATACAGCAGCTAAGTACAACAAAACTCAAGCATCAGAAGAAGAGTTCAGCCAACTTGTACCCTACAACCAATCTCCTATTTCTCCCTCCACTTTCCTTCTAATCCCGTTTATAATTACACAAGCTGTCTGATCAATTCCCTCAAATCCATTTGCAAATTGCCATCCTTGAAAGAGCCTGGGCACCAGATCAAGCAGCCTCAGCTTGACACAACCCACGCCACTATTAACGGCTCCCCTGAAATGCCGGGGTGCAGCTGGCCAGACCCTGAGCAAGGGCTGCCAAGACCCAGCCCCAGCAGAGATCAGGCAGGAGAAAGTATTGATCTGCGCCTTTTAACATGCTAATTTGCCCAGGGGATGCTTCAGTCATTGCCAGGCTGGACACTTCAAAAGGAAACTGTTTTCAAAGCCACGATGTCCTTTTCAGCAGCAGAAAAACTTAAAACTGAAAACAAATGAATTCAAGCCCCAAGTTCACAGAAGCACTCCTAGGTATTCTTCAGCTCCCCAGACAGAGATGTTTGATGTATGGAAAGACAGACTTGTTAATTAGGGTTATTAAAATGTGGCCTGGCAAAAACCCTCTGGGATTTAAAAAAGAAAATCCACACCCTCTAAGTGCAGACTTCAATATAAAGATAGCCTGAACTTTTATCAAAAATATTCAGCCATAACCTCTGGAAGTGTTCCATTGATTCCCCCCACACACACTTCTTAGGAGAAGAATAAAATGTATTTAAAATTAAATTTCTGTAATTCAATTTCTGTAATTCAGCATCAGCACTGGAGAACATTTTGGTCTTTTTTAGCATTGATAATGGGGAAAATAAAGGCAATTGTTCAATCCCTTCAGGCCGCTGAGAACACACAGCAAAGGCCAGACAAAACCTTCAGTGTGACAGAGACATTATTAAAGTATTTCGGGAAGCAGCAGTGTTATTGACTGACGCCTTTGCTACCAACACTTGCCTTTCAATCACGTCTTTATTTCCAAATGCAGGAAGAGCTTAGGTCACCAAGCTCAGCCTGCTCCTTCTCCTCTGGACCCTGGCCCGGGACAGCCACAATCCACTGAGTCCAGTGCTGGCTACACCAGCAGCACCAGCCACCCCCCTCCACACTCACGTGCCCAGGCACAGGAGGGAATTCGGGATGCTGCTTACCTCTAACTCCTGGCTGCAGGGGACAAAAAGCTGCAGGACAGAGTAGGCAGATAGGGAGAACTGACTGCCAGCCTGACATTTGCTGTGGAGCAGGCAGCAGCATCGCAGCAAACTCATCCACAGAAACAAGGCATGAGGAGATAACGCCAGAAAATACAAGCAAAATGAAACTTGCTTCCTTGCCACTAAATCGTCAGCTTTATGGGACTTCATGCTGAACGGTATGAAAAAAAATCCAATTTGCTTTGAAGCACATTAGTCTAACATCCTAATTATTGTTTACATTGCCATTTGCCTTCTATTAAGAATTGAATAATTACCCAGTGCTCCATAGTTTAAAAATACAAGCAAACAGGATTATCTGGGTAATTAAGACACTGTACTGCAGTTTTGTAGTGTGGCTGTACAAAGCTTTCACATATACAAGCAGAAGCAATAGGTATTGATTGCTTTAGCTCAAATGATGTTTTAAGGATGTGTAAGATGGGTCCCTCATTAGGAAAAGGTGAGCAAAAACTTTTGACAAGTGAGGAGGGGCAGAAGCTACCTGCAGCTAGGACACTACATTCAGCCTTTGCTCTGGTCTTAACTTAGACACAGACATCCTGTGTGCCTCTGGGAAAGTGACCCAGTCTTCACCCCTCCATCCTCCGGCTGCTGCAGCACAGCAGCATCCTTCCTCCTCCTCCTCCTGCCCAGGACCCCACCTTTGCCCAGGCTGCTGAAATTGCTGCCTCTCTGCAGCCTGAGCTGTGCAGCACCAGGCCCCCAGCGAACACAAAGCCTGTTTCCCAGCACACCTCTTTCAGTGGGTTTGTACAGATTAACTCAACCTTAGTGAGATTTAAACCCTCCCATCTAAGGGAAGTATAAAAAGCAGACCAGCAAATGGGTTTTTTTCTAGGCATCCATGACTAAACGAGCCAAAGCAAATACCAACTGTAAAATACAGTTTGTTTGGGTTTTTTTTGCCTTTTTTTCCTCCAAACCTTAATAGCCCATCCATATTGTACTTTGAACAGCACGACCTCCCCTTCTGGGTGACTATTAGGACAAAAGCAAAGTTTTTGCATGTTCCTTTGTTGTTTTTAAGAGCCTTTCCTCCATTTAATTACAGCACCAGGTTTCACACTGCGCAGTTTACTACCCCTGTGAAACTACCTTCAAGTTAAACACTAATTGGACATCCAACAAAAACGAAAACCCCCCACGACCATGTTTTTCCTTCTGGTTTCTTATAGGATGTAGCCCCAACACAATCGGGGTTCCAGTTTCATACCACTGATTTATAAAGACACAAAATGAAAAACAGTCCTTTAAAGAAATACAGTACATTCATGCAGCATGTGTTCTAACTTATATCAATAAACCTTTCAACAAATCCATTCTGAACAAGCCTGTGTTTTGGGAGCATTTAATGAGCCTCAGCTTTATTTCAAGCCAAAGGCAATTTTAAGTAAAGTTGAAATAAAGAAAAGTTAAAAAGAAAAGGAGGTCACTAAAACCAAAAATAAAATAAAATGTGTTCTCATATAATCATGAGGCTTAAGAAAGCAGAATTTTTCTCACAGATTATTTTCATTCAATAAATAAAGACAGCAGAGCATTTCTGCATCTTTACTTACCCAAGCGCTGGGAGTCTCTTTTCACCACACTGTAACCATGGGCCAAGGCCAGCCCAGACAGCAAAGGGAAGGGCACTAGCCCAGGCTTGAGCAGGTACTTGGCACAAAGCATAGGAAATGTCAAAATGTAATGCTGCTTTCTCATGCCGTAAGTGCACACTTAGAGCCCAGAGGGGATCCCACCTCCTGAACCTCATCATCCCCCCAGCTGAGGATGCAGCTACAGAAGAGCTCGGGGATCACTGGTGAAGATCTGGACAAGACGACACCCAAGGGCCTGCAGCCCCTCCAGGCATGAGAAGTGGTGCCATCCTTTTACAGAGGTGGTCAGGGTTTGAACACAGCACCATCCCACACACCAGCTGGAAGGGAGCTGCACATCTGGGCAAGAGCGACCACCAGCCATGGTCAAGACATGAGGAGCACACCGAGCAAATATTACACTGTCTCTTAAACAAAGAGATAAAAAAAATCAAAACAGAAGCCATTTGCATAAAATCCAAATCTTTTGAGCTCTGCGTAAACAGAAGGAGATTTTGGCTGGTGCTTCCAAAGGAAGCTCTTATCTCCTTTGTGAAATGTGGAAATGGGTGTGCTACTTTGCATGAGGGTGTATACAAAAGATGTAAATGAGGAATTTGCTGCATGCAAAAGGCAAAGCAGCCGACAGCTGCCAATCCCCGTTCACAGGGAGAGCTTCTCTAGTCTCTAGCAGGAGGAAAAAGGGAACCAACAGGTTTGCTTCCCAGGGAGGTGAAGCAGACTCTGAATATTCATAAAATGGCCATTTAGTCATGGGAGTGTTAATTGTCTCTGATTCACAAAACTGTGACCTCACCTGCTCCCTGCATGAAAAGGATGTGGCATAATGGGACAAAACCAGATAAGATATTTATCTCACAAGTTTGGGGGGCTTTTTGATGCAGTCCCAAAAGACCTTAGTGTACTGCTGAGCATTTCTTTAATCACGTCTCACAAGCACAATAAAGACCAAGCTCAGTGGAGCATATTATTAGATAGATAATAACCCTTACCCAGCCAAGATATAAATGCTGAACTCATCGCACACTGGATGAGCTGTCTGGAAAGTTTTGGGTTGCCTTTTTTTTTTTTTTTATCCTAAAAGAACACACAAAAAACAGAAGATGGGCTGGAAGTCCCACAAAAGACTACCCAGATCTACCATGAAATTCATACCACCACAAAGCTCATCTGGCTTTGATTCTGAGAACCATGTTTTTCACCAATAACACACAGAATAAGGACCAGATATTGCTCTCCTGTGTACTAGCTGAAGCCTTGTCAGAAATTCAAAAGGAAGCAACCACAGCCTTTCTCCAAGCAATACATGAAGGCACAATCGTTTGACAACTGTAACTTGACTTCTGAGGAGGCCAGGCAGGAGAAAAGCAATAGAGCTCCTGCAATGACATTTGAATGCAGATTTTGAAATGCACCAGGTGATACAAGAAAATCACAGAGGGAGTAACCCTTGGAAGATCTATTGAGCTACATGAGAACATAACATAACCAAATCAGCAGGGAAAAGAACCAACTAAATTTGGTTCAGACAGACTGTGTTTCAGTATCACTCCCAGGCCCCGCCTGTAGCTTCCGTCTTCTCAGCTCCTTTTAAAACGTAACATGTTGAGTCTGTGCATTTTTTCCCCTGCCAAAAATAATCAACCTGAAAAAAATTCCTTCTGAAATCTTAAATCTGCAGTCTTAGTCACCCTTCTGATCACCCTTTTGTGCAGACAGACTGTACATCAGTGCTATTCTGACAAAAAAGTTATCTAGGACTAAAATGGGAAAGTACACACAAATTACTTTACTTCCTCACCACTAAAAAACCCACCATCCAAGAATCTTATCACAGAAAAACATATAATTAGACTGTACACTTCTGATGTAAACTGAACTGCTGCTTTCAACGATC
Source organism: Melanocharis versteri (assembly GCA_013397845.1). Classification (NCBI taxonomy): domain Eukaryota; kingdom Metazoa; phylum Chordata; class Aves; order Passeriformes; family Melanocharitidae; genus Melanocharis; species Melanocharis versteri. Next base: position 134,112 of record VZTG01007687.1, read on the forward strand.
ACAGCCACTCTTCAAAGCCTCTGAGATAAAAAGAATCTTATCATTCAAATTATTACTTCTTAGGGATGCTCTTATCAAAGTTGGAAGGAAAATTCTAAAAACAGCAGTGATATGAAACCAGGACTGAGCCATATTTTAAATGACACTGGGTTTTCTGCCAATTGGCCAATTCACAACTCAGAAAAAGCAAGCATAGATGAAGACAAAGCTGTTGGCTCTCATAACCTTTGCAATATCACAGTAAAAATCTCAACTGTCTCACATATTTATACTAAATGGCAGGTCTAAAATTGAGATTTGTAATTTCACAGCATCAAAATCATCACAGATGGCTACAGTCTATTGCTTCTTTAATCTGTCTTTTCTCCCTTCCTGCTTGTTTTCCCCCCTCCTTCTCTGAGTTAGAAAGATACGTGTTTTATCATAAGGAAATCGTAACTAAATCCAAATCACATTTTATTAATGTGTAACAAAACAATTTACATAACAATGATGTGTACAAGTGAAGTTTAAAATTACTTTATGTCTCAGCTTTGCCCTAAAGCACTAACTGCCTTAGCCTTAAGATGTGCCACTATTTGGGATAGTCATCTTCCATCAACAATATTCTGCACACATGTTCTCCTAAATGGATAGCCACTAACATAGAACATTTGAGGGAGAATAAACAGTAGTAGAAATAGCAAACTGGAATTTTTTTGGCATCTAATTCACAGCTGCAAGTTCATCTGCAAGCAAAGAATCAGAGCTCACTTAAAATTTCTACTGATCAGGACCAATTTTGCAGAAACACTGCCATGACACACCTGTGAAGCTTTCCAAATAAATATGGATTAAGTACTTCTCTCCTTTTCCTTCCTGTCCTGGGTTTTTGCATATATACATACACACACACATACACTTACGGATATTCAATAAGACAATCATCATCAATTAAGCCAACCAGAAAAAAACCAGCAACCAGAGAAAGGACAGTTTTTTGTCATCATATTCAAACACCTCCATACCACTGACACAATTTTTTAAAAATCCCATTGGAGATCAGAAAGTCATTAACTCCCACTACAAGAACTTCAGATGTGAAAAGGCTTTCCATTACGCTTCCCACACACACACCAGAAATTAGGCAAAAGAATCCCAAGGAAAACGTATTATTTAAAAATTGGGAGGGTGAGTGAACTTGAAGCAGCTTGCAGGACAACCCAAGGGCCAGGTGGTCTGTCCCAGCACTGTGTGGCAGGGAGCAGGTCCCAGGAGAGGACAAGGAGCTCCAACATAGACTGGGGATCTCCTGACAAGTGCAAAGCCCCAATCCACCGGCCTAAACTAGTCCTGCCCACTGAGCTTTTGTCAAACATTTAAGATCTTAATCAATCCTAACTCTGACCCTAGGATCACAGGGGAAGATGGATGAGGAAACGGACAACCTCTGACCTTTCGTTTTATTTGTCCTGCCTCAGCCAACCTATTGAAAAACAACTGAGGTGGAACCTGCTTACCAGCTCCAGTCTCAGATCAGCACCCTTTCACAGCCTTTCCCAAACTCTAAATCTCTTCCCCTGCCCCATCCTCTATACCAAAACCACAGGAATCCTTCTCATTTCATCCTCCTCCTCCCCTCCAAAAAGCCATCAGAGCAGAACATTTGCTAAACGATTAAGTTAAGAGGGGAAAGAATAGGGGAAACCTCACTCAGTAGTGTCAAAGGCCAAACTGCTTTAACAGCCTCACTGGAAAGCAGAGAAGCTGCACAGTTCTGGTGAGCTTCATGAATTCATCAGGAGGAGCTTCCCAGTAAACTGTTCTGGCTGGATGATGGCAAATGTGAGAAAAGGAAACCACAAATAACAGCTGATGAAATGGGTTTAGCACTTTCAATTATGTGCTGGCTTGAATGCTCTCAAAATGACTAGCACAGGCCTACTTCACTCTGGAGAGCCCAAGAGACAGAACATTTCTAACACCTTTGTCAACATGGCATCACCTGATCTTCCTTTAACTGAGAAATGGAGAATTGGGTTTCCTGAGCCCAAATGTCCCCAGATGTAGGTAAGCTGACAGTCACCCCCAAGATCTAGTCCAAAACTACAAAAATAAATTTAAAAAGCATGCCACTATAACCACTGCCCACCAGCAAAACCTCAAGAGATTCTCCCTGAACAACACAGGATTTGTTGGACAATTAGCTCACCACATCTGGGCCACTGACACTGAAAAATGGATGATCTGTGTCAATCAGAGTGACCCAGTGCCGGCCTAATAGGCCTTTAGGAGAAGGTGGAATCATCTCTGTGCAATAAACCAATAAATGCTTCCCCCATTCACTCCCTCCTCTCACAACCCAGGCTGGTAAGGTGTCAGGAAGCTTACTCAGAAGTTGTAGAGCTGTAAAAGAGTAACAGCATCTCTCCAGCCACCAATGGCTCCCCTGGCAGCACCCAGGCAGTACCACAGCGACAGGTTTATACACTTCATGGCAAAAAGGCTTTCAAGTTTCCATCTCACAGGATGGAAAAATCAACAAAAAACCCCAAGAAAAACCAGAGTATTTTAACCCCAGACAGGATGCCCTGTCATTGTGCACCTCATCTTTCAGTCCTCTGTACAGCCCATGGCAATTTTGTTGCCACTATGCCACACTAAGCTTCAGTCATAGAGCAAAAACTGGGGAAATTAAGGCTGAAGTTCACACGTAGCAGTTCTTGCCTACCAAAATTTAATTTCGATGCATAATAATGAACTTTATATTGACTGTAAATTACCATTTAAAAGAAATCAAGTAGGACACTCAAAAGACATCATTCTCTTAGGAGTCCATCACAAAAGCAGCCAGTTACTTGCTTTGCTAACTTGTTCTCAGTTTCGAGATGATAAAAACGCCCTAGTAAAAAACACACCAAGAAGATGAGGCAACTGACTCCAAAGTACCCTTTCTAAAAACATGGTTCCAAATCCCCTAAGGAGCTGAGCACCTTCATTTCAGCACCCAGCAAAATTACGCTCACTGACCTGTGCAAGAATCCATTTAAGTTTGATCTTAATTTATGCTTACATGAGCAAGAGTTTCAAAGCAAAGGCTAAAGATATTTTATTTATAATCTCTCTTCTCTCCCCACCAACCTTCTACAGCTACTTCATCCAGAAAAGGGAAGCAAAGGGTACATAGGTATTGAGTTTTTTTCTTTTAGGCGAATCTGTCTTTTATACAAACTTTAATCCCTAATTCTGCAGCACACAGAATGGTGTGTGTGTGGGAGGGTGGGGTGGAGACTTTTAGCATTTCTAAGAGTATCCTAGCACCTCTATTATTTAACTGACAATAGAGACTCTCTGAGAAATGAAAATATTTAACAAAGGCAGCAGTGTCAAATATCAAAGGCTATTTAGTGCTAAAAATTTGCAACAAGTAAAACACCAAAGACTTCCACTTCCCCAAGTGGGAAAGTAATCCAGCTAAAACTCCTGTCCTGCCTCCCAGACTGGTTCTTAACCTACTGCATTATCCAAAGTTGACTTTGCCAGAATTTCCTGTGTTTAACGAAGTTCTCTTGGAAGATTTGTCTCTTCAAACAACGGTAGCTCAACTGCTCTGCTTTGAAGTCATTCACATTTTGGTGACTATCATGAGCCAAATCAAATTTAGGCATCTGCTAGAAAATGTGTTTCACCTTCTGCCTATTACAGCAGTATCATTTGTTTTGCATTATATAATTCTTAGCCTTGCCACCTGGAGCTATTGGACTTCTTCATTAAACCCCTCTGTCCCACCACATCCCACAGGGCTGCTAATCACTGGCTTCAGTCCATTTACTCTCATCTCCGATTCAATTATGCATTCCACTAAGCCCTAATGAAGAGCACAATATGGCTCATCCTACCTTGGCATTCTCCATTGCGCTCCTCATAGCCAGCATTGCACAAGCAGTTGCCAATGGGCACCAGCCATTCGCCATCTGCCCCACAGTACATTTTTGGCACATCCTTCTCTTCCGAGTTGTTGACACAGGAGCCGCGAACCTCCACCAGAGAGGAGGTGTCAGCCCCAGTAATGGTGTCTGGAAACTGCGCCAGGTTCCGAACTGTCAGCGGGCACTTCTTATAGAACACACGGACAGAGACCAAAGCGATGCAGGCACCAACGTCCTGAAAAGCCAAATAAAACCCCTTCTTGCTGAGTGGTCCCACATCCCGTATCTCTGTATTCAGCTTCATGATCCTGTCACCAATGTCCACCTGGGTGAAGCTCTCATCAGCAGCAATGGTGTCGATCTTGGCAAACTGGCTCTCACGAATAAAACGCTCCTTATCATTGCTTGATTCATAGTAATAAAGGTTGAAAGTCTCTTTGCAAGTTCCCATGACACCCGGCAGGCTGTTGCAGTCTCTTAGCGTGAACTTGATTTCAATATAAACCCTCTGAGCCCCCTCACGGGGAATCCAATCAGTTCGTAACCAATTATTCTGACTGGGCTCCATCACATTGCAGACTTGATAGGTGCGGATCGGAGTGTTCTTCTCATCCATGATGCTCACTTCCTCCCACTGCAGGGAGGAAAAGGGGGAGAAAAATACATCAGTATTAAAAGGAACAACAGAGCTTCACAATAAACAATATGCACTTGTTCCATTACAGGGAAACAAACAAACATACAAAAAAATAACCCAGCAGACCAAGCCATAGTCAAGACCTCAACTACCTGGACATTAAGGAAGCATCTGTTCAGGAGAAACAAATTCCAAATCCCCTCATGCCTCAAGGAGCAAGCATGTGTTTTAAGGGCCCTCTGAACCAATCCAAGAATGCACCCTTGACTGACTAGGTTTATTTGCAGGACAGTTCAGTCTATAGGACCTGCCTAGAGCAAGGCTACACACAGAACTTTACAGCCTCACAGAGCAGCACTGACCTGCAGTGTTTTCTCTGCAGCAGGTATCTCATGGACCCTGCCTTTCACCTGGAATATCTGACAGGTGACACAGCGTGACTTAGTCACACAGAGAGAATGACATCCACATTTCAGGCATCACTACCACTTATTTTAAAAACTCTTAAACCATCCCTTATTATTTCTCTAAGCTGCCAACTACTTTCCTGGTCTACCAATATCCCCGACAGACTCAATAAAGTCTACTTTGGAGCTGGGCAGAAATAGCTGTCTACAGACAACTGGGTCCTTGACTTGGGTAGCTCTTAGAGAAGGAAAAACAAGTAAAGAGACAACATCAGTCTACCAGCAACACCACCATAACTTTGTTATCTAAACAGAATTTCTTACTAGTGGGAAGGTAAAAAAAGAAGAAATACTACACATCGTTTTCTGGAGGAAACGTCAGGCAACAGCTAAATTCATATCATCAAAATCCCAAAAAGGTTAGCAAAGAGGGAAAGTGCTGAAAGATCAGGATAGCAGCATTCTTCAGCATTGTTACACCACTCAAACCAAGTTCAGAAGTCATCTTCAGAAGTGCCAACCAGGCAATATGGTTATGAAACAACAACAACACATGTAATCCAAGGTGGGTAGGGAAGGAGGAGATGCAAGAGTTCAGCATAATGAACTTAGAAAAGGAAAGCACACATACTCAACAGTGCTAAAAAAAATTGGTCAAAGTATTATCACTGAGAGAAGAAAGTTTATCACAGTGCTCTATTGGCAGAGAGAGAAGGGAAAGTAGGGGCATTAGGGAAAGAAATCTTTCCAGAAAAAAAAAAAAAACAGCAAAACCATAGCACTTCAATTTATATTATTCAATTTATCCTTCCCTATAAAAATATAAGATAATTATACACTGACTAGGTTTGCAAGCAATAGAATGAAGCATATAAATTATCCTTAGAAAACAGTAATAACCTTCAAGAGACTTCTCAGAAGAGCTTTTCAGAACTACTGAAGCCATGGCTTTGATAAATAGAAGCCTTCTTAAGATGAAGGGGCTTCTTGTATAATATCCCGCATTCTTCTCACAAAGATTGCTCTTATGCAAGTGATTTTTACTTTAAAAGCTTCCAGCTTAGCTGAATCCGTTTATAGAATGACAGCAGTTAGCACCATGAGTCACTAGGAGTAGAAAGAATAATATTTTATTTGCTGCCTAGAGATAACTGCAAATTAAAATGAAGAAGGGGGGAAATCAATACTCAGCATGTCACTCCTGTCCAGAGGAAAGAAAGAAATAAATCTTAAAAAGTCATCTATCAATGTAAAGTGTAACATGTTGTTAGTAAGAAGACAGAGTTGTTTAATTTACAGCACCACAGAGCTAGTTTACTGTTACAATATTGTCTTTATGATCCATCACTTTCCATTCTGCTTATCTTCAGATTGCCTATGCTACCAATATTGTGTGTGGTACAAGAGAAAGGAAGAAGCAGAGGGAAATAATACTTGTTGATGGGATTTCCTTTAGTGCATTTACACAATGGAGGATGCTGCTAGAGAATTCAATAGAGAGACCGCTGAGGTCAACAGACACACAGCAACTGAATTCAGCAAGTTTTTGGATTGGGTTCTCAACACACTCATCTGCTGACCAATACACATATGTACAGTTGGGCTTCTTATTTCATTAACACACAAATACAAAACAAACCCAAGTGCATCTCTCTGACAGAGCTGAAAATAACAACAGCCCAAAAATTCCAGCCACTATAAATGACTTGTGACTTTAAGTATGTGGCCAAAGCTGTAACTTTGTGCTTTCAAACTGAAATTAAGTTTTATAATTCAGCCCTTCCCACAGTTTAATGATTCAGATTAAAATATTCTGGGCACAAAACCTGCTTTTCAACTGTGAAATGCAAGAGTAAATCACTAATTACATTTATAATGCATTTCATTAATTCCTCCAGGGCTACTACATAGGTAGTCACAACTAAATGACTATGTTTATCTCCAGCCCTTCTTATCCACACAACCCTCACAGCCCAGGAACAGTGTGGCTCAGATCTAGAAAAATACCTTTTTTTAATAGACAATAAAGTATACACAGTTAAAGAAAAACACTGAAAGACAAATTCTTCCCAGGAAGATAAAGGAGTTTGTTTCTGCTGCTTGAAATAAATCTGCAGCATATGAAGTAAAGTAAATGCTTTCCAAACACTGTATCTCAGAAACAGACCACGTACTCTTAAATTTTTCACTACTGGCTTAAAAATAGAATACACGTACATAGGTTTAGTGAAACGAGTCACATCCACAATAAGAGCACACATTTTTCCTTCTCAAGCTTGCATGGCGCTCTCAGAAAAAACGTGGAGAAAGGGGGAATCCAACAGCCATTAATAATATACAGCTGTCCTCTGATCATTGATTCCACTGCCAACTTACTAAAACTTGTATTTTAGGTTCCGTTTTAATACACAGCGTAGGCATCCCTTGGAGAGCTGTCTGAAAGACCCCGTCTCATTAACCAACATTTCCAGGGTGCGGGATTAACAAGGAAGCCTGACTCTCACCGAGATAAAGCTGTACCTTTCCACACTGTCAAAAGATGAGGGCAATTGCTTGCAATCAGCACTGAATGTGCACCGTGGGCGCTGCCAGAGGCCTGCCAATCACATCCCCACTCTCTGAAAAACCAAATTTTGGGGACAGCACAGAGTGCTCAGGCAGAGTACAAGCCAGGACTGTAGTCAAGTTCACCCAGAACAACAATGGGGGAGCAAAACAATCCCCCATTCTCCCACGTTATGGTTATTCAGAGCTTATGCATAATGCATCACCAACCAATGCAGCCACGGATTCCTTCCACTCACTGCTGTTTCCTTAGCTCTGCTTCTTCTAATTATGAGCGGGAATGCACACAAAAAAAAGTAAATTTGTAAGTTTCCTGAAGAATTCAGTGCCTTGTTGTGCACAGGTCCTGATCTTTCAGCACTTTCCTTTTTCCACCACTTTGACTTAGCTACTTCTGCTTAAGGATTCCAATCCGCTTTTACTCATTTAATATTAAAAGGCTTTGGGATTTTTTTGTTTTTATACTCATGTTTAGTGTGCATTGCTGGCATTTTTGCTTAGATTGTTCATATAAAGAAAGAAAAAGCCTTTCTAATCACTTATTAAAAGGAAGTCCCATGAAGTAAAGTCTCCTCCAGATCCCAGCAACTCCAGAGTCCCACATTCGAAGGAGCTTCCCAGAGAGGCACTGGGCACCCTGAAATCAGGGCGCAGATGAGAGAGCAGCAAGGTACCCATCCAATAATATAAAGCTAAACCAAAAAATAAAGCTACCTTGTGTGCAGCTCTCTAAGCAAAGGGACTCTAAGCCCAGCAATGAACCTCTTAACATCATTGCATCACCACCGGGCAGTGCATTCGAGCAGCCTTCTCTTCAATACCACAATTGTAAAAGCACATAAAAAGAAACTCCAAGGAATCACAGTCAAGCACTAGGTGCTGCCGTTTATCTGCTCAGAAACCAAACCACATGATGTTTACACCCTGAAATAGGACAACTGTCCCATCACAACAAAAGGTCTATCGTGTATATTGATCCCTACTCCTTCATCCAGAAATAGAACAGCATTTGCCCTGAACATCTCCCAGCTGAGACGATCCACAGATAAAATAATAGCAATCAAGAATGCCAATTCAGTCGGCAGATCACATTTCTTGTTGGTATTTCAGTTTTAAATAGGCATCTAACCCCATGCCTCAACCAATCTCTTAATTCTGAAACCTCTTTTCCACCCTTTTGGTTTCCACTTATTCCATGACAGAACTATCCAAAGGGAGTATAGAGTTTCTCCAACGAAGAGTAATTCACTTGGTAAGCAAGGGAAGAAATTTGACCTCTTCACCACAATCAACAATAAACGAGCCATTAGGACTCTCCGAAAGTTACTAATCACCCCCTTTACCCTTTTGATCAGATTGCGGTTTAAAACTTACCCCTCCTTCCAGGGGACTTGCTATCCACCCGAGTTCTCCCTGAACTGATCTGGAATCCAGCAAGGTAACTGCAGAAAGGTACAAATAAAAGAGATTGGATTCCAGCTGCCAAAAGACAATATTAAAATAAATGGTTTACCTGAACGTTTCCATATGTGCGGAGCACGATCGCATCTACCTTCCACTTCAAATGAAATGTTATTTCCGACCGCGCCAATATCTTAAAAACACTTCGAAACTCTCTCTGAGGAGCCGCAGGTTGGTTTCCCGGCGCTCAGGGGCGCGGAGGGGAGCAGCAGAGTCCCGGCACATCCGCGAGAGACAGCGGAGCGCCTCTCGGACTGCTCCCGCGGCGCGGGGCACCGCACCTCCCGCCGCCTTGGACAGCGCGCCCGCATGCCAGCGATGGCCTTAAAATCGGTACTTTCCGGGATCCCGGGAGCGCGGCTAGGCACCGAGAGACCTGGCAGGGTCTCCTGAGGGGACCGGCGCCCCACGCCCACACCTCGGGACTGCCGCGGGCTTCTCCCAAGGAGCCGCCGCCGGACCGTCCCGCAGAACGGGCTGAACCGGGGCCCCGGGGAACGGCGCAGAGCCGCCGAGAGCTCCCGGGAGAACCGGTTTCATGAGCCGCCCTGCGATCCGGGGCCGCCCCGGCGCCGCTCGCGGGAGCGCTGCACCTCGGCGGCCCGGCCTGGCCCGGGCAGCGGCGGCGCGGGGAGACGCGCGGGGGG